>OY812998.1:138136380-138736380 GCA_963681545.1 Germaria angustata | reverse complement strand
TTTCGAATTTTTCTAAGAACATGACGTCGTCAGATTTCAACAAATCGACAAAATGAAATTGAAAAAAAAATTATTAATTATTTAATCACAATTGTCATCTTGTCTTTATGGCTTAATTTTAATGCGATTCTTATAAACAAGAGACACACAAATACACACGTACTCCTATGTGTATATGTATATGTATGCATGACGTATGTCTGTTAAATATGACTATTGTGTCATAAGTTAAGAGAATCAATCACTTGTTAATACACATAGACAAAATCTTAAGCGAATTTGTAAAACAAAAATCAGCAACATTTTACCTGTGCTGTTACTAGAATTTAGTATATGTCTTTTTTTCAGTGTAGTTACTTTAAAATCACTCAATCGTAACTGCACTGTTAAGCGCCTAAGAACAGGCCTACTTGGAGAGCTAAATGGATTGCGAAAATGTTATCTCAGAGACATATAGATTTCTTAACTTGGAATATAATTTCTTGTCTCCCCTGGCGGGTTGAGAAGGATGGGGTATGAGGGGAATAAGTTTTCCTGTGGATGCCATCACATGTACTTATGTATATATTACCTTCATTGTGTTAACAGCTGGAAACATCCGCTGGTTGCCATTCGCAAGTGTCGGTAATAGGACTGTCTTGTAGCCCTTGCATTGGTGCTTAATCGGCGGTGATTGAGTTATTCGGATTTCTTAAATTTGGCTGATAGCTCAAAGCACTTGTATAGCACCGCCTAGTCCCTGAATTCGTAGAAGGACAATCATGAATATAAGAACTCTGAAGATAAATTATGTTCATGTTTTCACATACGAGCATTAGGTGCTTATAGTATCCCATGCGGCACAAGGTTTAGAATTGGTAGAATAGCGTTTCCCAAAGTAATGTTTGTGGGTTCCCAAATCAAGAGCGATTAGGATTTGTCCTGAAGTGCTTTCTAAGCAGACAGTGATTGTGGCTGAAACCCAAATCACGGAAAGAAATTAGCTGATGCAATGCAGTGGATCACTACCCATGGCTGGCCTGCGAGCTTTACTACTGCCACTGTTTGTCCGGCCACTGATGTTGCGATAGAGAGCAAGGGACTTGGGCATGGTAGCAGCCATGGATGGACTGTTTTTACCGTAAGGGCAGGTATCGATATAAATCATAAACACACCTGACGCCCAGCGGTTTGAGGAGATACTCTTTAATTTTATTCGAAAAGGAAACTGTTCAAATTTGCTTGTTATTGAAATTTGAAAATAGTATCCTTCGTCTCGAATTAGAGAGTAAATTTACATTTTCATCAGTTGGAAAATAGACAGAACAATCATTCTACTAGTCCTATTCTTCTCTTGCATACACGTAAGAACGGAAAACTTGATTAAAAAACAAAAAACTTAAAAATATGGAGGAAACTCTGTGCTATAGAGATATCATTCCATGAAAGCTTTCATGATGAATTTCCTCGTTTTAAGCACAAATTTGATAAATATTTTTATTATAAATTTTGTTTTTTATTTTGCCTTATAAATACTTGCGTTATCACCTAAAGGGCGATTAAAGACGTAAAAAGAAAAATATAAAGACGCAAGTCGATTATAATTGTTTGTTGTATTGTGTTTGTATAAAAGATTTCTAAAGATATTATATTTATGTGTTTTTGTTGATTACAAATAGAAAAATAGGATTGTTTGGATTCTCATTTAGTATTTGTAGTTTTTTGGTATAAGTAAACGAGTTTGAATGCTTTCCAAGCATGATTTGGCTAAAGGGTACTGATAATTTGGTTACCGCCAATGAAATGCAGGCATATACTCAGCTAAGAACAACAAACAGCAAAATATTAAATAATATTTTAAGTTGAACAAATATTTTTTTATACCAGCGTCACATTTCAGTCAAAGATGAATAAGAGATTTAATGTAAATAGAAACCTACAACAACCATTTGAAGACTAGTTTTATATTTTCTTAAAAATGTTCTGAATGAATCTTTATCGGTATATTATTATCTTTCATTTCAAAATGTAAGTCCATTTTAACTTTGTTTAACTGGGGTAGTGCATATATTTAATGGTGTCGCCATTATTTTTTCCAGTGTATTTTTTTCTCGCACGTTACTCGTATTTGTTTTTTCCAGCTACGACTGTTTCAAAAAGTTATTATAAGAAATCAAATAAAACTCAATTACGTTATTAAGTTTAGATCATAAAATCTATGTTACGTTTATTTATTTATTTAAAGACTTTATGTTTTTCATATTTCGCCGTGTAATTTGCATGTGTTTTTTGTGCTCATAACGGGCGTTAGAAGAGGTGGAGAAAAAGCTGCAAATAGATTTTTGTTGCGTGATAACAGCAACTTACAGTCATACTGTTCGTGTATCTCGAATAATTTTTATATTTTCATTTTCAGGTTGTTGTTGCCATTCCATATCTTGGCAAAGGTTAAAGTTATTAAAGTGTCAAAAGCATTCATACTGATTAATTTCATTGTTAAGGCAGTTTATTTATGTATGTATGTTAATAAATATCTTTATCGTTTTTGATTTGTATTCTTCTATTAACGAGTTAGTGTCTGTAATGGGTTTATGAGGGGTTATTCAAACTTAAACAATTATTTATTTATTAGATTTATTAACGTAAGCAAACATATGACAAAATATATTCTATTGTGTGATTGTTTAATTTTAATCTATGGCAATCCAAGTTCAAAGACTAATTTGTTTATGTTGCAAAGTGTTACAAACTGTAGAAAGAATGTGAAAGATCAAACCGAATATATTTGGGAGTCGCATTAGACTACTTTAGCTCAAAGTTAAATTTACATACATGCAGTTTCACTTGCTCATCAAATTAACAGAATCTTCAGCGTAGTGCTTGAGTGACGGTTTCCGTGTTTCTAATAATAAACCTTAAATTTGGGAAATGATAATTTTTTTCGTCCAGAAAAAATTTATGTTTGACGCACTTTAGGGGCAGGTAGAATCATAAATCAATGAAAAAGTTACACTAAGATTATTACAGACAACAGTCATACAGCAATAAGTTTCTTGTGCAATAATTCGTACAGTCCCATATGCCGCACAACAAACGAAGGGATTAGGTTTTCATGGTCGTAATTCCCATTGTTGTATGCTTAAACGTATCCGGTCCGATGCGGAATTATGGATGACAAATTTTAAGCAATCAAAAACTCTTGGTGTTCTTTGCGTGAAGATCCAGTGTAATGTCACATGGACGGCTGAATGGCTAAAAAAAGAGCTCTCCCGTGCGCCTTGCATTGTGCTTTGTCTGCGAGATTGGGGTTATTCGGCTGATAATCCCTAAAACTTGAACTTTTCTACCCAATTCCTGAAATAGCAGGGCAGTGGTCCGGGAATGAGATGTTACAAGTAATACCTCAGGCTGCACGTGATCTAAAATTGGGGAATTGAGTTTGGATATTAAGGGTTCTCAAATCACGGCCAACCAGACACATATCTGCTACCACGAGAACCAGTATCCCTTTGGTTATTATGGCTGTATTTTATAACGAAATCGGAGAAGAAGGTTTTTAGTTAAAGCAGGTGATTTGGGTCAGTATTAGTGGCTCGCTTTAGATTTCTGAGTGTTTCTGGTTAGATAGCTCCAGCTTTTAAGGGAGGGGTTTATACATGGTATGTGACTGTCATGTACAAAAATTGCCACTTGAATATGGAGTGGGGACCGTATACGCTCGCAGTGGTAAACGCATTGAATTCACCAAGTGTTAAGAGCATCGTGTGGCTGGACAGAAAACCGAGTGACAATGATAATCTTGGACACATATGAATGGACCGCAGATTCAAAAGTTGACAATAGTGTAGCCAATTATATTGACTCACTGGAGCATTGACGTTGCATGAAGCGTGTGTCGCTGTGTTATCTATGCACGAATGTAATGTGCTCTAATGAAATCGGGCAACTTATTCCTAAAATTCATTGTTTTACATTTTCCTTTCTGAAAAAAATTAAATATTTCTAGTTTTAACTATCGAAAAAGTCAGCTTAACATTCTAGCCCTGAAAGTTTTGATCTTAATTGTTAAATTTGCATTTACTGATGAACACACAAATGCTTTTTTTCACTTGAGAGGGCAGAAAATATTGCACTGATTATGGAAAAGCAAACGCCTATAAAGTGTTCAAATTCTGAAAATGTTATTTACTGTCACTATACCATATCTAACGTACTGTTTACTATAGTTCTACCCGATAGACTACTTTCTGATATTTTTGAAAGAATTCTTAAATTGTATACTTCTGCTATTTGCACATATCAACGAGTACATTTGAAGCAATTGCCAAAAAAATTTATGAAAATTTATGAAAAATTACAACAAACAAATTACAAATAACGCAGCAAGTCGACTCGTCTAGAAACTTTGTGATTGAATCACTCAAACCATTTAAAGCACTCATATACATTTCTGAGACGAATGTACTATCTGCGTTATCAAAACCGAATATTAATAAATATACATATATATGAAACAAGCAAAATTTTCTACTCAATATCAAAAATTTAACTCAATGATCATCACTAAAGTTTCTCAAAATAAAACCAAATGACTCAATTTGTTTCAATTAAATTACGAACATTCACTCAATCTTAGTCGACTCCAACAGTGCACTCGTAGGAACGTGACTTCTTTAAGTAGAAATCAAAAATCGAATACAAACATACTCCCACATCGGCACTCAGTAGAGTATGAGTAGTTGAAATCAGCCTATCACAACAACTCTAATATCTAATAAAACGAAACATACACACATTCACACATACACACACCCAAGCACTCTGCTGCAATGACACAAAAATTAAATGAAAACTAAAGAGATGACGACAATCATCAGTAACTGAAAGAAGCACACGGTACTCGTTAAATGCAATTGAATTATAAAAATAAATTATTTCTCTTATAGAATTGAATAGACGTGAAACACTCGTGCTCAGGCGAATATTTAATACGAGTAGTGGTTCTAATGGAAAATCAAGCAGCATTAATGACTACAACAACTTGGCTATTGTATTTGAAAAGAATAAAGAAATTTAATGAGCAACCAACAACAATAACGCAAAACCAAACAAACGAAAAAACTTTATTGAAAGAAATAAAAAACTCGTGTTGGTCGCGCGCATTTAGTGGGTTTCTCGGTTTCTTGGTCTACTGGCAACAATTGCCTTAGAATTTACATGATGACGTTACTCATGCTCAGTCGGGGCAGAGGCACGCTTTTTTCTTGTTTTCTTGTTGTTGTTTTTCTTTTTCGTTTGTATTCATGTTTCATAATTACATATTATTTTGTATTGAATCATTTATTCCATTCATTAAAATAACAACAGCTCACGTTTAATACTTTAGATCGAGTGCATAAAAATTGTTGATAAATTATTTGTTGCTTTTTTTTTTGCTTTTAATTAATTCTACAACGGCAATAGCAATAAAAACAAATTAATAACAAAAAACACCGGACATAGTTGAGTGGGCTGGGATTGGTATTCACTTAAGTCAAGATCAAAACGCCTTAGCAAAACAATCAACCACTCACTCTTTTAACAATTCATGATCATTCACAGTAGTCTGGCAACATTGAGGCCAGTAATGTAGACTGGCAAGAGATCACGAAGGGTCTAAATTTGGTATAAAAATAAATTTTACTGGAATCATCTTAATTTTATAGTAATAAAAATGGGCAAACAGAAATTTCATGCCATCAAAAAAATTCAAAAATTGAAAAGGAGATAGGCGCAAGACGCAAGGCATGACCAAACCCTTAGGGTATCTATTGGTCGTTTTAGTTCCCAGGACCCCCTAGTCGAATTTTCTGGGAAATTGATGGAAATATATATCTTAAGAAAGGACAAGGGACTTTAATAGCACATTTTATTCGAAAAATATTCCTAAATGCTACAAAAACGTGAATAAAAGGAAAATTTGTTTCCAGAACCAACTCTAAAGGATTGTCGCTATAGGATCAGCAGAGATTTAAGATGATTTATTTTCCAGCACTACCTCATGTTGAATATAAAATTCATATCAAGAAAAATCACTGTAAATATCTGTAAATTGTGAAAGAAATATTTTCCAAGATCCAACTCTAAACGACTTTCATTTAATGCCTGAATCAAGCAATGATTTAAGCACCGTCCTGTTTTCAGTATTATATAACATATATTGATGTCTCCATGACTCCACTTAGGGTCTAAAACATTTCTGTGGTGTCAGCTATTCCTCCATCAAATTATTGATTAGAGTTAATGAACTATCGATTGGCAAGTGGATGTGGCAGGAGAAAATGAATGATTTGCGAATGATTGCTGGTTTCCTGTTGTGACAGTTCAGTCCTTCGAACGATTTTATTCAGGCTTCTCCCTTCTTTCTATTTACTCTCATTAAGAGTCTTAAGGAATTTTAACGAATTGGAGATCTGAGGCACAAAATATCCTTTTAGCCTCGTAGTACCGGTCACAGGACTAGAACGTGTGCCGCAGTAATGAAATTTGACTTCATGGTTGTCGTACGGCGACAAGGACTTATTCACATAACAAACTTGTGTGCTTTTAGAATAAATTTCACTATGTAATATGTGAGAAGTACTAGAGGTGCATACATATATAAGATTTCTTTTAAACGTTTGCGTAGAATTTTAATATTGAATCAGTTCTTCATATTTGCTCACAATATTATATCAAAAGGGGTACATGAAAAAACGCCCAATTGGCCACACTTTCAAAGGCATACACATACCGACATACACACATATCGATTTACATATTTATGAAACTTATTAAAAAAAGAAAAACGTACTTTGGTAGCAACATCGAAACACCAACAATACACGTACAACCAACAACCATCCATCCATCGATCGCTCATACAAAAGTAACAACAATATTTTTGTGTGCGCCTCTGCATTGCGCACCAACACTCAGAGCAGAGCCCAGCACACCGTATCGCACAATAAATACCAAACGATATAAAGAGCGCTCAGTATAGAAAATTGAGTCTATAGCATGATCGCTTTGGATACATTTACGTTTGTTGTTTGTAAATACATTTATTGCTTCGGCTACAAGCAGTTTATTTTGTTGTTTGTTTGATATCAATGTGCTTGTCGATACAATCAGTAGGTTTAGTACGCTTGGATTCAGTGCAAATTTAACAAACCTCGCCAACGGACGTACGTGCTCTACGAAACTTGGACTCCGCCATATAAAGCACATGCATACCGGGCAACATTTTATTGTATCGATTTGATATACAATATTTAAAAAAAAATCGAACGCATGCCACAGCGATTTGTTTTTTGTTGTCGCTGAGTAAAAGAACAAAAAGACCAGAAAGAAAAGAAAATTTCTTGCAAGAAACGAAAATACTTTAGACACAACAACGAGCAGCGAAAAGGCATGAATAGCAGGATTGGTAGAATCATTCCAATCATCTGTATGTGCGACGCGTAAGATTGATATTTTTAGATGCGATCGTTCGTCAACTAAAAAAGAAAATTCAATCTAAAAGATGAAATTATAAACAACAACAAACAAAAACTACAAAAATAACAATTGAAATATAGTAAATGTGATAAAAGAGCAACAAAAATAAGCATTTATGTACATAAATATATACAATCCACATACGCATACACGCACACACATGTATGTATGTATGTGCATGGGTACATAAGTGACTATATATTTACTACATATATATACTTTTTTTCGGAAATAAATCAACAACAACAAAACTCGATATATAAACGGAATGATATATAAAACGATGATGGTTCCCTGATGCTGGGCATAATGCGGAAAAATTAATGCACACATTTTTATGTTGAAAACAAACAAAAAAAAAAATTGTATAATAAAACGTGTATAAGTGCAGATAGATTTACCTCCTGATTGTCATCGTGTCATCTTGAATGTGAAACAATTAATTGAAAAAACAAAATTTATACAAAAGATTCTTAAGGAATACAAATTTTAAAGTTTAAGAAAAAAATAATTTTAATTAAAGTATAAAAATATATATCACAACGATTTTTTTTCAAATATAAAATTGGAAAATACACAAAACAACTATAAAAGGAAATATATAGTAGGTTTCCAGCTACAACAACAACAACACACACAAAAATGAAGTGAATAAAAATTAGAATGATTGCATTTGGTGCCAAAGATGAATGCGACAAAATACCTGTAAAGTGTGAATAGTTTTGTTTTACGATTTCCAGATTGTGCATCCAATTCAAAGCAAAATTTTAGCCAAAAATTTATTTAATAAAAAAAACTAACCGACATCAAACACGTTTTAATATTTAACGCAAATCTCATTGGAAGCATATTCAGCACGTTTTTCGGTTCGTGAAAACATAAGGTAAATATTTGAAATAAATAGCATTACGCACTTAAATATAAGAAAAATGCCTGATTTTTTTTTTTGAGGAGGCAGAGATTGTTTTTATTAATAAAACAATAAAGTCCCAGTAGTATGGGAAAATTTCGTGGGAGGCAGCAAAAGTCAAAATGCAATAAAAACACACAAAAAATATTCTTAAAATCTGTGAAATAAGTTCTCTGTAAAAGTTCATTGTATGGCAAAGCCATTTGAAGTTGCCTCTAGAAGGCATAATCTAGACACTAAATTTGTACAGGCTCTGTACTATAAATCAGAGTATATCAGAGTAGACGATATCGCAACAAGTTTTGTCAAACATTTACACAATCATTCATAAATTATCCGCAATAGTCTAACGATATAAAATATTAGAAAATAGATCCTCGGTTAGCAGATAAATTTTCAGAAATCCGTTTAATGTTTCCTTCAGCAACTTATTACAGTCGAATACGGATAGATAATTTTCAGAAGTTGTTTTTCGTCTAAGCAAGATTTTCATTTAAACGAACAATGCAGCAAGTGACTTTGACCGAAAGTAAAATATATGACACATATTAAAACTTAAACAAATATAAGCCAATATTGAAATTAGATTAATTATTTAAAATAAAAGAGTTGTGTTTTTCTTCCGACGGGAATGATGGAAATCGTACCAAATATAAACTAAGATTTTATCGGTTGCATATCACACGATCAAAATAAGCCGTCAACGCATTGGTATTTTGCTGGCAGTAAATAAAAAATAACATTTTTTTCTACACTAAAAGAAAACCATGTACTCCGCACTTGAATCCAGGCAAAGCGGAATCAAAAGAGATTTTCTTACGCCAATTACAGAGATCTTGACTCAAGAACAGATTCATGCTTGATGTCAAACAAATAAATATAAGGAATTGGAATTGTTTGTTTTTTGAAACAATAGCAGCAATGCTAATTTTTCTGCCTTTCAATCAAATTCAAAACCGAATTATTAAGAAGGTTAAGAGACTTAAGTTTTAAAATACCTTTTTCTTATTTGTTCACGTTTTATAGTTTAAAATTTTTTGTTTGAAGTTATTTTGGTCCCAAGCCCCCAATTCATTGCATGTTCATAAGCAAAAGCCTGTACCCTACGTTTACACTGTCATTAAAATAAAGAGTATACATATATTTATTGTGAAAAATGCTAATGGCTGTTTGTCATTTGAGCATGTATTATAGTTGTCAAAACAAGCCCCATATTAGGAACTCAGGTGCAACAGCACTTAAAGTATCAACAGAACTGAGTCAATATGCCACATGGTGCAAATTAGACTTTTCGTAATTCATTTAAGATGACTTGATGCCATTCCTACTCAAATATTCATTCGCAATTTGTACTGGGAGTAGGAAAAAAGAACTCAAATTTAGAACGAGTTTTTTTCTGTATATAATCCTGTACTTTTACAAACAAAATGTGTTTCTTTCAAATGATTTTTCGTTTAAGCGAGGCAAAGTGCTTTGAAATTCATCAAAAATTAAAGTTAAGAACTTATGCTTTCAATTAAACGATTTTTTCCCTTGGAACGGCGTTCGCTTAACTGCATTCGACTGTAATTGTATTAGCGTATGGCTCTACCGGAATCACATATATTGAGTACTACCACGTAATGCCATCAAATTAAAACATGTTTCTTTTAAATAAATTTAAACAAGTTACGGAGCATTCTCGGTCGATTTGCAATAAATGGCCAAATAAATTTAAGTGCAAAAGAACGTATTGGATGTCCCGAGCGACAGTGTTGCAATTATATCTTAATCTTGAATACTGTTTTTTTTTTTTTTTTGCTTTAGGACAACAATTTCGTATTAAGAAGTTTTAATTCCTTTTGAAATATACGCACACACATACATATACTTCAGTACTAACATTCGTATGTGCGTATGTATATAAATTTGATAGATATTTCCAGCTGAAAATGACAACTGTCGGTCAATATCATACAGAGCGTATTTAAGATTTATTTCTATATTTTTTCGAACTGCAGCGATTTTTTGCAGATTAATGCAACAATTTTAAAAATATTGCTCGAATAAATGAAAAAATTTTAACATTAAAATATATTTTTATGTCCTTAATTGTTAAAATTTAACGGCTCTAAAACACATAATTGATATCAATAAATTGTATTTGATTGAATTTGCTTTAATTCTTAATGGAAAAAATTAAAAATTACTCCATCGTTAATGTTTTGGCAGAGAAACGTTTATTTCCAAAAAGATACAAGTGACAGTGGGAGACGCTTCAATACAAACTTTTCTGGTGAAATGTATTTTGAAATTTTACTCTTCAATAAAATAATTTTTTCAACAATAAATACAAATAGAGCACTCTTCTGTAAATCATATCGAGTTAAATCTAGCAATTTCAAATGATGAAAAATTATTTTGAAAATTAATCGATATAAATTGAGTCAATTATTTTACCATCCTTTGAAATTAAGGATAAAAGCTCTGCTCACTTTTAATTTCTTATATTGATGCAACATTTATTTATAAGGAGAGGCTTTATTTTGTAATGAATGGATACTTTTATACTTCTCAAGGAAAGGCGATTGAAACAAAATCAATAAAAAGAATGCATAATGCATCACGTTTTATCATTATTTCAATTATTATTTATTTGGAATTTTCTTTATTATCTCCGATTTTTTTGATATTTTATTTCCGAGGTTAGGTTAGGTTAGGTTGATTGGAGGGGTGTGATAGCCCATGTCATACGACATACACTTAAATCAGTTTAAAAATCGAGGGTCACCTCTTAAAACTGCACGAAAACAAGACAATTTAATAGAAAAAAAGAAGTCAATAGGCTCCCTTGGAAATTATCAATAACCTGAAATCACACACGCGGGCCATTGGTCATAGGGCGAATGTGATTGCCACTGCTTTGCATATAAGCCTGGAATACCTGAATAGGGCTATAGACTGTAAAGAACAGATAAACAGGTCTAAAAAGAAATTCAATTCTGTCCTCGGATAAGCCCGAATAAAATTTTCAGAGGCAGTAACGAAAAAAACATTTGTAAGATGATGGAAGAGAAATAAAATTTACTATTCATGTTGTTCAACACACATTAGGAAGGGCAGCTATTTCTCGAAGCAAATATTATGAAGGATGCAATGACTGGAAACGAATAGAAATCTATTTGAAAATATATTACGTATCAATATGCTGCGGAAATATATTCTTATTTTGGAGATCTCAGAACGTTAGCGACCACGTTGTAACTTCTGACGTTTCCTTTTCAATAAAAATTTAGCATATTCTGCCCTTTCAAAGAGAAAAACAGGATTTAGGTGTTCATTGGCAAAGGGAAATTTGACAAAGAAAAGAAAATGCAATTATTCAATCGACGACGAAGCCTCCTAAACGAAAACATTAAATCATTTTGTTTAGCAAATTTAAAATAAAAATGTTACACCTTTTCCTGGAATGAAAATGGCTTTAGTGGGAGGGCAAACGCCCGATCTCCCTACTCGTGCAATGCACTGTGCTGGAACTAAGAAATAGATTATGTGGAGGAGAAATTTGTTTTGAACACTTAAAAGCTGAAAGTGACAGGGAAGATCTCCAGCTCAATTATGAGCTGTTCGTATTTTTTCCTATAATGCGTAGTGCGATTCATTGGTATATCGACCACAAATGAATGCGCTCCTAATGAATCACGAGTCCGTCATAGGTAAACGCGGGTTTCGGAAGCAAGCTTCCTGATTTCATGAAAACTCATTCTATTGAACGATTTAAGAAAATATAAAATAATAATTGGAAATGCCCCCATAGTAGTTTTGCCCACTGTACGTATATTAATCAACGATGTGAGGTGCCTGATATCCTTCAGTTCACTTCAGTATAGCGTATTTTATAACTGGAAGTGTCATTTTATGTCACCTTTTAAATTTCCTCTCGGTAACACTCAGCGACGGATGATTTATAAAAAAAGAAATTTTCACGCCAACTATATTATGCTGTTAAGACAACTATGCTGCATTTTACGGCAATAATGAATATTTTGTATCAAGCAAATTATAGTTTTATAAATAAATTATTGTTATACATAAAAATATTAGAGTCTGTCGCACCAAATGCGAAAGATTATTTCGTTCTAATATTTATATTGAAAAAAGAAGAAAAGACTAAATTAATATTAAAAATAAAAATTAACACAAACAAAAACAAGTTGGTTTTTGTTTTCAATATAAATTCTCGAACGAAATTTTCTTTCTTATTCAGTGGGACAGGCTCATATCTAATCCAATATTATAACAAAAAAATTTTTCATTCGAAAACCAAATCCCTGTAGAGATTAAGAAATTAAATACGATTGATTGTTTACGAATTTGTTTTTTATAGTTTGACAAATTATTGTTTCTCGCTTACATTATGAAATTTTCCTGTATCAGCTATTCCACTTTTTCTTTGATGTTGCATTTACGGCTTTTACAAAGAAATTTTTCCTGCACTGATTTCATATAAACCGAATGAGAGAACAAAATGAACTTCACGTACATGTATACGTGTACTCGTGTCTCTTCGTCTTATCTCCTAGGACGGCAAACGAAAAATTGCTGCAAGAAAAATGTATAGTGTATACGTAGACTGAGGTATCAGAGGAATTTCGCGTACAGAAAAAAGTTGGCAAGAGCTTCTCCAATGAGCTGCTATCTAAAGTTTAAATTTTCCTAAGCAGCTCCTTTTCAACCTTTCAATAAAGAATTTAAAAATATGCGTAAAAAAATGTTTTATATAAACAAATTATGAAAACTAAGACGTTTTAAAGCCTGTTGGCGAAATCTTAGCAGGTCATTAGCCAAAGTTTGGTAAGTGTATTGTATACAAAGTTTGTAATAACTTCATGGCGCCTTTTTATTATGTCTCAGACTGACTGTAAGCGTCAAAGGTTTATAAAAAATTGAAATGAAAACTTTTTTGATAACAAGGAAAATACGCAGTAACCATTTTCTTGGAAATTAATAGAAATTTTTTAAGGAAGCGGGTATAGTGCATATATAAGATCTTTACATACATTTTGAAAGAGCTTTTATGAAGTTTTAATATTATTTCTGTAGTGAATGAAGAATACATTTTTTATTGTTTCCAAATGATACTGTGTATTATGATCCAGCATGATAACTCCAAGATCGCTTTACAATCATATCGATCCTTAACCGGCAAAAAACAAGGACAAACAAAAAATTTTACAGTAGTATTTTTATTGACTGTCCTTTCTTTTAGTTGTGATGCCACTTCTAACGATTATAAAATCTAAAGATTTAATTTTAGTAACCATAAATTATCCGCGTTAAGAGCACAATATAATAATTGAATCATAATATGCTCCTCCATATTCACCTTAATCATAATATTTCTCAGTGTGCACTTTTATATAAATAAGATTCGAAGATGATTGATAGGAAATTGAACGATTTAATCGTAAAAAAATAAATATCATTAAAAGTTAATTAAACGTTTTGTCTCAAGGCGGTAAATGATAATAAACGCATTTATCCACATGCATTTTAATAAATACGAATACCACAAAGAAATCACATTCTATTAAGTCTGCATTTGTCCCCCATGCACACAAAAAAAAAAGAATATATCGACGACATAGAATTGTGGGATTGTGGAAAATACAAGAACCAACTTTAGCATTATTTAATACGAGAATACCCAGCCAATTAAAGAAAAAATATTTTAATTTTAAGTTAAAAAAATAGTTTTTGTACGAAACTAAATATAGAAGAACTAGTGCCAAGACCAAAGCGCAGATGAAGTAACACGCCACTCGAAGACATCGTTCTCTGCAAAGGAAAATGCATATAAAAAGAAAGATGACAAACATACAATTTCTTTGGTTGTGATGTTCTTCTCAGTTTCGCTGGATACTGTTGAATTTTCTTAAGTACGAGTATCGCATGAATAAACTTGAAATAAAATTAAAATTTTCTCTTGGTTTTTTCGCCAGACATTTTAGATCGTATGTGAAAAGCATGTAGTTTAAAGAATTGAACAGCTTCTAGTTTATTTTTCTACTTAAGTTCTGTTGTTCATCATTACGAGTATTTGTTTCTGTAACGTTCCGTGTTTGATTTCTGCTCAGCGGCCAATAAAGTTATTTTCTTAATTCACTTAAACTTGAAATGTACTTGAGAGTATGTATATTCAAGCACACGAGCTTTATTTTGCCTTTTTTGGGGCAGAAATACTTAAACTTACATACGAGGTCTGTTCAATAGAAAAGATGAATTTTAATTGTTCTCATCAATTTCTATTTTGTACCCTCCCTTAGATATAATACACTTGTGCAGGGGTTTTTTCCAATCATCTAAGCAATTCTGATATTCTCTTTTTGATATGGCGTTGAGCTCTCTCAGCAATTCGATTTTTATTTCTCAATCGCTGCAAAAACGACGCCTATTCATGGGTCTCTTCAACTTTGGGGAACAGGAAAATGTCCCGGGGGGGCAAACCTTGTGAATACGATGACTGAGCCAGCGGACGTTTTTTCGCATTGCTTCTTGCAAGCGGCGCATTACTTCAAGACAATACTCCTTCTTAACCCTACGACCATGTGGCAAGAACTCATGATGCACTACGACACGGTAATTGGAGAAAGCAGTGAGCAACACCTTGACATTTGATCGAACTTGGCGTGCTTTTTTTGATCTTGGCTCTTCCTGAGCAATTCAAATGCAGAGTTCAGAAATTTCGAAACGAGCTTTACTGCCAAGCGCTTCATGCCCAAAATTTGCGAAAAAAATTATCCATAACAATTTCCCTCACTTTCTCAACATTTTCATCGGTTTTTGATGTTATGGAGCTTCCAGGACGAGGGTTGTCATTCATACTTTCTCAACTTTCTTTGAAAGCTTGTACCACTTGTAAACATTTTTCTAACTCAGAGTACAATCGCCATGATCCATTGTCAACATTCCATTTGCTTTTGAGTACTTATTTTTTACACAAAATTTTATGCAAATCCTTTGATCCATTTTTTCATAGTAGAAAATAGCCGAAAAAGCAAAATACATCTAACTCTTATGCCTCTCACAAACATACTAAACTAAACCCAAACAAATGTTCGAGACAAGTGTGCCCACATAAAAAAATGCCTAATCGAATGCACGTAGCTCGAGAAATTTTCAAATTCACCTGAACAGACCTCGTATGAACATGCAACAGTTCACAACTGCATTTTGTTTGTTGGCTTGCATAAATGGTCATTTTCTTCTTTGGCATTTTCCTTATAATATAAAAGAAAATTATTCAGATGAAAAATACCAAACAATTTCAAATATAAAAAGAGGCCTGAAGTTTCTTATACTGGAACAGAAAAGATATTGAATTTGTAACTGTGTATTAATAGATACTCGTATTTAAAATGTTTTTAATTGCAAAGTTCTTCGCGTTCAGTTGTATGTTTTAAATTCAAATTGTATTTTTATTATAAACTCCCTCAAGGGCTTCCGAGTAAATATTGATTTGACTTGATTTTATTACATTAAAAAATATTCAAGTATTTCTATAAAATACTAAACAATATATTTTCGTCAGAATATGAATATAATTCGCTTGAAATTTTTGCCTTTTAAAAAAATATATTAAATTTATATAGAAGCATATGTGTCTTCAACACCAGCATCAAATGGTCTACGTTTTTTTCTCATATATAAAAAAAATTTTATGGCCGTATGCAAAAAAGTATTTTACTTCAGCTTTAAACTTTACTTTATTAAACATATACTTTAAGGATTAAATATCCTTTGTTAAGGAATCGTAAGCAAAACATTACTTCTAAGTACTTCTGACTTGAGTAATTTTACTGTCAACGCAAATCGTGTTCACAAACCAATTTATAGTTTGTGATGTGAAAAACGATTAAAATTTCATACTCGTAGCCAAATAAAATGTAATAAAAAGGAAGTCAAATAAATTATTTTACTATTGTGGTAGACATTCATATAATTATTTAATAAAGTAAAAACGAAAAACTATATATAACGACTAAAAAGAAATTCATATGATTAGAATGAAGAAAGCACTTGTTTTAATTGTCAGTGCATCACTAATACAATTTTTACATTTATACTTTTCTCTTTGATAATTCTTATGAATTTCACTGTGCATTTTGATTAAATTGTATAATTTGAGGTCATTTTTATAACTTCATGTTAGTTAAAGGCAGAATTTCAAACGGATTTATTATGCCCTCGCTGAACGATGGCATTAAAAAAAATCAATTCAAAATTTCTGAATTTTTATACATAGACATAAACCACAAGTATGAAAGACATGAACCAAAAAATATTTTTATTCCCACATTTTAAGAAAAATTAATTTGATTTTTAAACTAAGTTGTTATAATCAAATTTTGTTAAACGACACTTTAAAGATCAGTTTAACTAAATTTATCTTTAACTATCGAGTACGATGAAGACAAGTTATAACAATGGGCCTTAATGATATTTACCCACTAATACCTCAGACCACAACATTAAATTTAATTGCAACGTGAATCCTAATATGCTTAATTAATAGAGATAGAAATTTTGCTTGAGTTTTTTTTCAAACGCAGCTAAAACGCTCATATATCTCGATTATACAACAGAATTATTCATATTAAAAGTTTTCTTTTTACCTTGAACAATTAAAATATATGGTTTATACCAATATATTATTATCACTACTACCACTATAATGCTGAATATAATTGTTTCAATAATACTGTAAGAAAGAAAGTTTTTGCTACAACAAAATTAATATTTCTATTGCAAATTTATTTAAATTTTTATTTACGTTTGCAGGTGGATATGTATGCGCAAAAATTATATTTTCTTATGAAAATTTATGAAAAATTACATGTAGAAAATGTATATATAATATATATGGAATTTGAAATATGTTAAGAGTAATTTAGCAGCCTTCAAATGCATAAAAAACTTAATTTTATTTTCAATTAAAATTTTTCTCTTAATATTCCAGTGAAAAAATGGAAATTGTTCTAAAGGAATAACAGTTTCTTTACTTCCATTTTTTACGTTAATAAATTTTTTCAACTTTTTAACTAAATGGCTTTGTATGTGCAAAAAAACGCGAAAAAGCAGGATTAGGTGTAGTATGTTTCAATGATTTGCTTATTGGAAAGAATATTTACTCTGATAAAAACTTCATTGTAATCGAAATCCTTAATGACTATATGTTCTAATTTCTATCTATGTGGTGTAAATGAATGGCAGGGAATAAAAATAATAATTACGAACATATGATGGTTTAAGAGAACCAGATCAGTCTCACCATATAATCGATTTAGATTAGATCGATTGATTTTTTAATTTTCTTATTTTTCAAGAAGAAAGATGTTGATTCTCTTTTTTTTTCTTTAAATTAATGTTATTATGAATTTTTCAACAAAAGTTACAATATATAATAGTTATTATTTTCACTTACGACTAAATGACTTAAACGGCATTAATTTTTTATTCTAAATTTCCTGTATAAATCTTTATTTAACAAGGCATAGTATGCAGATCTCCTACTTAAAGCAAATAAATGACTTGTGGAATTTTACCATTTCAATTATGAAATTCTTAAGGAAAACTCTTGAACTACTAATGACCAAAAGATCATCATATGAACAGTTTACAAATAATTATAATCAATTTTGGTTCCATTTTATTATATACTGCACTCTCAAAAATACTTATACAAAATGGAGATGTATGTATGTGTGCGCATACATACACACATTCAATATTAATTTGTTGTTCTGTATTGTTGGCTGTATAAATTTAATTAAAAACCATTTTGCAAACTGCTTTCCATGTCAGATAATATCCATGCAATTAAGTTGAGTTGAAATGGAATCCTGCCATACAAAAACCCATTGAATGTAAACATTAAGTCATAAGGATAAACATATAAAAGCTTACATACATACATCTATGGTAGAAACTAAAAAGAAAGAAAAAACCTGCAGGTCTCACCTATCGACTACATACAAAAAGCATAATTTACATGCCCAAATATATACACACAGACATTTCATGCAAATCAACATGTGTATTTCAAATTACTTGACTGGCTAAAATGCAAATGGTAGTTTGTTGTTTTTGGAAATTACTCTTACACTTGCATATATATATAAATATGCTCATACATACATTAATAATGTGTGTGTTTGTGTGCAATAATTTACAATTGCTTGATTCTCCGAATGTATGTATGTAAGTGAAAATGAATGATATATTTGTTCTCATATTGTTGATGAAGTTGGTAATTATATTTTACTACAGCAGGCAAACAAATAAATACCCTCAAAAAAAAAAAATAAAAAGGAAATGTTTCAATCGATGTGTACGTACATTAAGGACTAGACTACTTTGAATTCAATTCGGTGTGAGCGCTCACAAAAAAATAGTTTCCATTAACACGCCACCACTGTATCCTGTAATCGAAATAATCTATCTTGCACCTCCTCTTTAGCCAGAATTTACGTTCATTACGTTCATTGGAGTTCATGCCACGATTAACTTAATATTTTTCTATACGCTAAAATAGAAATTTCCTTTTCAATTATCAACAACGGCTAAATAAGTAGTTAATGGATTCCGTAAATTAAGAAATGTTGCTTTGGTTATTCATATTCGTATACATACACACATATAAGTGTTAACAGCAACTATAAAAACTCCAACTAAAAACAGAAAGTAACACCAAGGATATATCCTTTCCTTTCCTTTATTGAAATTAGGTAAGTAAATGTGTGTACGTATAGTATGCATATTAAAGGGGAGACACAACTAAATATCGCTTTCATTTTTTTACATAGAATGTTCTATAACAATATTTATTACAAATTATTCAAGATATTCTACCAATGAATCACAGTAGATTCCCGATTTGACGAAATTATAAGTTGTCAGGCCTGTTCGTCAAACCGAAAAGTTCGTCCGATTTGGTACTCAATTTACAGATGCGTTTTGCACACATTTTATATAGAATACAAAAAGCATTATCTTATTTATAGTAACGGGTCTTTCATTAGGCGCTTCCTATATTCAAATTTCAATAAAACAAAGTGTGTGGAAGGTATCATTTAATATAACATTGTGCATATGTCTACCGCGGCTTCGCGGTATGGCGCCCATTCGTGGTGTTAAATTTTCCATGACTGTGTAACATAAATCAGGCCAATGGCTTATTCGTATACCCTAGCGACTTAAGAAACCCCAACAAGAAAAAGTCTAACGCAGTCCAATCACACAGTCTCGGTGGAGATTTTACATCACCACCATGTGAAATGAACATTCACTCAAATAGCTATTGAATAATGTCCATCAGTGTGGTATAAGCCGTGTGGCATGTAGCGACGTCCTATTCGATTCAAATGTCATGGGTGCCCTTACCATCCACTTTAGGCCAAAAGAAATTGTTAAACATCGACCAGTAGCATTCACCGCTGACGGTGATGTCCTGGCCAACGTTGTTCTCAAAAAAATTATGGACCGAAGACGACGTCAGCCTAAAGTTCGCAACAAACAGTGACTTTTTCGGAACGAATTGGACGCTCTTGTATCTCATGTGGATTGGTATTATATTAGATAATTTTGCTTGTTGATGTACCCATTCATCCAGAAATGGAGGACAGTTATGGCATTGCGTAAAATAAGCAAAGTACGATGAACGTTGTCCGAACAGAACTCCCATTTGGAAAAAAAATAGGTATATCATCCATCCAGGGTAATTTTGCAAAGTAAATTAAATAAACGACATCCAATTTGACGGAAAAATCTTCAACAATATGCCCGCTGTCAACTGTAGCTCCTATTGAAGTATCCGATAGTCTTCAAATAGTATTAAAATTATATAAAAAGGAATAATTCATATCAGAAGATATAGTAAAATAAAATATTTGAGGTAAACACAAGCGCGCAATTTGTGAATGCTACAAAAAAGACTATTTACAAATGGCTCTAACAATATACTTTGGTATAGAAATTTTCTCTTTAACAACTTCTTGTAGCAGTCTTATAATCATAGAATCGAAATTGTTTTACTGAGCCCATTTGATAACCAATTTTGATATTATTAACAACATAATCGAATTTATTTTTCGCTCGACATTTTTACCACAATCTTCAACTTCCTTCCTTTTCTTCATTCAGAAATAACCACCCCCACCACGAGGCAAAAAACACAGCAAACGAAAATTGTCAAACACACAAAATTCTGAATTTATAATTGATAAAAAGAACCAAAATTTATTAATATATCAAACAAAAACATATACACACTTGTACACACATACATATGTACTCGTAAATCAAAAATTAAGAAATGGAAAAAATTTTTAAACTACGAACTTTCACTATTTATATAAAATAAATCGTTGTTTTTAGAACACGAAAGTCTATGATCAAATAAATTATGTAAAAAATTGCGTAAATATTAAAGGGCAACCACCCTTTACTTTCACACGCTGCTAAGAAAATTCAAAGACGTTCGTTCGTTCATGCATTTGTTATTTTTATTTTGGCTTTTTTAAAGTGATTTTTTGTTTGTTGGTTTTTTTTTTTGTTTTTAGCATTCACGTCAGCGTCAACCAAAATTAAGTTTCGTGTAAATTTCTTCGTAAGTTCTATCGAAGAATTTAACAATGAACGATAAAATCCAAAATACTTCCTGTGGCCTGGAAGAAGCCAAAATAACGTAGAAGAAGTTAAAGAAACACACAATTTCCTTCCGTTTAAATTTCCTAAGTGACTTCCTAACATGTTAGCTTTCTCAGCCGCTTGATCGGGCGTGTGTGTGGAGAAAGACAGCGCTTTATAGCTCATTGGTTGGCACACATACACACACAAACACACATACGTATCTATAAGTATATAAATTGGAAACAAACACTCGTACTTCATTTAATGGTTTAAGAAACTCATCAAGATTCTATTATAACTGAATCGAACATTGTTTGCTTGTCTGGCTCTGTGTGTTTTGTGTGGGAGTTTCGATTGCTTTTTTAATGGATTCACGGAGAAGGTGTTCGTCACTACGAGTATTAAAGGGGTTTTGTAAGTGAATTCTATCTTTATGCTGTTCATGTATTTACGGATGTTTGCTAATATACCTGTAACACTTCTTTCTACAATTATTATAAATATAGTTGTACACGTAAGTTCATACAAAAAGTTGTTTATAATGCACAGTGGCGTGAAATATACAAAATGCAGATAAACGATTCGACCTATTCTACCAGTTTAAAGGCATTTTCGGCTTGAGAAGCATTTTTTTTAATAAAAATATACGGTTTATCTTAATTTTGTTCTTCATCTTCAGGAACATTTGTGTAAATTGTGTGACTTCAACTTTCAGATGGTTTAGATTTGCGTTTAATTTATCAAGAGTAAAAATTTGCTTAAATTTACTTTCTAAATTTAACAGACTATAGAACACGATTTATTTGATGCAAATAAGAACAGGCGAAGATATTTCCCAATAACTTTTCGAACCTCTTAAATTTAAATAAAATGGACTTAAACCACTTTCAAACTTTCATATATTGAATTCTGAGTAGCCCAAAATCTTTTTATACTTATCATTATATAATTTAGTATCACACCACTGTGTAACGCTTAACAACTTAATATTTCATTTGCAGGTGCATGAATGCAAAACCTAAGATTTTATTAGGGCGTCACCTGAAATAATGTCGGATTGTAAATATAAAATATTGTAGCTCTTGTTTGCAATCTAACGATAAAGTATATAAGATTTCATTGGCACTAAATGTGGTAAATATTGTGTGCAACATTTTATCGCGCTTGCTGAATTTACAATGAAACAGCTTATTAATGTCTCAAGAGAGAAAAAAGTTCATAAAATTTTCTATTATTTTACCAATTTTACCAAGCAGTGCACATTGGGCCTTAAACAAAATACGAAGCAGGTTAAGGTACAAAACTTTTTGTAGTTAAAAAGTTTGAAGTAGAAGGTTTTTTAAACAAGCAACAAAAAAATAATAAGATTAATTAAAAAAAATAAAAATGAATGGTCTTAATTAAGTTTTTATAGGAAGTTTAGTTCTACCAAAAACAAATTTGGTTATCAATATTTTATATTTATAAAGCAGTTTCTATAGTGAATGGAAAGAAAGCCAAAATGAATTAGGATTTTCTCAAGGGAGTCCAAGAATTCCTCAAAAAAATCGAAAATCCCAAAAGTGGGGTTTTTTTTTTTGAATGTGCCACACTTTATGTGGGGTGCAAAATTATTTTTGCCGATTAGCTCACATCACAAAAGGCCCTATAAACGGTTGCCACATAAAAACTTTTACCATCATAAAGAAAGATATTGTTTTTGGCCTTTCCTGAAAATTTCTCTCAGACTTCTCATCAGGTGGCTTTCCAAAACATTCGCTCTAAGGCTCACCCTAATTTTTGTTTGCATGGTACGAGTAACTTGGATCTTTATACGCAATCTACTTATCTATCTTTCCAGCTAGTTTTATTTTATTATAACAATTTTTTACCAAAAATATTGTTGGCGTGGCATATTTCTTGGCTTTAATCACATGCAATTTGCTTGAGCTTAAACAAGTGCAAACACTTTTAGCACAAACAACAAACAACAGCAAAATTACACAAAATCTTAATTCATGAGCACGCTAAGAATAACGGAAACTGTATAAATGCAACAACAGCAGCAGCAGTATCAGCAGTAGCAGCAGCAGCATTAGCAGCAACAATGGCAACAAGTTATGTAGAAAAGGTGGAGGAGTTAGTGAAGGTTACACTGTTCATACTCCCTCTAAATAAGTATTCACTCATGGAACTAATGTTTCATTTACTTGTTCACATTCTGTTAATTTAATTGGCGTGTGGACGGAGTTTAGTTGTCGGCAAAAGTACGAGTAAAATATGTATGTATGTACTCGCATACATACATGTACATATTTATAAGCAACAAGTTTTTCAAACTGATTTTTAGTTTAGTCGACATGACTCTATTATATTCAATTAACAAAAAATTTCCTTTCTATCCTTGAAATTTAAATAAAAATAAATTTTTGTTTAAATCTACTTGCAGCATTTAATTCATAAATGCTACACTATATACCAACTACTTACTGCTTCCTATTTAACCCATTTTCCCCATCTTTATTCTGTCTTAAAATTGTTTTAATTTACAAAAAAATATGTATTAAATAAAAATAGTTTACAAATTTCGTAGTTTAGTAATTTAGATACTCAATGCAAATAATTTTTGAAAATGAAATAAGTTCTGAATTCAAGTTGCAAATTTCTAAAACACCAAACAGCCATCATGTGGTGCTGTTGCAAAATTAAATATGTATTCGTTTTAAGATAAAATTGTTCGTCAGAACTTGGAAAATTCAAATTAATGAATATTGTGTGAGGCAAAGTTTTTAATTATGGCAGACAGACAGTAAGGTAGGTAAATATCATATAATAATATTTACAGCAAAGAATATAATTTTAAATTGCAAATTGTTTGGCAACAAGGAAAAATTTTGTGGTTTCAGGGAGAGAGTAGGAGTATGTCGTATTATTTGCTCTATAAATGTTTATTTCATTTTGTGGCAATGGGATTAATGAAGTATACCGGATATGGCTAGCAGATATATAAATTAAAATTAAGAAAAGTGTTGGAAATTCATACATAATACTATTCCGAAAATTGTGAATAAAGTGCCTTTCTAGAGGGGTAGAATTGCTGTAATTAATTCAATGAAATATGAAAGAAATTTTTTTACTACCCTGTTATTGTCAGACGCTGGAATAAGCAAATAGTTTTTTACTACAACAATAAACTCCCCTCCATATAAAATGTTCAGCTTCCGTTTTTCATTATAATTTATTTGTAATAGCTGCCTGCCATCTTCTAAAAATCATTTTGAAGTTTATTTGTTTGGACGAAAAGTTTTTGTTTTTATCAAAAAGTAATGAATTTATTTTAGAGTAATTTTTTATTTATTTATAAAACTTTTGCAATTTGCCACTTTTCTATTTCTTCACTTTTCTACTTCTGTCTGCCTGACTGCCTGCCAGCCTGCCAGCCAGACTTTTTGCTAAGTTTCAACGGTTTTTCATACTGCTGCTGTGGAAAGCCAATAATACAATAAAGTGCATGGTTAACCTATATCTCGAAATTGTTGCCAATATTTTGTTGCTCCTTTTTGTTGATTTTTGCCAATAAAATGCAAGGAAGAAAAAAATTATCGTTGAAAAAATTTCAGAGTTTTATAGAATATCACACACACACACACACACACTAGTGGTAATAAAACTTTTACGCTTCCGTATTATTCCTTAATGTGATCAAAACAAAAAAAGGGAACAACAATCAATACATAATAGTGTTTCTATATGTCATTATATGAGTGCAACTTTGTGTAATACGTATGTACGAGTGGTTGCGTTAAGTTGTATCATGGAACAAAAAGGAAAACAGCAACCAGCTTTAGTTTTACTTAAAAACAAGAATAAATTTCTAAAGTTTCAAGTAACTTAAATCCTGCATTAAACTATTGCAAATAATGGCATTAAAATGTTAAAGTTTTTATACTCGTATGTATCTTGTTCTTCTTATAGTTCTTGCACTAAGAAACTGCCGCCGTTACTCACTATGACGCTTATGCATCTACGTGTATACGATTGACGCACTAAAAGGTTTTTAAAATATGTACGAGTGTATTGAAAGTTATCATGGAATGATTATTTTCCCTTCACAACAAGATGAATTGACACGTTATTTTAATATTTCAATACTCTCTATCCAGTCAAAATGAAATAGACCAACGCCTTTGCTATGTCAAGTACAAAATTATTAAATTAAATTATTAAAATTGTTTAAAAAAATTACGTTAGGAAAAATTTTTTTCAAAATTTAGTAGAGTGTTTGCTTTTTATAATTCTTTAATGACAGTTTTTTAAAGAAACTCTCTTAATTTATTGAAAGGTACTTTGCAGGTACCTTTTGAAGATGCTTTTTATATGTATTTTCATTAGGAACTTTGCAATGCTACATTTTGAGTGGTATTTTTTAAAGTACCTTTTCAAGTTGCTTTCTGAAGACACTTATTTGATAAACTTTTGAAATAAACTTAATAACGATACCTTAAAATATATTTTTTATGGCTCTTTTTGCAAGAGATTTCCAAAGGCACGTTTCATATTAATAAACTATTTTTTAAGGTACTTTTTATCAACAGTTTTTAAAACTACTGTTTGGAGGCAGTTTTGTAAAGGCACTTTTTAAAACCACTTTTTGAATGTACTTTTCAATGATACTTTTTAAAGGTACTTTTTAAGAACTTTTTTTAAAAGTACTTTTCCATGGTACATTTTAAGGCACTTTTTAACTGTATTTTTTAAAGGTACTTTTTAAAATTAGTTTTCAAAAGCTTATATACGATACTTTTTAAGGGTACTTTTTAAATCCCTATTCAAATGTACTTTTTGAAAGAATAAAATAAAATACGTTTAAATAACTTTTTAATGAACTTTTTAGGTTACTTTTAAGAGTACTTTCTAATGTCGTTTTAAACGTACTTTTAAAACTCTTGCTCTTGCAATTAGCCATTCAATCAAAATATTCAAGAGGAGGTTAATAACCAATTGACAATCAAGGCAATTCGGTCAAAGAGGGTTAATTTTCGGACAACCTTGGGCTGCAAGGTACGGAGCAGAATTCGTCTCTTTTGGTGTAATCGGGCGGAGTACTACAGACATTGGCCGTGGTCAATACAAAGTGCTTTGAGGCTGAGAAAAATTAGCTGGACGAAACTTTGGAATAGCGGATACAACCAAGGTCCTGTGGGAGGATAAAACAAGTGGCTTGTTAATAGTAATGAAACGTAATTTAAGTAAGTTTATGGGCATTTTGACTAGACACTCGGACTTACGAGTACATCTGCATCGGATTGGCGCTGCAGAGTAGGATAAATTCAGGGCATTTAGGGAGGACACTGCATTAGTAGTACGCTTTCTCTGTCATTAGCTTTTGTGCGGGCGAAATCCCGATTTTTTGTACATGAGATCTTACCAGACATCACTCACTGGAGAAAATTTAAGCACTACCTTCATGGCAATGCAGATCCTTTAAATTTACGTTTTTCATGTAATAGTGCGCAGCAAGCCTTTTTAGTGCCCTTTGTGTATGTCCTTCCTTTGACATGAGATGAACCTTCTCCTAACTTAACTTAACCTGAATGCAAGTACATATTTATTTCGTTTGTTGTGGATTTAGCTGTTCATATGCTGACATTTTATTGGTCGCTAAAGCAAATCGCCAAGGAACTTTAAGCAGTTTGAAAACATTCAACCTGTTGTGTTTATGCCAAAAACTTCAAATACATTATGAGAATTCTCCATCGTATATGAATATTACAAAATACATAATAATAGTAACATATGAAGAACTAAGGCCCAAATAAACAAATTGTTCCAATAAATTTCAATATTAAGTAATTTTTTTAACTAATGTCCTTGGAAGCTTTTCTAAACATCCTTTTCGGAAAGTACTTTTTTGAAAGTACCTTTTTTAAAAGCATTTTTTTAAATGGTAATTTTCGTTACTTTCAGTGTGGGAAAGCTCAAGTAGAATGTACACAAACGTTATTTTTTTGGTCTTTCCATCACATACTTTTCTACTAATAAAACAATAGAAAAGTGTTTAAGCAGGTATTGCTCATGCCATGAATACTGATCCATTCAATATAAAACAAGGAATAGTCTTTTGAAATAAATTAAAGAACTTACTTTTAATTAATTCCCATACCAAGGATACTTTGCTTTTCTTTTGCAACAAGTAAGAAATGATATCAAATCGTCCTATCGAATCCTGCTTAAGAAAACTATTGTCTTCATTATCATAATAAAAACATTCCGAAATCATAAAGCAGAGCCACAGTGTGAATTGAAGCATTTGTTTTTTTTTTTTTTTTTAATAGACAGACACCAACAGCGGCCAGTAAGATGAAGTGTGTATGTGTATGTTCTTGTACAATAATACAGAAATACTTTAAATTATAGAAAAAAGTCAACCTATTGCAAATGTCTAAAAATGAAAAACTTTAAATTAACTAAAAGCTATAATAGGAAATATAACTTTCCTGTTAAGTGTCGTTTGACTGACAACAAATGTGACATACTAAAAACAATTTATGAAAAAAAATTAAATAAAAAGTAACACAGCAAACATCCAACATAAAATATCTAGCAAATACTTTAATCATTTCAATTCAGAGATTCTCAAATCGATCTGGGTTGGAACAGGGGAATCGTTTTTCACAGATCAATAAGGAATATAAATGAAGTTATTTTTTTTTTTCAATGGACGAACATTCAAGGGATGACTTCTGACGGAATAGCCTCCAAGAACTTGGTTTCAACCTCTAGTCGCTGAAAGTAAGAAACAGACAGGCAGGCAGGTTATCCCGCATACGAATTGTCTGGCTAAAGATCGAATTCTCTCCGTAATGCGTAGTCTGATTCGTTAAAAGGATCGAGTTTCGGAAACAATTTCCCTAATGTCATTAGAGCACACTACATTGAAGTAAAGATAATACGACGAAAGACGCCCCACACTACGACTTTACTTTAGTGAGTCAATAGAGTTTCCTACACTGCTGTCACCGATGAGCTTATATGCGCACTCCCGTAAACGGTCGACTATCTTTAAAATAGACTTTGAAGCACCGTCCCATACTTAAATGTTGTATTAGATTTTGGAACTGAACTACATGATATAAATACTAAGATCACATCGAGTGAAGTAACCCTTACACCGTCTTAAAAAACCGAGGCACTTGCATGCTTCTTTAGCGACATGAAAAATGCGCTCAATCGATCGAGCATCACACTGGATTCCTCTATGTTTAGAGGTTCCGATTCCGCTATGTCTATATAAATCATAGTTAGAAAAGGAGCTGCCTGTTCGGTCATTCATCGGGAGAAGTAACCACCGACACCAAAACCAATAAGTTTTAACAGAAGTTCAGCATGTCACACTCTATCAAACTCCTTGGAAATATTCGGAGCCACCACCTTATTTCCTATAAAATGGTGAATGAAATTGGACTATTCCTGCAATGAGAGTGCTAGTGGGTTACCTGCAGAAGGACCTTTATGGAAACTATACTGGTGGCCGCTAACTAACCTATGAAATTCTAGATATTCCATAAGATGGAAATTTATCATACGTTCTATCACTTTGCAAAGTATAGAGCGAATTGCAATTGAGCGGTCATTTTTAGAGTTATTACCCTCCCCCTTCTTGGGGATTGGCGCTACATTAGCGATCTTCCAGCACATTGGAAATTCGTCAACAGGTTGGCTAACGGACGCTCTAGCATACAAAAGTACTACTTCAAGATCAGTGCCAGAATTCCATCAGGTCCAGAAGACTTATTTATATTGAATTCCGCTAAGAACTTTTTAACTATGTACATGCAATCGAAAGAATATTAGTTACAGATACTCCTTCGAAATTGGGCACTTGTTGACTGCTTCCTGGCCAGCAAGGCTACTTGCAAATAATTAAGCCAGAAGGTTTGCCTTATCAACCCGGTCGGTAAATATTTGGTCATCCTTTAAACGAGTTGGAATTGAAGAAGTAGCGTTATCCTTTACTCTTTTGACGAATGATCAAAAGTTTTGAGCACGAAGTCGCTGTTCCTACAGAAACTTCCATATTAAAATAGTGTTGAGTGTATATTCAACTATTGGACTCCAAATTTTATGTATGCATCACAAGGATCTTTTAATTATGATGTTATAATTTAAGCTTGAAGTCTCTTTCTTATTAAAATATCGCAAAAAAATATGTATGCATGCATACGCATTTTTGCTAAAAAGCCATTAAGATTAGATAAATATGGCATTGATATTAAACTAATATAAAGACACATCAGTTTAGGAATCTCTTTTCTTAACACTCTATTGCATGTGTATTAAGTTGCGTTCGTCGTGTAAAGTCCAGCACAGAGCGACAGAAGAATCACATGTAACAAGTAACGTATGATATGCCATCTTTGGCATAAGTAAGTCAAGGATACTTATCACCACCGCAATAACTGCCAACTAAATGTAACTATGGCCGGCTACTCTACCAATAAGTACTTAACAAAAATAATACAAATTGACAAACAAACAACAACTACCATAATAACAACACAAACTTATATACTTTCAAAGGCTACACATACAGCACAGCATGTTGAGTTTTCCAAGTTAAACACTGGTGCCTTTAAAAAAAAATGTCTTAAACAGCAACAACAAGAACAACAAATACACAAAATAATAATGCTCATTCGTACCCAACTAATAATGAAAGCTTAAATAGAAACTTGCAACAACGAATACAAAGGTTAGCAATCTGCTCCAATACATTTATGGAGCTATTCGATGTGATCGAGTCAGCACCCCCAAACTGGAATTGACCAAAAACAATGTCATCCATATTTTGCTTATTTTTTTGAAAATGTTGTTGGAAAATACCGTCATATTTAATAATAAAATTATCAATTCGCAAAACCTACTAATGTTTGTGTATGTTTGTGTGTATGTTTGTTTGTACCACAAAGAAGAAAAATACTCGTATCATGTTTTCGCTTTTTTCCACAACAAAAACTACAGTATTGATTACGACAAAAAAACCCCCACAAATGTATTTATAAGTACGTGCAAGTACAAAGTATATCCAGCTAATTACATCGCATTAAAGTGCCGTGAGAAAATTTCAAAAAATATCGACGAAAAACACGAAGAAAAACAAACTTTTGACCATTGAAAATGAAACCGAAATGAAAACACTAATCAATTGATACTTTAAGTTAGTCACAGTATACGCTTTTATATTGTATATTGTTCGGTTTGATTTTAAAGTTGGATAGATTGTTGAAAATGTTTATTTCTAATTTATATTTGGTATCATTTTTCACCTTTTAAGGACTTGAATTATTAATAATAAATTATTTTTTCAAATGTTTTGTTGCTCTGTTGTCATTTTATGATTTTATATTTGTGATAATTTTGTTTAAAAAACATTATATGTATATAGTATAGCATTTTTCAAAATAGTAAACACTAAATAAATGATTAAATATCTGAGATTGTGTTGCAGCATTAAGAGCGCATTAAAAAATCAAATAATTAAAAAAATTCCAAACCAAAAAAAAAATGCTTTTAGAAAATGGCCCCAGAAACAATTAACCTTGATGGGAATTGAGGACATTTCAACAGAAATTAATTATAATTAAACATTTCGATTAATTTTAATAGAATGTACTACTAGTATCAGTCAGTTAGTGGAATATTTTTCAATGAATAAATAAATTTTTGAACTCATAAAATATTTATGAAGGTCTAAAATTTTCCAAGTTGACAATAAACTACATCTGACATAGATAAATATTTGCTGGGTCCTGCAAAGTGTTTGGAAGCTACGACGAGGAATGTATACTTTTGTGTGAAATGAAATGTAAAAATTTTAGTAGTGGTCCTTCAGACTAATTTGGGGTTAAGGAAAAGATTAAAGGGAACGATTTTCCGTCATTGCAGGTCAAACTTGGTTTGTAAACAAATCGAATTCGGCCATAAGCCATCTTCAGTGTTCTTTTTCTTATTCTTTGAATGAAGTTTTCCTTTAAATACCTCTGACAAAAAGTCATGTTATAGACCCATGAGTTTCATTAAACTTCTCTGTTATCAGTACTAAAATATTTTGTTAATTTTGCACAGTGGAACGTTTTCCAAAAGGTCATACATATTATTTAATTAAAATTAGCAGAACATATATTTATTATATTTTTGTTTTTTCCTGTTTTAATCAATTAATATTTTGGTGTTTTTTAACAAAAACTGTTTAATGTTTTTTCAATATTTCCATATTGTTAAGAGAGCGTATCACCTTCAGAAACAAACAACCATAAAATCCTGAGCGCATTAATCATGAGAAGGCGAAAAGACTCATTGGTGACGATAGTGTAGCCAACTCTATTGACTCACTGGAGCATCGTCGCAACGTGGGATGTGTTACGCTGTTTTATCGGTACTTCAATGGAATGTGCTCTAATGAGGTAAGGGAACATATTCTCGAGATCTGCTCTTACTTACGAGCAACACGTTCCTCATTAAGAGCACATCCATTTGTAGTCGATATAACAGCGAATCGCACTACGCATTACAGAAAAAATTCGTTCTTTGATCGAACGGCTCGTATGTGGAACGAGCTCCCGGCAAATATTTTTCCTGCCTTATCCAGCCCCCCCCAGGGGGCGCGGTCAATTCATCCTGTCTTGGTGGCTTGGTGTTGAACCTCCTGGGGTATAGGGTTATCAGGTTTCCGGACCTAGGCCTTTTTGCTGATAACCCCTAAAAACTTGTATGTTGCTACCCAATCCCTGAAACAACAGGGCAACGGGCGCGCATGCAAGTAAACTAAAGGTAAAAGCGGGTTCGCTCGCTCGTCCGGAGGGGTAGTTGGTCTTTCCAGACCTTGACCTTTGGCCAATTGCCCTAAAACTTAATATGTTACTACCCAATCCCTGAATACCAGGGTAACGGGCGTGCATATAAGTAATTAAGGAAGTAGCTTGCTACGCTAGTCTGGGTAGAGGTGTTACCGATGCCTCAGGTGTGCAAGGAACCTAAAATCGGAGGTGCTTTTAACACGCGGCTGACCAGAGTCCTATCTGGTGCCACGGGAACCAGTAGCCCCTAGGACGTGTCCTAGACTGGTTATTGGTGAGGCCCCTTCGGGTATCACGTGGTGGCTGTGGTTAAAACCCAAAGATACGCGGGGAGAGGTATGGGCTGGATGAGTGTGTCTTCAATCATGGGCTAGTGGCATGATGTGGATGTTCTCTTCAGGCCATATATCTCTAGGTGCTGTTGCTATTCGACAGAGCTGCTCTAATGGTTACGGTAGGTGAAGCTTCAGGTCAGATTGGGGTAAAAGTTCCACAGCCGTGCCATTTGGGTAGTAGGAGGTTAGATAGCTCCAAGCATCTTAGCAAGGTGTCTGTACATGGTCCAGCAGCCTGTACGGAACTTGCTACCATGTTGTCCCTGTCAGGGGCACATGTTAGTTGGCGCTCCGTCGTGTGCCCTTGGCGGGGGCTACTGGGGCGGTGGTGAACGTGCTTTATTCACCCTTGTGCAATAGTGCACCGTCAGGTTAGGCCTTCGGGCAGGTACTGACGTGAATCTTTTGCACCTCTGCCTTATCCAGCGTTGAGAGATTCAAATCGAATGTCCATAAGCACTACTCCCGCTATCCTCCTCACCCTATCCTATTTTCCTAGTTCCAGCACAATGCACTGCATAAATAGGGGTCATCCCCTGAGTACTGGTCCCATTACAAAAAAAATCAATGAGTGTAGAATTATTGAAAAAAACAAAATAAGAGTTTCTTTCAAAAAACACAAGCCCAAATAATAATTAAACTGATTCAACTCAATACATTTCTTACATTAAGAAAAATCTTTTTGTTTTCAATTAGTTGGAAGGATATCACCTGAGGATTAAAAAGATCATTTTGACTTGCTATATTTCAAGAGAAGCTTGTTACGTAACGTAGAGACGTATGTTCATAATAAAATAATATTTTTTTTATATATTCATATTTATATGACACGTACTTTTAAGAAAATTTTTGTTTCACTTTACAAAACAAATACTTATATTTTATTAGTCTTTACACAATTTGAGAGGAGAGTTACAGACAAGGGTATTTTAATTAAAAATTTTCCATTTCATTATAGAATTATAAAAGAGATTTAAACACTCACCTTTCTTTAGTGATTCTTTTATTCCCCTCCACATTGATTCTTTTTTTTCATTAAACACTTCACGATTTCACTATTAATAAAAGAGCTTTTTCATTGACACCTGCAAAAGAAATTTGAAACAACTATAAGAAAAGGGAAACTTTCATTTCATTTAATAAAACAAACAAAAAAATTAACATTTGCATCTTCTGTATTTCTTTGTTACATTCCCTTTATATTTCTAACTTTAACATGAATAACAAAAACTATTGAAAACTTTTCAACTCATTGCTTTTTTTATTGATTTAATTTGTTTTTATATTTTTAATTTAATTTGATATTTTAACTTCATTATACATTTTTTATTGAAATTTTTTGAACAAAAATTACATTTTCCCAAATACAGTGGAGTTCGGTTATAACGCAAACGCCCACCGGTTATAACGAAATATCGGTCCAATTAGTTTGTAAAAAAATATCATATAAATTATGACGGTTATAACGAATTTTGGTAATAGGGAATTTTCGCTTATAACAACGAACTGCTTTAAAAGTACCCAGTGTAAAAATGTGTTTTTACGCTTATTAAAATAATTATTTATCAGTATTTGACTACAAAGTGATATGAAATGAATGAAATTTTGTGAATAGATAGATATATGTGCTTTTAAAATTTGTTTGGTGCGGCTTTAGATGTTCATAGGCCGACTTTTTATTGCTCGCTAAACCAAATCGTCAGTGAGCTTTGAGCAGTTTGAAAATATACAACCTCATATATTTATGGAAAAACATTAACACATACAATATGAGAATTCCCCATATCGAATATGTAAATTCCAAAATATATTCTCGTAATTACAATAGGCCTAAAATGATTTTATACGTGTACACACACCGCAACAAAGCAATTTACACTCGACTAGGGTCCATTTTATTCTTCTTTCTTGCAAGGTGTACAATCCCGATGAATTCCAATATACATAAGTATGTAAATTACTAGATATATGCATGTATGTACATGTCTTATAAATACATGGTGTAGAGGATATGACTTTAACCATATAAGTCTTATGATTTGAGCCAGACTTTACTGTCCTAGCTGCCTTCAATTCAGTTATATTTTATTTCATTTTATTGAGGCTTTAACATATATACTATAATAAATATTTTTCGCCTTCGGAAATCGAATGAACAAACATAATTTTAAAAAAACAATAATGTTTTATCAAGATTAAAACAATACATCAAATTCAAAACAAACGATGCAAAACTGTTTCAGAAATACTCAATTATAATAGTTAAACAACAAATTATACTCAATTCAAAAGTAAATATAAAAATCACATTGAGTAAATAATAAACAATATATAATTAATAACAAAATTATATTAAAACATTTAATAAATAAAACTACAGCAAAATTATACGTGCTTGTAAACAATAAAAATAACTTTCGTTGCAATCGAAAAATATGAACAAAATGCAATCGATTTAAGCGTTGCTTGCTTTTACATATTGTCAAAAAATATAAACATTTACTCCGCTTATAACTAACTTCGTCTTTTGATTGATCCCATTTATTTCGTTAAAGCCAAACTCCGCTGTACTTAAGTTATTTAAAAACAGAAAGACATTTATTTGTAACAAACACACAATCTTTAACTCTCTCCCACACTTGCTACATGCACCCCACACACGCACTCAGCAATTGTCTCCCTTTTGTTTCTGACAACAACCTCATATTCTATCAGAGCACATGTGTGTGCAACTACAATATTGGTGCACATACAAGCAAAATAAACCACAATGACCATCTCGCGTACTGGCGGACACACAGCCGCACTAACACAAGTTCAGATAAACAGCCACAATGCGAAAACTATTGTCTGGTTTATCAAACATTTCGTAGCGGGGCCTTCACTGACGCGAACTCTAAATCAACAAACCATAACTTGCAATAACAATAGAATATGGACGACAGAGTTTTATCAATTGATAATTTCAGCTCTTACATTAGGATTTTGTATTAAAAATTTTCAATAAATTACACCGACATTTTATTTAATGAATTTAAGCACTTTTCAGTGAAGCTTTTTCCCTGATATAATCATAAATATTTTATTAATTAACAAAATCAGCATGGATGCAGGAAACGCGAGAAAAAAGCAGAAAAGGAAATTACAAGACGTTGCCAAATGGTTTTCTTTTAGCGGAAGTGATAAGCGACGGGACCATAAGGCCGTATACTAGTTTTTGCAAGGAGTTGAACCAAATTAATTAGAAATGATCTTGGCGTATATTGAAATGAGTCCACAAGGAAGACAAGTGTGCATTTAGACAGGCAAAGTTTTTCGAATGCAGTTTTAAACTTTATTTCGTGTTCGGACAGAACAAGTTTACTTTCACAAAGTTTGTGTTCTTTTTACGAACGAAGAACAAAACAAAATGTCCAGCTACAAGAAAGTCTGCACTCTCCATCACCCTTTTTTCTTCTCTATAAACCCAAAGACTTTGCAAAGCAAACTTTCCCTGTGTGAATACTCGTGCAGTACAGCCAGCCGATTTATCAAAAATTACACAAATTGCGAGTATTTGTATAAATAAAAACAGATTTTAAATGAAAAAGGTTATTCAAATGCAGAAACTACTTTATTGAGATGAAACATTTTGCACAAAAGTTTAAGACTTGAACATTTTTAGGGAATTATTTCCTTATTATTGTATTCTTTTAAATTAAATACATATAATGGATAATAATAAAACAAATAAATTTTGTAAAATTCCAATAACAGATTTGTTTAATACGATTTGTTTAATACGATGTACGAGTAGACTGCAATCTGAACAGAGCAAAATATAGAATATTATAAAATATAAAATAATAAAATAAGAGAATTAAATTTAATAACAATTTATTTTTATTTTGTCCTTATTTTTTAACATCACGCAGTGATACAATTGTACTTTTTTGGAACAATAAAATAAATTTTACTTATATGTGTGAATCGGTAAAAAAAAGCAGATGCGCCAGTGGTCTACATCAGTACATGGTGTACATCAGTGCAGGCATGACTATCAAAGGTATAAAAAGTTTCGCATCAAGTGCAAGTACACTTGCTTAATTTTTTAATAGTTTGGAATCACTTACTTATGCCTTAAAGCTGCTTCAAATCGGAGATAGTCTACTAGAAATAGTCATACATGACAAACTTTAAATTGCCACTGTTTTTTCACCCAGAGATTAAATGTTGTGTTGATTCCCTGGATTTTAATTACACTTAAGAACTTCCCTAAAGTAGACACTTAGTCGTCCCAAGTATTCATTTGGGATCTGGTTGCTTGTCACAAGCTCAACTTTATGCGTATGCGAAACCTGTTCGAAAGAAGTTTTTTAGCTTGAAATATGCATGTACCTAATCTAAGTTCGAAAAGCCCTATTTTGATTACTCAGACAAGTTTTCTTTCCTTTACCAATTAGGTATTTACCCATTTCCCATCTAAGTATATAGTGCTGCAGAAAAAAGCTGATGTAGTGTAGCAAAGGAACACAAAAAAGATTTTTAATTGTATTTGTGCTCGTAACTATTAAACAGCAGGAAGTTGTTCACTGACATTAATAACATTTCTCAGCGTAGCAATTTTAATGAAATGTCATTAATTTCGTTGGCTCATTGACAGTTGGTGTCAGTCAATGCCAAGCAAAAACGAGAAATTACTCCATTGAAAAAGAGTTTCTCTGGGTCTAATTCCATGTCCGTCAATTAACATAATGAAAAATTGCTTATTGTTTTGAACTTCCATAATTCACAAAATGTTTTCCAATTAATTAGAAAGTAGTTAGGGATTTCAAATAAAAATGCTTCGCAAACAAAATATTTTTTCAATTTTAAACAAATATTTAATAAGTGTCTGATATTTTCTGATCTCAATGAAATGCTTCAGATTTATAATTCTCTTAAATATGTCTATGTCAAGCATTATAATGATTCTGTTGTTGAACTTGTGTAAATTTTGATTTCATTTGTACTCGCATTCTAATATTTGGAATATTCAAATATTTATTTCAACTTCTTCGAAATGAGTTTGAATGAAAATTACGAGTTGTTGCTAAGCGCACCCTTATTTCTAACAAAATCAAATTAAAACAAATATTTCCGGCATTATGCCAAAGTTACGTACATATTTTTTTCTTTTTTATTTAATATACATTTATTTCTATACAAATTTACATACATCCAGTAATACAAAGTTTAGGCTTCATTAATCATGGTCTCATTTTGAATTAGAACAAACAACAAATATTTTGAAAAAATTGTTCATGCCAACATGGAAAATTAAAATGTGGACTGAAGAAAATTAAGTTTTAGCCACATTCAAGCAACAATAATAACAACAATGAGAGGCATCAAATGCTAAAATTTTAATATGATTGTAAACTTAAGAGAGGCAATATAAATTTCGCATGATTTATTACTGTCAGTTAATTCCAGTTTAGACGATGAAATTTTCCTTGCGATTCATCTCTTTCGTGTTTACACTGGTCTTACGAAAACAGGTCAATAAGTCCATGGCTTTTTGGATAAAAAATCATTATTCGAAACAAAATCTCCTTTGGGCTCTATTGACTTTGTGTAACGTTTCTAAAAATTTGTATTCCATCCAAACAATAAACTTTGTCGAGGTAATAAAAAGAGGTATTTGGTTGTGAGATGATTTCATCGTTGAAGCCAAATCTCTTGCCATTTGTCCATTTATTCAGGTTTAGAAACACAAAATAGTCGCTCTAGGCTGAGTACGGAGAAAAGGGCGGATGAAGAAACAATTCGTGGCCTAATTCATGGATATACACTGCAAGAATTGCATTGTGCTGGTAGAAAAGAACTTATCGACCCAATAAGTTGACTTAACATTCGCCATTGAATGTTTTACCCTTTTGAAGTTGGTCAATGTGGATTATACCGCAAGCATCCCAAAAATTGGTGGGCAAATCGGACTTTTTAGGCGCCTATTCACCCCGGAGAAACTCACTGTTTTGGGTTTGGCCTCTGGTTCGTTTCCGTGGATTCCCGTTTCGTCAACGATTGCGAAACAGCTCAAAAACTCGTCCATATTGCAGTTGAACAACGCCAAACACTCCTGCGAAATTGTCATACGATTGCGTTTGTGGTCGATTGTGAGCAAATGCGGCACGAATTTCATGTACGTGCTTTATTTGTTGGGACACAAAACCAAATTTTTAGATTTATATTATAAAAGAAAACACCATAAATTTCGCAATTCCAACAATTCTAGGGGGCAACTGATATTTTGTAGTGGAAAACTCACCCTAAAGAATGAACTCACTTACCCCACAGTTGCTATCAAACAATGCTCAGAGTGGTTTTTTTTTCTGAGCGGGAGAAAAATTTACTCCACTCTCTTGTTCAGAATAAGAAATTGTAAGTAGATGCCGACATTGCGGCTTTACTTTAGGACAAGATCTAGAATGGAATTTCGATCACAGACTTTCTCTCGAAGACCTACACCTCGGAAAGGCTCTTGTGAAATTAAACTCTTAATAGTCTATAGTTTCTATGCCCCATGAATTTTCATCAATATGAACAATTAATAAATGTTCTAACTGAACTATTTCGACCACACATTTTGCATAGAATTTGACATAAAAATTTGCCACAAAAAACAGTCGTGGAATAGAATCTATTTTATTTTGGCTACGTTTTTTTGCCACTCATCCTTTGTAAACAACAAAATGAATGCAGCCACTGCCGTCAATTTAATTATGGGCTTCGCTTATTTGACAGCGTTTTTGCTTAAAGTTGATGATCTGTTCTGTTTGATCACTAAGAATTTATCTATTCTTGTTTTATATAAGGAATCCAATGTTCATTATAACATGAATCTAAATATAAGATTTAGACACTAGGAAGAACTCAGGTATATTAAGTTTACAACAACTAAATAAGCAAAAACAAACTTGGAGATATCAAATGTCAAAAAGAACAATTACTTGGGGTGTGTACGCCAACACACTCATCCAGTTGTTTTGCTGTTAAAGTTGATTCCAGAATGAGGCCATCGTGTAAACAGAATACAACTTTAGCAATACCAACAAAATAATTTTTTCAAGTGTAAAATATTTATTTAATCAATTCTTTATTCCACATCACATTTGCTATTAATGAAAATTCAAATTCATGAAAAATGTCCCGCAAAAGTGCCAATGAAATCGCAAATCGAAATGCCGTAAGACAAATCTGTAAGCCGCTTGTTTTGGAGAATGAAATTTTAAGAAAAATCAAACGTCTCTTTTTGAAAGAAATCAAGCGCGGTCTGTTCAAGGCCACCAATCACGAGGCTGTAGTCAAATGCTTTATAACGTATGTTCAATCTTTGCCCACAGGTTGTGAGATTGGAAAATTTCTCGCCTTAGACTTGGGTGGTACCAATTTCCGTGTGCTGTGCATATATTTGAAGGGGAAAGCGGACTTTCATATGGACTCCGAGGCGTATGAAATACCCGCCGACTTACTTGTGGGTCCTGGCGTAGATCTCTTTGACCATATAGCTGACTGTCTGGCCAAGTTCATGCAGTCTATAGGACTGTCAGCTAATGAAATACTACCAATGGGATTTACGTTCTCGTTTCCAGTTAAACAACAAGGTCTGGACAATGGCGAACTAGTGACATGGACAAAGGGCTTCAAATGTTCCGGGGTAGTTGGAAAAGATGTAGTGGAACTACTGCGTCAGTCTATGGTTCGACGGGGAATCACTAATGTAGGTGTTACAGCTCTACTTAATGATACTACTGGCACCCTGGTGTCTTGCGCTTGGAAGAATTCACATTGCAAAATTGGCCTTATTGTGGGCACGGGCTCAAATTCTTGTTACTTGGAGAAAATAAAGAATTTAGACACCTTCGAGCCTGAACCGGATAACAGAGTGCCGACAATGATAATAAATTGTGAGTCGGGTGCTTTTGGCGACAATGGCTCCCTAGAATTCATTCGCACTAAATATGACAGGGAAATCGATAGAGCGTCACCCAATGCTAATCGGCAACTCTTCGAGAAAATGATCTCTGGAATGTATTTGGGTGAGTTGGTGCGCAAGATTATGATCGACTGCTGTAAAGCTAGCGCTCTGTTTAGTGGTAAGGAGAGTAAACAATTGCTTAGCGAGAGTGCATTTCAAACACAATACATTTCAAATGTTGAGGAGGATCCACCTAGTAATTTTACATGTGCGAGAACAGTTTTAAGCAAGATGGGCTACGACAACCCCACGAATGCTGACTGCGAGAATGTGCGTTATATATGCGAATGTGTCTCGCGCCGCTCAGCTCATTTGGTGTCAACTACTTTGTCCTGTCTAATCGATCGTATAGGGGATCCTTATGTAGTAGTTGGAATTGACGGCAGTGTCTACCGATATCATCCACACTATCACAATCTGTTGATGGAGAAGATAACGTGCTTAGCTCGACCGGAACACAGATTCGATTTAATGTTATCGGAGGATGGTTCAGGGCGTGGAGCAGCACTAGTAGCAGCGGTTGCAAGCCATTTTAGTAGTACAGAGAGTAGTAGTAGAGAGACTGAAAAGATCGAACACGAAAGGGAAGCACCAGTACGGACAAGTTCCTTCAGTCTTACACAGTGTTTGAAGCTAACAAAAACAACTCTTTGGCGTAATATCCTCAAATGTATTGGAAGGAAAAGTTAAACATCTCCAAATTCGTTCACACTATATTTTGCTACAAAACAATCTCCAAATTATTTTAATTGTTTACAACAAACGGCAAATGTTTAGCATAAGCGTTTTCATTGTCCTTGATAAAATTGTTAATAAAAACAATATTATAATCGGAAGCTTCATTTATTGAGAAGAGGTAGTAGATGTGAGTAGATCTCTGACTGGTTAGATTTAGATGCGTTTGATAGTACAAACGTTGGTTAATGTTTCTTATAAATCAGTTTTGATGGGCTAAAGGATTTTTATAAAAATTTTAAAAATAAAACTGAATCCATTTGTGCACCACCTACAGTTTAAGGCGAATCCAATACGCTTTGTCCCCTCTGATTGTTAGCTTCTATTTCTATGGCAACAAGAAATAAGTGCTTAAGGCCAAGGACTAGTCAATGCAACAGACTAGGTTAGGTTAGGTTAGGTTAGGTTGATTGGAGGGGTGTGATAGCCCATGTCATACGACATACACTTAAGCCAGTGAAGGCTTGTTGTGCGCTCCCTTTAATTATCAGACACAAACTGCCAGAGTTCTGCGGCAGGATTCGAACCTGGGACCTTCGCACTACGAGTCTAGTACACTACCTACTAGTCTACGAACAGACTAGGTGATGGGAAAGATGATTGTCAAACTCTATATATGAAAGTATACAACATTTTTCCCATCCACTATTATGAGTTTGATAATTTCATTTGCGTGCTTGTTGTAATCAATTCGTCTTGCATATACCTTACAAGTCGGCCTTGCTTAAGTCGACTTAAGCTCATATGTCAGCATTGCGATGTGCCACTTATTTCAGTTAATGTGCCCAATTTTTCAGGAAGTTCCATTGTAAAGCATTTCTGCTTGTTTTTTAATATACAATTTTATTTGGAACAATAGTTCATTACAATGCGTATGACAGTTTGTGACTTCTAGAATAATTTATTTTTAATACAAGCGGATATATAACGAGCGAATTTGTTTAAAAGAAATCAACTTCAAAATTTAAAAATACTCTCAGACAATAGTAGACTTAAGTACTTTTTCCTAATTGCCGAAGATTTATGTAATTATGTATATATATTTTTTTTTATAAAATTAGTTTATATTTTAATACTGTTGTCATAAATGAAGTATTAAAAAAATTAACATTTACATATATAATATAAAATAATTTAATTCAAATACATTTGTTTTTATTTACAGAGAGAACCTCGGAAATTGAATATGGCAAATATGGATAGTGAAAAGTATTCGCTGCGTCAGAGGCAAAAGCGTAAACACAACGCGACTATCAGCAACATAGACTCGCAGGGCTATGCCAGTGACAATTCATCGGAATCGTTACTCAACTTTAGGGATGGTGGCCAATACTGCCGGTCAGCCAAGAGAGCCCATGTGGCTAGTAGCGATGGTAGCGGTATCGGAAAGTCGAAATCAAAAGCACCGCCTTTAAGCAAATATCGCAGAAAGACTGCCAATGCTAGAGAGCGAACACGCATGCGGGAAATCAATACCGCTTTTGAGACATTAAGGACCTGCGTGCCACCTTGTATTACTAATGAAGATGCCAACTGTACTAATGAGAAACTTACCAAGATAACAACATTACGTCTAGCCATGAAATATATTGGTATTTTAACACACGCTTTAGCAAATCCCAATGAGGCTGATCATGATTTTCTTTATGATTGTACTAAACCTAGACCGCTCATACAACACGTAATTGCAGAAGAGAACTTGGAACCTATAGTGGAAGTGGCAAAAGATAAGAAAGCGAAATCTGCTAAAAACAATAAGAATGCCAAGTCTTCAAAACCATCAGCCAGTGCACGTAAATCTACAGGGCTCACTGTAAAAAGATCGGTCAAAAAGCAAAAGTTAGTAAATACTGAAAATGTATGTCAAAACGTAACCATTCCTGCAGCTTATCAAGAATCTCCAGCATCGAATGCTTCATCGGCCTATGCCTCGCTCTCCTCAGCTTCAGAATCCTCCGCTTCGCCCATTTCGAATTCTTCGTACATTTTCGATCAAACTGCCCCACAGCACAACTTCACGTATACCCATACCCCTCATCACAACTCCATGTCGGACTTGAGTAACCTAATGCTGGAATCTGATGGAGAGTCTCTGAATCCTGCCGAACACTGTCTTAGCCCGTTGCAGAGCGCGAAAAAAAGCAGCAACGCAGACTACGAGTGCTCACCTACTATTATGCAGACTTTGGAAAATCCCTTAGAGTTGAGTTTGCGTTTAATGGAACCTGCTGCCGATTCGTTAAGTCTGTCCGTAGATCCTATTATACCACCATCCTCCTGCATAAGTCCACTTATGAACCTAGAGCCATTCGGTACTTTTGATTTATTCCACTCGGAGTTTAGTGATCAGTCTGCATTAGACTTGTTTCTGACATGACTCTTCAAAAATTCTTATTTATTTCTTGTTTTTTTATCCAAATCCATTTTTTTATTCTAGAAAATACTTGTTTAATGTTGACTTTGTACATAATAGAAGTTTTTTTTATTAATTGTATGAATGTATTGTATGTATACATGAAGCAAAACTGTTGCTGGAGTGGACCATTCATTAAGTCTACCTTAGTAAAGTGATCAAGGATCTAATTTCTCTTTTTTAAAACATACATAAAAACTTATTAATTTATTTATCTCAAATTATTTTCGAATACTCTTGCAGGCTCTGCTTTAGTCCTTATTTATTCATCTTTCTCTTTTATTAAGTTCTCACACAACGACGTTTCAGGAATACAACATATAAATTCAATGGGAGTAGATGTGCAAATCCAATGAAACATTGATTGAAGCATAAAGTTAAGCTTTTAAATGATTTTATTTCGAACGTGATCATTATTTATACGATTTTTTTAATTAAATAAAACTGAAGTAACCAGGAATACCTATTTTGAAAGGATTAATAAATTTAATTTCAAAACTTTTTTAAACCTATACCTCGTTTAACGCACTACTCGTTTTACGGGTTATGGGTCTTAAATTTGCTGTTCGAAACAGGCATCTGTATTGCCATATAAATTATTATTGTCTGCATCATAAGTTTATGAACTACTTTATAATTCTTAGCACAGACGCAATATTTTATTCAACTGGCAATAGAACTGAAGTTTGGCTTCATAACTTTGACTTTACTCGAGTTTATTTCCACTTAAAAATAACTCTCGTAATATCATTACATACTGTGCTGTCATAAATCCAATTTATTTATTTAAATATTATGAATACAATTACAAATTTTGGTACAATTTGGTTTTAACCAACATAGTAATGTAAACCTTTATTCGTTTAGCTGGCAATTGCACTTACACCCTCTACACTACTTGCTAACCTATTGAGGCACCCTTCAAATATCTATGCATATGCACTTTGATAAAATATTTAAAACAAAATCGGAATTCATTTTTAATTTATAAAGCAAAATTCTATTTGTCTATGGATTATTTGAATTTAAGCAATAGAATGAATTTCAATATTTTATATTGCAAAATCTTATTTTTAATCATTTTCATTTTAAACGGTATTTCCATACCAGGAAGATTTTATGAAGAACCCATTTTCCGTGTAAAGCGAGGGATAGGTATTGCTTTCAGTTTAACTTTGGAGTGCCTATAGCAATTTAACAATCATGTCCATTTTGTAAATTACGTGATTTGCAATGTCATTCCGTTTTGAAATCGAAAATGAAATTTTTTTTATAGGGTATGCAAACCGAAACCCAGAACCGGTTAAACTTTTTTTGAAAATAAACCGGTTTCGAATACTTTATATTTTGGAATAATTGGAAATTATAGATTTTATATGTCGCTTGATAACGGTTGCCTCACATGGTTTTTTCTTAATTTTTTATTCCAAACACTCGTTTTTTGTAAAACAAACAAACAACAGCAAACACTTTCGTTTTTACATTTCTGCTTTGTCATGATTTTGTTTATATGCAAAATATATTTAATATATTCCATACAAAAAATATTAACAGCATTTTTTATTTCTGAATTTGTTTGGCAGTATATTTATGCTTTCTGTGTGACTCAAAAGACCTAAATTTCAATAGATTTGGATGATTCAATTCAGGCATGGAAAATTCGAAAAGATTGATTTCGAATACCTTGTTTTCTTTGAATAAAATTGTTAAAAATAAAGCGCAATTTCATATATTCAAAACTTTTGTCAACAACCGTATTCGAAACCGGTTTTTTAATCATTCGAAAACCGGTTTTTTTAGAAAGTCGGTTTTTTACATAGTCTAGATTTGTTCCTCTTCCGCAAAACACAAGTTTTTTAAACCTCCGATGTGATTTTAACTGTTTGAAAACAAGGATGCAACAAATTTTTTTGTTTGAGCTGTTTCACACACGTCAAGTTTTCTTGATCAAGTTTCAATTCAGTTGGGAGAGCGATAGGGAGAGTATGTATTCCTTTCTTTATCTTTCTCCCAGCTGAATTGAAACTTGATCAAGAAAACTTGACGTGCGTGAAACAGCTCTTTGTCTGATGACATGTTTATTATTTAGTGAAAATAAATTAATTTCTTAGCCTAATTATCAATTGCAAATAATCGAATATTATTTTTCTAGTATACATTGCAATTTTCTATTAAGATTCCTTAAAAAATAATTACATTACGAAATACTTTTAAGTTTTTAAAACTGGGCCGCAACGACTTTGATTTTGATAAGCATAATTAGAAGTTGCCACAATTCGCACCAAAATTGTCACTGTGCGCAATAACCTTCTGTGTCCATTAGCTTTGACTTTACGACGTATTATTTTTAAAATTATGCAAAATTATACAAACAAATTAAACATATTTTTTTGTGAAAGGAAATTTTCCAACTCTGGCAAGCATTGATGTATTTTCGAAATTCTAAGTCAACTTGACTAATAAAAATTAAAAGTGATTACACAAGCGAATCACAAAAGCGAACTTAAATGAAAAATACCTGTAAGTTTTTCCAATTTCATGTACTTTTTAATGTAAAATATTTAATTTTACTAATTTTCCATAAAAATAAAAAGCACATTAAGTTTTTGAATTAAAGAAGTGATCTGAAATCTGAATGTTTCAAAGTGAAACGTTTTAAATATATACAAGGCAGAGCATAGCAACACCGTTTTTTTCTATATCTCTATGGAAAAGAAAGGTATTAATAAAACTTATAAAAATTATTTTAAACAATTTGTTTTTGTGCAAAAGTGTTAATGGCAGTCTAGCGTTCAAATTTAAAATTTTTACCCCCAAGACAGCTTTCGAGTTTCAGATTTTTTTCATACATGATAAAATACATTTTAACAAACATTCTTGATCATACATGATCGAGAACTGTCAAATTTATACACGTTTGCTCAAATTCTCTTCTAGTTTTTTTTTTTTTTTTTTTTTTTTTTTATCAATAAAAAGCTTTATTATTGGACCTTTACCACAATTTGATAAACAAAAAAATGCATCATTTAAAAAATTTTACTTTTAATTAGAAAAATTTCAGAACAGCTTGGCGCCTTCTTTAATTAAGCCTCTATATATAATTTCTTATTCTATTTATTCGTAGGTTTGACGTAACGAATAATTATTATAATTTTAAGCTTTTCATTTTTGTTATTTTTTCTATTTTTATTTTTCATGAAATTAATTAGAATAAGTTTTCTTGTTTTTTTTTCTTTTTGTCAAAGTAAATACTAGATATATTTAATTTTTGTATTACGGGTACTTTGTCAGAACGAGGTCTTTCGTAAAAAAATTCCGCAATTATTATTTGATAATTTGAAGCCCTTGGAATGTCATCTTCATGGATAATTTCCTGAAGATGTCACTCCATTAGTATCGCATATCGCATGAATAATAATTGCAATTGTTTATTAAAAGGAACCCCTAATGCTTGGAAAATATTAATAAATTAAATAAATTACAAAAGCTCCAAATACCAGATTATGTCCTTATTTCAATTTAAATTGAGCTTCCATTTTCTGTCATGTTTTCGATTTTATTTTTAAGTTGGATGGTTTAAGATCTTTTAAAGGAGATATTTTACACGATTATGTTAATTCCTGTTAATATTATAATTGTAATTTATTCATAAATAAATGTATTTACTAATATTTGAAAATTTTTGCAAAAATATCTATTGTATTTTTCTGTGAAACCAAAACGGGAGAGAGGAATGCAAATGATATTTTTGCGAAAGTGATATATTTAATAGATGAATGAAAGTTCTTTTTTGTGAAAAAAGGAACTTTTTAAAACTGAATTCTCTTGTGTCATAAAGCAAAACTTGTTGGTATTTTTTAAGTAGATTTCGTTTAGATCTTAAATTTATTTTTAAAAATAATTAGTTTTAAGATTTTTTTTTATATAAAACGCAAAATCAATCAATCCCGTTTAAAGTCCATTTTCACCAGAAGTATCATTATTTTCACGAGTTTTTTTAAGAATTGTTAAAAATTATTTCATTGAAATAAAACTTAAATATTTTTTATGTTAAAAAGCAAAATGGAAGACTTGAAATTAATTTATTGGGGTTTTTGGGGAGGTTTTGAAAATTATTTATTTATTTAGCGAAATACACTTTATAAATTAATTTATAAAATACATTAAAAGAAAAGCGCAGGGTGTCTGACCATATTGCGCACAAAACATGATATTTTTAAAAAGTGCGTTAATTTAATTTCCAAAAAAAAAATTGGCTTAATAAAATAAAAATAAAACAACAGAGCAAATTTAAATATTAGACAAATTGTGTTTTCAAAGCGATTTCAGAATTTCTATTAAATGATACGATGCTGAACAGTCGAGTATTTTCGATAGTGAATTACGAGAGGAACATTCATTTATTCTTGGTGACAAGTACTGCACTTAAGAAGTTCCGTGCGATTATGAAAATGTTGACAGTTAAACAACGCTTTACCAACTCTAAGACGTGCTAAGACGTATTACGCATTGCGTTCTGGTAAAGTTCCTGTAATATATGGGCCTGGCATAAGATGTACTGTGTTGTTTTGTTGCCACTCCAGATTTTTTTTGTATTTTATCTAAGGACTTGAATATGTTGTTCGCAATATGATGAAAATGAGGAACTTTTAAAATTAGTGGTCGTGCTCATTGCCGGAAATTCCATAAAATAAGAATACGGTGTCAAATATCGGTATATTTTACAATGGTTCCGAAAATTCCCTTTTTTGTAAAAAAAATACTTTTGTTAACGCTGAGGCTATCTATGCAAATAATTGTTTTTGTAATATTTTTAAAGGCAAACAAAATTGCTACTTTAGTATCAGCAAGTTCAGCTGAAAAGATACCCGCAAATATCGGCGGCTGACCCTGTTTTACTACCAGCGAGATGGACGTATTCATATACTGTACTACAGAGTAAGAGGTGGTGTCATTCTGGAAAGATCCATTGGTATATAGCTCAAGTTCAGGAGAGAAGTTATCCATAATGTTGTTAGTAATAGATTTGAAAACTTTTGCTGAAGTTCTAGATTTATTATAAATTGAAAGACTAAAATCAATAGCAACATACATATCAGTACTACGATATCCTTCTGACTTGACTGGCAGTGGCTTTTATCAAATGATTTAAAAAGAAATAATATTTTACCAACTGCACTTACGTCTGAATAAATCATGGAGGCCCTCCATTGGAAATTAATTGCTCGTTTATACTCGTATTAATTTAAGAGAAAATTTCGGTGGATCAACTATGAAAACCTCAAATTTGTTTTCGTTTCCAATTGAGATCTCAGTGTAGAGAAGCTAAATGTCAAACTCTTTATAAAAAAGTCGAAAAAAAAATTGTTTACTCGAGTAAGTGGAATTTCTCATTTGGTTTTGTCACCATCGCTGGACTCTTTCATAGACCCAATTAATAAGCTTTGATTTTCATTTAAATTTACAAAAACCGACAGTCATTTGGCAAATCGCTGACATGTTTATATTATTCGCATTACATTATTAAATGAAATTATTAATTTCACTTAACATCTTGTTAGTCCCCTAGTGCAAAAACTAAATACGCTTCAGCGTGTAACTTTTCAATACAGCAACTTTGTAATAGAAACTGTTAATGTATTAACGGAAATGAAAACTTCTACGTAAGGAAATGGCTAAGTCAGTTAAGATAATACACTAATTCCTTCTTGTGAACTGTTGCAAAATAGAATCAAATTCTCTCCAATAAGAATTAAATACTTATATGTTGTGAAGTGATATTGAGTTTGCAACAAACTCAACTTTCTGATCTACTGATCTTTAATATTCGCAAAATTTTTAGGAAAGAGCACACATTCCCGTGAGGCAGAATTATAAGAGAGACCAAAAGTATAACTATGGAATTGTTTACCAATTTTGCTACAATCTAATAAAAAATTTAACTGAAATTTATGTTACTTAAAAGAATAAATTTATTTGCGTGGAAGGGACACTTCACCAAAAGGCTGAATATCATAATTTTAGAAACTTTATTCCAACATTTTGTGAAATGAAACAATTCAAATTAAAGATGTTAGCATGTCCTTGAGCCCATTTCCTCCAATATTAATTTTTTCCAATTTAGAATTTTTATATAAGATTATACTAATACCGTTTCTAACATCGACTCAAAATATTATGATCGTAGTCACCATGAACATCCATGCGTATTTCCACGCAGAACAACATATGCCCATTGTTTACTTTCGTTTTGGCAACGATTTTTGATATGCAATCAAATCAAAGTATTATGGCATTCATATAATCAGTGGTTCATGGAACTCTTTCCATTTGGAGTTTGAAATTAAGAAACCTTATGAATTCATCGCCCTTACACTGACATACAAACGATCATAGAACGTACTTCTTTACACAGTCGGTTAAAATATAAATTTTTTTCAATCAAATTTTTTTTCAAATCGTATCTGTTCATTTAAATATAAATTTAATAATTGTATTAAAATTTTTTTACAAAATTTAATTTCGTAAAAATGTCAGAGAATTCAAATCACGACACCATAAAAGAAATCTGTAAGCCCTTCATTTTGGAGGATGACACTTTAAGAAAAATCAAGGAACTCTTTCTGAACGAAATCAATCTTGGCCTGTGCAAAGCTACCAATGACCAGGCTGTAGTCAAATGCTGGATAACGTACGTCCAATCTTTGCCCACAGGTTGTGAGACTGGAAAATTTCTCGCCTTGGACTTGGGTGGTACCAATTTTCGTGTGCTCTGTATATATTTGAAAGGGGAAGCAGATTTTCATATGGACTCCGAGGTGTATGAAATACCCCCTGAATTACTTGTGGGTCCTGGAGTAGATCTATTTGACCATATTGCTAAATGTTTGGGGGACTTTATAAAAACTCTACAAGTGGAAGAAGGGGAAAATTTGCCACTGGGATTTACCTTCTCCTTTCCGGTTAGACAACATGGTCTTGTTAGAGGCGAATTAGTGACATGGACAAAGGGTTTCAGTTGTCCCGGTGTAATAGGTGAAGATGTGGTAAAAATGCTCAGCGAATCTATGACTCGACAGGGAATCCATAATGTGGGTATTACAGCTTTACTTAATGACACAACTGGAACCCTAATGTCATGTGCTTGGAAAAATAGATATTGTAAAATTGGTCTTATTGTGGGCACTGGCTCAAACTCTTGTTACTTGGAAAAGATAAAGAATTTAGACACATTCGAGCCTGAACCGGATAATAGAGTGCCGACAATGGTCATAAATTGTGAGTCGGGTGCTTTTGGTGACAATGGCACCCTAGATTTCATTCGCACCAAGTACGACAAGGAAGTTGATGAAGTTTCACCCAATCTTCATCGCCAACTCTATGAAAAAATGATCTCTGGAATGTATTTGGGCGAGTTGGTGCGAAAGATTATGGTTGATTGTTGCAAGGCTGGTGCTCTCTTTGATGGTAACGTGAGTGAACGTTTGGGAACAGAAGGATCGTTTGAAACAAAACACATTTCAAGTGTTGAAGGGGATACACCTGGCAGTTACACAAATGCAAAAACAGTTCTAGGTGAGATGGGCTACGATAATCCCTCGGATGCTGACTGCGAAAATGTGCGTTATATATGCGAATGCATTTCTCGTCGTTCAGCTCATTTGGTGTCAACGTCTATGTCCTGCTTAATCGATCGAATAGGGGATCCTTATGTAGTGATCGGAATTGACGGCAGTGTCTACCGTTATCATCCCCACTATCACAACCTGATGACTCAAAAAATTAGGTGTTTAGCACGGCCGGAGCACAAATTCGATTTAATGTTGTCGGAGGATGGTTCGGGGCGTGGAGCAGCATTGGTGGCAGCGGTTGCAGCCAGTTTGAAAATTAAAGAGCAAGAAAAAAATAAAGCGCGTTCGGAGTAGCTAAAATAAAACCACTTAAAGGATATTTCCTAACATCATCTAGTAACATAAGAAATATCTAGCAGATAATAGTGATACCTAATCAAATTTTCGATAACCGGCTTAATTAAATTTGCATGGTAGTTCTCACTTGCAACCAAATCATACTGAAAAGTAAATAAAATATCTTAAACTACAACAAAGTTTTTCGAACGTTTCTGGAATACTTAGGTGAATTGCGGAAATAAGACACAAAAGCAAGACGAAACTATTTGAATAGAGAAGAAGTAAAACATTATTACTTTTAGGCCTTGAATAAGAATGTAATAAGAAGGTTCAGAAGGAATTACCCAGTTTAATTGCACTAGCTTTCACACGCAGCCTCAGAGTTTATTTATTTGTTAATATTCCTAATTATTCCTTGCAGCCTATTATTCCTTGGACATTGCTACTTTCAGTCTATGACAAAATCGAATTAATTATTATATAGTGGCAGTAAAGCAATGGATGGTGTTAAAGTTTTATTTTGATAATCACATTCAACCATTTGGATATGCAATTTATTAAGTTGTTAGAGCATTTAATAAAAGACTTTGGCGTATAATTATTACGATGATAGTTGGCACTATACCATATAAGTGACAGCGTCAAAGATATTTAGTGTACCATAATCGCATATAAGCAATTACTGCTTGCAACAGATTTATAGAGTTTGAACCCCTAAATATATGCAACACGCTGCATGTAACGTATTTGAATAAACCAAATGCGGGCGGCGAACTTAAAGAATTCCCAAATGAACACATTTCTGACGAGCTGGAGTTCATGTTTCATCAGACTCCATTTGATAAGGATGTTTTTTTTTAACTTCTATGGTGAAATTCAACACCACCGTTCAGAAATTAAAAAAAAATATAATAAACACGTATTGTTTAAATATTTTATTCATTATACATATATTCCCGGTTATTCCAATTGTCGGCGTTGACGTCACACAAAGTCGACAACAATACATCAGCTTATGGATTATGAAATGGCAACAGGCCAACAGTAATAGTTAATTGTTATCTACAGCGAGCGTAGAACTGCCATTAATTCTACTGCCGATTTGATTTGATAACGATGACAATTGGAATAATGGGGATTGATACATTTGGACTAGTTAGTCGCCCAGTGGCCACATCTCGACCACTCTACATCCAATTGAAATTGTATTGATTATTTTCTCAGTGTTTGCAGCACACAAGTTTCAAAAGAAACAGTAGTGCTGAATTTATGTAAAAGCTTGAACATACAGAACCTAGTGGGAAATGAAGTGATGGAACTGGTGTAAACTACTATTGATCGTAGCAAAGATTTCTATGTAAAAATTGAAACTATCAATGACAATTGCACTGCCAACGTATTACAAATTTAATAATTTCTTTGTCCCAAATCACAGTTGTTATCAACTAAAAATTAAATTAATTTGAAAATGTCTGACGAAACAGAGACAGAACTTGCTAATCGCAATACGATAAGAGAAATCTGTAACCCCCTTATTTTGGATGATGACACTTTAAGAAAAATCAAACGTCTCTTTCTAAAAGAAATCAATCTGGGCCTGTGTAAGGACACCAATGACCAGGCTACAGTCAAATGCTGGATAACGTACGTCCAATCTTTGCCCACAGGTTGTGAGACCGGAAAATTTCTCGCCTTAGACTTGGGTGGTACCAATTTCCGTGTGCTGTGCATATATTTGAAGGGGAAAGCGGACTTTCATATGGACTCCGAGGCGTATGAAATACCCGCTGACTTACTTGTGGGTCCTGGCGTAGATCTCTTTGACCATATAGCTGACTGTCTGGCCAAGTTCATACAGTCTATAGGATTGGCAGCTAATGAAATACTACCAATGGGATTTACGTTCTCGTTTCCGGTTAAACAACAAGGTCTGGACAATGGCGAACTAGTGACATGGACAAAGGGCTTCAAATGTTCCGGGGTGGTTGGAAAAGATGTAGTAGAACTACTGAGACAGTCTATGGTTCGACGGGGAATCACTAATGTAGGTGTTACAGCTCTACTTAATGATACTACTGGCACCCTAGTGTCTTGCGCTTGGAAGAATTCACATTGCAAAATTGGTCTTATTGTGGGCACGGGCTCAAACTCTTGTTACTTGGAGAAGATAAAGAATTTAGATACCTTCGAGCCTGAACCGGATAATAGAGTGCCGACAATGATCATAAATTGTGAGTCGGGTGCTTTTGGCGACAATGGCTCCCTAGAATTCATTCGCACCAAATATGACAGGGAAATCGATGAAGTTTCGCCCAATGTTCATCGCCAACTCTATGAAAAAATTATCTCTGCAAAGTATTTGGGCGAGTTGGTCCGCAAGGTCATGCTCGATTGTTGCAAAGCTGGTGCTCTCTTTAATGGCTACGTGAGCGAACGCTTGGAAACGGAAGGATCGTTTGAAACAAAATACATTTCAAGCGTTGAAAACCCGATAATTGGCAATTATACCCTTGTGAAAGTAGTTCTATGTAGAATGGGCTACGATGGTCCTTCGGATGCTGACTGCGAGAATGTGCGTTATATATGCAAATGTATTTCGCGCCGTTCAGCTCATTTGGTGTCAACCACTATGTCCTGCTTAATCGATCGAATAGGGGATCCTTATGTGGTTATTGGAATTGACGGCAGTGTCTACCGTTATCATCCACACTATCACAATCTGATGATCGAAAAAATTCAAAATTTAGTACGACCGGAACACAAATTCGATTTAATGTTGTCGGAGGATGGTTCGGGGCGTGGAGCAGCATTAGTAGCAGCGGTTGCTGCCAGTTCAAAACCTAAAGAATTAGAAGAATAGTAGTATGCATTCTTAGTAGCTAAGATGAAAAAAAACCATTCAGGAGATTTTTCTTAAAATCATTTTTTAAAAATATCATGATAATTATGATGCTTGTTGTTGTAATTTCTGATGACGGCCTTAAATAAAATTAGTTGCGAGTTCGCAGATGTTACCAAATCAGACTTAGAATTAAATAAAATATCTAAGACTGTAACAATCTGAAAAGTAGATGAAGATGAGACAATAGTGTCGCTAAACATAATGTGTAGTATGAAATTTTTGAGGTTTTGTTTTGATAATCTAATTCATTTGGATAAATTTAAATCGTTAAGAGATACAATTGGGGGACTGTTTGGTTTATAGTTATTGCAATGATAGATGGCATTTCATAAGTGACAGAGGCGAACACATCTATGAGTATATTAGCACTGTATCATATAGAAGTCTACTGAAGATTTGTTGAGCACCAATGAAATACCGACATAAAGACAACAAATAATTAAATAATTTGATTAAAATATTTAAGCTCCTGAGTATCATCTTCAGAATACTAAATGAGTATCGAAATATCGATAATTTCTAATAAAACTGTTTAACCACTAAACAATATTTTACTCAAATCGTTATAAACATTTTTAACAACTGCAAAGAAGGCGAATTTATAAAAAAAGAACAGAATTGACAGCACAACTGATAACTTTTTTGTAAATTCAATCGCTATTCAATGTTTTGATCGTTTGCTTATTTGTTTTGATTACTTTGGAATATTTATATACTAACAAAACTTTCGTTCTGCTGTTTTTGACATTGAGTAAAGACAGAGTTGTATTTGTTGTACTGGTGAGTTTACCTGTTATGACTTCATCTTTACTGAAAATATGCCGATTTTATTCGGATCTTAGTGAACTAGGGCACAATGGTGGTACTAAAGGTGAATTCACCCATTCGTTTTGAACGTTCCGCACGCTTTTTTTACATGTAGTTTGAAGTCTCTATTTTTTGGGAGAGACAAAGAGAGTAAATTCAATGCGGAACAATTTTTGCTTGAATTGGTTTTTGCTCTCTTTCTCTCTCTCTCTCACACAAAAAAAGAGACTTCAAACTACATGCAAAAAAAGCGTTCGGAACGTTCAAAACGGATGGGTGAATTCACCTTAAGTAGCGTGAGGTTGTGAACTTGCTAGTTTAGTTCAATAAACTGAATCGTTCAATTGAACTGAATAGTTTGTGATCCACCATAGTTTAGTTGTGTTTAGTCTGTACCATTACCACATCATTTTTGACGACTAATACGCGTTCTACATTGTCATATAAATTTTGTCAGCTGTTAATGTTGGATTGATAATAAAAGAATTAATATGGTATGACGAATGAACTGCTGTTGTAATTTTTGTCATTGTACGATCTCCAACACACAGTAATAAGTACCGGACAGTTCTACAACAAATACAAAAATAAAAGGCATTTTGTCATTATAATTTACTATTCCAGTTGTCAAAATTAATATGTTCCATTTGATTAAAAGTTAGTGTTTATTTTGATATTTATTAATTTACTCGTAATATATAAAGAAAACATAAGCAACAGAAAATAAATTTTGACCCTATTATTTCTTCCAACACTGTATATATTATGCTGATTGTAAACAAGAAATATTTGACGTTTGCTCCAGTATTTCAGCTGTGCTAAAAATTAATACGCTTTGAACCAACAAGGCTTATTGACTACACCAGGTAGCCTCCATACGACAGCAAATACAAATACAAAAACAACCCGAAATAATACGTATTTGGTTTTGACAGCACTTGTCACTTGGAAAGAGTATTGGCGTAAACACCCTGAGTAAAATTATATACTTTTTGACATTTCTCGTCATGTGTTTATTTTTGGCTTAGAAGGGTCACCTTGTGAAGTTTTGAACAAGAAAATCGTTAATTTTAATCAGGGCTCATTAACTAATGTATCTTGATTTTAGTATTTCGAATTTGTTTATTTGACAGTCCTCAAAGAGATTGTCATTAAAACAGTTTCACTCCTTTTCCAGAACACCGTGACGTTGTCAATGCGAAACAGAACCAATCTCTGGTAACTTTAGCTAATAGACCTCGGGTAGAGCTGAGTAATATTTGTTTTTAAATTTATCTCTGTCAAAATTAATTGTATTAGTTTTTAAAAAATTTAACAGCTTTTTTATATGAAATTATAATAAATAGGAAGATAAGTCATTCGTTAGCTTAGGTAATTATGGATTCCAACGAAAGTCCAATTTTAGGCAATGAAGAACAATTCGCAAGAGTGAAGGAAATATGTCAACCCTTCTACGTGACAGACGAACAACTTCTGACTATCAAACGCTCGTTGCTTAGAGAGATACACAAGGGCTTAAAAGTCGCCAGCAATCAACAAGCCTCCACAAAATGTTGGCCAACTTATATTCAAGAATATCCTTGTGGCTGTGAACATGGCATGTTTTTGGTTTTAGAATTAAGATATAATAATTTTCACCTTTCATTTGTCCATTTGAAAGGAGCACATAAGTATCATTATGAAAAAGAGACTCACGAAATTCCTGAGGAACTTTATACCGCCGACGTCGAAGATTTCTTTGACTTTATAGTGGCTAAGCTGAAAAGATTCGTGGCACAGCACGAGATAGGCCAAGAGCTGTTAAGCATAAGCCTGTGTTTCCCATTTCCTCTGCAGCACACAAGTTTGAAAACAGCAGTAGTGCTGAGTTTAGATAAAAGCTTAAATATACAGAACCTAGTGGGAAATGAAGTGATGGAACTGGTGCAAAATGCTATTGATCGTAGCAAAGATCTGAATGTGAAAGTCGAAACTGTCATCACCAATTGCACTGCTATTTTGCTGGCAAACAGTTGGAATGGAAAACATTGTCATATTGGAATAAATATTGGATTTGGTTTCGGTTCAGTCTACACGGAACGAGTGTCAGAAATTGAAATGTGTTCGGACAGCATTACTTCACCTCAAATGTTCGTCAATACAGAGTGGGGTGACTTTGGTGCACATGGAGATCTGGATGATATATGTACGACTTATGACCTGCAAGTTGACGAGCTAACAACGAACAAAGGCAAACGAAAGTTTGAAAAGCTCGTATCAAGTTTGTACTTGGGAGAACTGGCTCGTCAAATCTTTCTGCAATGCATCAATGAGAAAGTGCTTTTCGGAGGCTACATTAGCGAAACCTTGAAACAACCATTCTCCTTTACCAGCCGCCATGTCAGTAACATGTTGGACGAGGAAGACACCCAAGAATTTGACAACATGCGCTTGCAGTTCGATAAGATGGGTATATCTAGGCCAGAAGAAACTGAATGTTCCAAAGTTCACTATATACTACAATCTATAGCCCAACGTTCCGCACGGTTGGTGGCGTGTGGCATAGCCAGCTTAACGGAAAAAATTGCAGAGTCCCATGTTGCAGTTGGCTTAGGAGGAAGTTTCTATTTAAGTTGCCGCTGGTATCAAAATTTTTTGGCAGAAAAATTAAAGGAAGTATTGAACAAAAAATTTACTTTTGAATTAATGTCCTTGGAAAATGATGTGTCTATAGGATCAGCCTTATCAGCAGCCATAAGTAAGAGTAAGGAATTTATATATCGTTCAGAAGATATGGCAAAAATTTTAGAACAGATTGATAGTAAAAAAAACGAAAAAGAAAACAAATGACAAAATATCTTTAAATATGTAAGTTTGCAGTTTTAATTTTCTTTTAGTTTGTGAGAAAAACCACAAAATTTCAATGATACAATTTTGTTATTTTTTTTTTCAAAATTATACTAAATTCGAATAAAATCTTCTAAATTATTCTGTTGTTATTTTCTTTTTGGATTCTGAATTGCCAAGAGCTTTACTCTGGTCAATCTTTGGGAGTGCTTTGATATTAATATGTATTTATTTCATAAATTTTTATGCGGTTTATATACAAAACAACTCAAATTGTTTGCTTAATATTTACTTGAAAAAATATATATTAGACTTCTTCGCATATATACAGCAAACAAATTGAATTTGCAATTACTATACATCACACTCTTGATATTTCGTATAAACGTTTCAAATGGGAAACACTGTTTGTCATTTTGCCTTCATAGAGTGTCAAAAATTCTCTTTCTTGAAAATTTCGACTGAAAGTTGAGCTTCAAGTAATAAAAATGTAAATGCGTTGGTCAAGTAGTCAAGTTTGAATGTATTGTGTTTTTTGATCTTTTACTTCCACGTGTAAATGCTCAGAAAAACAAATGATTACTTGACTTGACTTCAAATACATTTTACTAATTTAAAAGAATAATAATTTATTAATACCAATAACTACAATCTATTGCTCGCATAGCCCTCAACTCATAACATACATATAAAAGGAATATTATTATGGAAATTGAGTTTATATATATTTTACATTATATCCGAAAACTTTTTAGTTTCACTGTATAGAAAATTCAATTAGATGAACACAAACTGCTTAGGAACTTACTTATTTGTGCAATAACAAATCACTGAACCTGGCAACGCTTGCCCAAAAAAGAAAAACTATAAAGAAATATGTACAAGCCTCAATGTATTAAGTTTACAAGATGGTATTATTAGGGCAACAACTACAACAGGGGGCGACCTTATGAATGGTATTTATATATATATACATACATACATATACCCATGATCTGTTTTAGCAGGTTCTAAAATTTTAAAAGATGTCACTCTTTACTGTAGACCAAGGCGAATTAGTTTCCTTATGGCAACACTATGTATTAATAATTCCTGCTATAGACCAGCGCCCAGGATACACATACCAATGTTGGTATTTGTGATACAATTGTACCAATTCTAATACAATTGAATGTCGTGTAGTAATCTGGTGCACTAGGCACTTTTTAGTTTTAAATTTAAATTTCTCTTAATTTATTTATTACTTAACGAAAAAAATTAAATCTGAACAAAATGGGACATGCAACATTAAATAATTGACTTGCGTCAGTAGATAGTTGACTACATAGCTCGTCAAGCGGGAATACATAAGTATATAGAAAACTATAACAATAGAAAAATCCTAGTGGGGTTTTCAATTTTCTTATACTTATATTTTTATTTCATACCATTGTCATGAAGTTATATTTCATATTAGAGTTCATGTCTTAATGAAAATACTGGGCCCAAAATTGTATACATGGACAAAAACTTATTCATAAATTTTATTTAATGAGGAGTGACCAATGAAAGGAAAAGGCTGGAAGTTTGTTGTCGTATCCCGTAGTAAAAAAATAAATTCTAAAGACCAGGCTCTTAGGTGGGAATCAAGCCCATAACCTCCCATCAAAAAAAAAAAATTATGAATATGGAGCTATTTCGGAACTACTATATGTAGAAGATACATATAAAAAATCTTGATTTTTTATTTACATAAGATAATTGTATAATAAAAAAATGGAAAGCAATTCCAAACTACTTTTCATCGAAAATTGTCCACTTAGAAAACGACCTACTCGTACTCTAGCCTATAGTAGACATGATCGAGTATATCTTTTTTTTTCTTTGTTAGAAATGTTAATTCACCCTATAGATTGAAAGTTTTGTAGCAGGAATACATATAATTTTGACTACATGATTTAAAAATATTACAATATTTTTTGAGGAACTCACCTTTAAAAATTGTCAATATCATTTTAAATATTTTACAACGCCCGTACCGATAACCGTTTGTTAATTATATTTTAAACACATGCACTCATACATACATACATACATATTTTTACCTTATTCGCCTATGGCTGGATATATTACATACAAATTTATTTTTCAAATTAATTTGATAAAGAAACAGACAAAAAAAATTAATGCTAGCGAAATAAATTTGTTCTTGCGAAATTTCGTTACAGTCCTGTCCATGCTTATACATACATATGTAAGTATGTTAATAAATAAAAGATACAAACTAATTTTGGTTATACCTATATTTACTAGACTAGGTGCCGTATCCAGCACCAAATGCTGACATTTCACAAAAAAAAAATTTATACAAAATTTATTACTTGCGGCAACACTGTAAATCAAAAAATAAAATATTAATTAGTACAAAAACAACTATAGAAGTCATGTACATACGTATGTATGTACATATGTATACATATGTACATACACACATATGTTTAAAATTCATACTAAGCTTATTCTTCCTTTATACAAATACATTTGTTTTTGTCGTTTTTCTTTTCTTCTTCAACCACAGCATCAACATCGTCCGTCAACCTGTTGCTGTTGTTTATCAACCAGTGACAAACAAAGTGCGACGCCGGTTACTATTAAACTCTATATAAACAATCATTTTCATACAGTTTGGCAACAAGTAATTAATGCAAATATAACAGTTCTACCCTACAAACAAGTGTACTTGTGTATATTAGAAGGTGGCAATGGTGCGGCATCAACTACAACATCAAAATCAAAAATAATACACTTTTGACAGTTTCCCTCTAAGCGAAAAGTACTTTCCTACTTTTGGATATTTTGCCGACACACAAAAGAAGATCGAAAATAATCGTCTGTTCGGCGAAACCACCGTCAGTCGTCTTGCTACTGTTGTTTTATTCTCTTGCATCACACACATTCGTTCAAACACATTTACTTGTATTGAGACGGCTTCAGCAAAAAGTCACACAAAAATTTAACTACCGCTATTTACAAAAACAAAAATGATATATTTTTTACTCATCTCCTGCATGGATGCATATGAATGTATGTATGTATGTATGTACATACTAATGTATGTATGTATGTATGTAAAAAATTGGCTTTTGGTTGCACAGCCAGACACATTAATAATTTCACAAAATTATATTAATAAAGGAAAACTATAACACTTATTGAACTATTGATTTGGATTTTAATTTATCAATATTATTTGGGCACTTTAATAATTTATTTATATCTACAATTAGAACTTTTAATTAATTTTATATGCATATTAACACGAACGACTATTTATGACGACCGCACTCAACTGTGGCACCGAGAGAACTAAATTGGTTAATGGTAATAAGTGCAATGTTGCCACTTATATGGGATTATTCTTAACTTAAAGGATTTTAAGTGGAGTAAAGTTGGGTATAATTTATTTATAATTATGTATGTACATGATGCATGAGACATCCTCTAGAGGAAATTTTTAATCTGTTTCTTTTGGAATATTAAATTTGCTGGAATGAAGAAGGACTGTACTTCTCTTTTAAACAGAAAAGTTGGTTTTACAAATTTCGTGTTCTTCGTTTCAATAAAAATATGACACATACATATGTACATATAAGTTAACCCACCTAATATTTATTAAAATTTATGAACTTACCGACTATTTTTTTGTACTTCTTTTGTTTTATTCTGACCAAGCTACGACTCAGGTTACTGACATGTGCCGCAACAAAACTAACGAGAAAAATAATAAAACAAATTTTTGTATTAATTGAATTCTTGTATTAACGCTTCTGCATATTTACCAACTAAATTTCCTATTGTAAAATTAAAACTACAACACTGTAATGTAAGCAAAAATGTTTATTACTTAAAAAATTAAAATTCAACTATAAAGACGGTGGTAGTCAAGAACTTGAAAAGTAAATGTGTTTTATTAAAACATAAATTATATGTGTGAGCTACCAATAAAGAACGAAACCGATTGCCAAGTACATAAAAGTCTATACTCAGATTATTCTTTCCGCCTGTTATAAAAACTCAATAAACGTTCCCTGTGTATCAAAGGAATCTGTCGTTACGAAAAAAATTAAGTGATAGTTGTTAAAAAAAGTTTGTGAACACTATTATGGAAATGAATATGCAACTTTATCATATTTTGAACCCCATAAGCGCAAACCAATTATTGCAAGACCTTTTTCTTCGAATACCATCTTCAAAATTTTTAACTTTTTTATTCATTAGAAACTACTAACATTCCCAATCTTAATATTACAAACAATCATTTTAGTTAAGATAAATCCCAATACATTGGCAACACTGCAAGTATTAATATTTGACCAAATTAGTTCTCTGGTTGGAACAGTTGTTTGGGGTTTTAATGCAAGATCTATTAATTTAATTCTTAATGTTTTTTTTTTTTTTTGATCGAAAGAAAGTCTCTTCCAGAAATAAATATGCATAAGACGATGCTGGCTGAAGGCCTTCTTAATGCAAGTAAATGTGTGTGAACGTACATATGTATGTATGTACATACATATGTATGTACAGATGCATGCGATGCAAGAGAATATAACAACAGGGCAAATTTTCCATCTTCTTTTGTGTGTAGGCCAATTTGCAAAAAGTGTATGCAACACGTGTCCTCGCGAGCAGTCGACTTGGACATGACATGGACGTAACGTCGGAAGAGCAGCTTTTCATGTTGTGGTATGTGGCGAATGTGTGTTGATGTTTATGTTAATTAAGATAAGGTATATCATTAATTTTTTATGTGTTTTTTTTTTGTTTTTGTAAATCGCGTATGGATTTGTGAGTTCTCTTCTACATGGTGAACATGGTTGATCGAATATATGTATGTACATATGTATGTTCGGGCAACGATGGCATAAACAATCGCATGAACGAAACATGAATATTAGCCGCCTCCACGAGCCGAATTCATGTGCGACACAAATTATGCTCAAAGTTAATATTTAAGTTCATAAACTCCCAAAAGTGTATTACTTTTGATTTTGTTGTTGTTGACGACGCAACACTGCCACCTTCTGATATACACTTGCCTTGTGCCATAGAACAGAATAGATCCATTTGTCTTTAATTACTTGTTGGCAAACTGTATAAAATTTACTGTTACTATTGTATTTGTGTCTGTATGTACATATGAAGTTAAATAGTAACCAGCGGCCTCACATCTTGTCACCCTCTCACTGATTGATAAACAACAGCAACAGGTTGACGGACGATATTGATGCTGAAGTTGAAGAAAACAAGGAAAACAACGAATATAAATGTATGATGGAAGAATTTGAAATATGTGGGTGCTGACTTCTAGATTTGTTTTTGGTTTTAATAAAGTTTTAATTATTCGCTTTTACGTTTACAGTGTTGCCGCGACTAAAAAGTTATGCGAAAAAAAATGGTTTTTACCAAATGGGACTGGATAAATTATACCCTATAACCAGTATTATTTTTTGTTCTTTTTTATTTACAACATATTAGCGTGTGATGAAATGTTGCAAAGGTTTTGGCAGACAAATTTATTTCGATATCTTAATGCTCTTAATTTGACATCTATAATTTTATATAATAAAATTACAATTACATACACACGAGCATGTGCTTGACATAATATTCATAAAACGAGTACCGGTACGATGGATGCAAAACATTTAAACGTGGAGTTGTTAAAACAACATTATAGATAAAATTTAATAATACATAATTTGGGAACATGGTTTAACATTTCTGTATGTTTAAAATTCGAATTATTATATATTACACACGTGCATATTAGGGAAGTAACGAATATTTAAATTATCAAATACCTACCTGTTTGCTAATAAATACATAAAGTATAGGGAAATATTAAGTAAATGGTACAAAAATTTAGGGGTTTTTACATTTCTTATTAAGGTTCACTACAACATATAACGACATTTTTCAAAAAACGAAAGATCAAAAATCGTAGCTATTTAATGTTTTAAATATACAAGTATAGAAATATGAGCTTAAATTTATTAAAAAAAAACTATAAAAATCAAAAGATTTGTAGAAAATCTACGAAGCGTGAAACCGCTATTATTTCGAAATAGAAAAAACAATATTCTTTCGTAAAGTAAGAACTCGTATGAGTATACAAATAGCTATGAATTAAAGCGCGGCCTGTGGGAGTGCAGAATGTTTGGAAGCTCTTTGATCACGCACAATTCTGGAACTTGTTAAGTATCAAATGACAACAAATGATGATGAGGATCAAATGACACCATATGATGTCTTAAGAATATTAAATACTTATTAGGATGTGATTTAGTATTTTTCCGGGAATAATGATCTAGTAACTATATGATAAAAATACAGAATTGTTTTTCAAAGCAATTGAACTAGAAGCGATAAGTAAGGAATATCATAGGAAAAGTTAAATAACAAATACATGATTGTTTCCTGATAAAAGCAACCACATAAAAGCAGACATATTAACGGTGTGGGCACAGTATTGTTCCTGAACGTCAAATTCAGGATCAGAACTTGCGCCAGATTAACTAAATTTTCAGCTCATATATTAATGAAACAAGTATGTTAATATTTTTAAATTAAAAATGTCATTCTTAAAATTTCGTTTTAGTGAGTCCTTAGTCAATACACTATTATTATTAGAGTATTGCTATTATAATTGTTGTTATTTTGTATAGAAATAAATTTATGAGCTTAATTTTGTATATTACAACGGTGCGGCGCAGCTTTATTTTAATACAAGTTAATTTTTATTTATTTATTTATTTATTTATTTATTTTTTTTTTTTTTTGAAATACAATTTACATTGATACTAGACCCCATTATTGTAATCATTATATTTATTATTGATTTTATAAGGTATTTCAATCCAAAAAAAATAATTTCCTACATAACGTTAAAGGAAATGAAATCGCATCTACTCGCCTTTTAAACGTTAATCTTTAATATTGGCACAAAACAGTTTAAGCTGGCAGTGCTGCTGAATGACGTACTTCTCTTTTTACATCTGGCATTTCTCCTGTGTCATTTGAGCTACAGCTGTTTGTTTAGTTTGGCTTTGCTTTTTTCGCATTCAATAATAAGAATTGATAACATCTAATTGAAATTATTTTAAATTATACAACACGCTCTTCTGCGAAAGAAATTTATACTTTGTGTGAACGTGGAATTTGTAATTACGTCCTACCAAATATTGCTAGAGAGGAAAAATTATGGACTCTGAAGGCGCCCAAACATTGAGTGTACCAAATGGTGATATTGTGAAAAAACCATTCTTAATCGGAGTTGCTGGTGGGACGGCCAGTGGTAAGTCAACAGTGTGCAAGAAAATTATGACCGAGCTGGGTCAAACGGATATGGAACACGATCAACGTCAAGTGGTGACCATCAGCCAAGACAGTTTCTATCGCGAGCTGAGTGCCGCTGAAAAGGCGAAAGCTTTTCAGGGCCTTTACAATTTCGATCATCCGGATTCTTTCAATGAGCAGTTAATGTTTGACACCTTGCAGGCCATATTGAAAGGTGTAAAAGTGGAAATTCCGGCATACGACTACAGATTGAATTCACTGTGAGTGTAGAATATTTACTAGGTGTAAGGCATGGTAAGGCGATTAGCAAATATTGAACTTTTACAATATTTTACATATACTTATGTACATACATATATGTATAAACACATACATATGTACATATCAGCCCTAAATAAGCGAATGTTTAATCGAATATTCGTACAAATTGAATTGGCAAATCGCAATTATTGCTTGATTGCCAATAATTTGTAAAGTAATATGGACATACTTATGTATGTATAAAATTTGGATTCACAATTTTATGATATTGTGATTTAATTTGATTAATTAATAATTTTACCAAAATATTCTTACTATACATACATATATACTAGACCCATTTACTGATAGGCCTTGCTATATGTCTCAAAAAAGAAAAAGTAAAATGGAGAGAAATACAGTGGTGTTCGGCTTTAACGAACTACATGTGTATAGGCAGTTTAGTTCGTTATAACTGGATTAATTTTAAAGATGGGATATAGGAAAATTGTTCCAAAACATTTTTTCTAATATATATGTAAATGTAAGCAAACTTTAAATAGATTATATTACATTCATTCAAATTTCCTTTATTTTATATCACCTTGTCTAATACCGGTAAATAATTATTTTATTCGCCTAAAAAATTACTGAAAGAATTTTAGGTTTTCGTTTTCGTTGTAAGCGCACAAATTTAGAAAAAAAATTATATCGCGTACTTCTGAAATAGTTCATTAGACAAAAATTCGCTACAACGGAAGTTCGTTATAACCGTAATAATTTCGATTGTTCGTTATAATATACTATATATATTTTTATTTGTTAAAAATATATAAACATTTTAAAGTTATCAAAATTCTAATATCAGAATTAACATTAGTTAATTAAAAAACATACTTATGAATATTCAGTCTCTAATTAATGTGTTGTTTTTAGAGTTTTTTTCAATTCTGAATATTAATTGTACGTGTACGTTGAAGTTTGATTTCGAAATTAACAATTTCTTCTTAATGGTTTCGTATCTGTTACTGCAATTTTCGCTGATTGGCACAAGTTTAACATCTCTTAGCAACAAAATAGAATTTCAATTGCACTCGTATGTAATTCATTTGAGAAAAAATAAACATTTGTAAAAAGCAAATAAACTCTTCATATCATATCATATCATGGCGATCGTGGCCCATTGTATAATGAAACTAAATATAGTCAACAATTGTTTATTACAGTTGTGTTATTGTAGCAATTTTTTGATTAATAAACATAATTGAAAATTAGGTGGAACTTAAATTAATAAATAAACTGTATGGTAAATTTATGCCATCTTTTTAATTTAACTGTGGGTTATAATATCATAAAAGCATAAAATAGATCTAATAACAATTACCGTGACACTTTCAGTTAATAATATTTGAATTGTATAGGAGGCTCTACACTCCCTTGGTGTATTCAATAAAAAAATATTGTCCCGTAGGTGCCAACAAGGGGTCAACAAAGTTTTATCGCGATGAGATAAGAGGTTTGACGCGCATACAATACGAACAAACAAATATTAATTTTTATATACAAGGTTCCTTGCAACGGAAATATTATAGTCACTGATGATACATATGGATTGTATCAGCGTTCATATTTCGTAATTGTATTTCTTTTGTTGATATTGATATTCTGTTTAGGTAGCCTGCATAATATGTATATAGACTGTACAATATTATTGAGCATTTTATATCCTTTATTATTGTCCTTTGACTCCACACTCCGCTATAAGTTGCTTAATATTTTCAAATAAGATATGGTGCAAAAATTCTTAAAATATATGTAAAAGTAAACAAATTGTAAACACACATATTGTATAATAAATTTGAAATATAAAAAGCTTTAACAATTTGGCGTTAAATAATAATAATAATAATAATAAAGAAATACTTATGTGTGCAAAAAGCTGTTCAATTTAAATTGCAAGCTTCTTATTATTTAATTTTTCTTTAAATTTTAGAGATTATGAAAACAAATTAACTATTTATCCAGCTGATGTTGTGTTATTTGAAGGAATATTGGTATTCTATTTCCCCAAGATAAGGGACTTGTTTCATATGAAATTGTTTGTTGATACAGATTCGGATACGCGTTTAGCCAGAAGAGGTAAATATTTACGTAATAGAACTATAGATTAGAGAAATGTAATAAAAATTACATGTATGGCAAATAGTATAATAAAATAATTTATTTCTAGTACCACGTGATATAAATGAAAGAGGGCGGGACTTAGATGCGGTTCTAACCCAATATATGACCTTTGTTAAGCCAGCATTTGAAGAATTTTGCTCTCCGGTAGGTTTCATTTTCGATAAATGTAGAGTATAAATTGATATAAAAACCTTCAAACATTCTTATTTTTAGACCAAAAAGTTTGCTGATGTTATTATACCCCGCGGAGCAGACAACACAGGTTTGTATTGATTTATATTACTATTAACTTTTTATGTGTTATATATTTTAATTTTTTGGTAGTTGCTCGTTTTGTTTAGTTTTTCTTGTTCTAAATTACTTAACACGTTTTATTTTTCTCCGTTTATTACAATTATTTTTTCTTATGAAATTAGGCGAATAATCCAACAAACTAACTACTTGGTTAAAATTTAATTATATTGCAACAATTTACACTAGTAAAAATATTTCGGTATCCTTAGAACTCTATATTCCAGAGCTTTAAATTTTTACTCTGTTGATGTTTGTTCTTTTGTTTTGTTTGTTTGTTTTTCTTTTCTCTCTTGATTTTACATATATTTCTTGCAGTTGCAATTGATCTCATTGTTCGTCATATCGGTGAAATCCTTAGACCAGGTAGCAGTGCTAATATCACGGGTACCACTGTGGCCAACAATTCTACAGCTAATAGTACACATTCTACCACCACCACTGTTTATAAATCAACTACTACCAACACAACTCCTTCTAAAACCAATTCTGTTATAAGGGAACATTAATTATACGACATTGGCTTATTTGTTTATGGCAAAGCTTAAAATTTAATTCTTTTAGCCACAAATTCATGATGCAGTTTTCATTAAAATTCGGCGAATTATGCATAATCATTTTTTGTTGTTGTATTAATCGATAGTTTTGCTTCAAATTTATACCCTTAAGGTTATATTCCTCTACATATCTTTCACATTCCTAAATATGTTTTGGTATTTAAATGAAAATATGTTTTGCTGCATCTTGAATATTGAGTGTTTTTACAAGATCTATAAATAGTTTTAGTAAATAATATTACTCGCATTTTTATCTTTTTTGTCGTTCACAAATTTTTCTCAACTAACTTATTAGTTGGTCTACTACTTAAGTTTAATTTAACAAAACACATAAAAGCTAAATAAATCTAACACTTATTGGACACTATTTAAAGTAGTCTGAACAAAATTAGTACAACTTGAGTAATTAAAGGAACTCTTAGTATATAACATCTATGCAATAATTCAGACTAAATTTAAAGGAAGGTAAGTTGCGTTAATAAATAACAGAAACAATTAATTTTTGTTCTCAATAAATCTCGTTTGTGTATAAAGAAAACTTTTAATACACAAGATATTCAATTTGAGTGAGTTGTGCTTCGAATACCGCTTTTAATGTTTTTCAAAGTGTTAATTTTTATATATATGCAGACATTATGGTAAGCGCTTTTCCTACGTGCATTTTAAAATTATTTTTCGCATCCAGCATTTTTGTATATACGTTTCAAATCATTAATTTCCTATTTTTGTTTCCTTTTTTATTTACAGTTGCAATTGATTTGATTGTCCAGCATATAAGGGATTTCTTAAACAACCGTTCTTGTCATGGTTCCACCAGTAACATTCCTATGGTCATGAACTTCGATACGCTGAACGTTGGAGGTAAGACAACTAGCGGTATATTAAAGGATAACACTTCTACTGTTCCTACTATTAGTCCAACCATATCTAACAAAACAACTAATGTTGACCTGGGATCCTTTTCTCGACCACATTGATAATATCTGTAAAATAAAAGTGATCTGTGCAAACAACCACCAATCGTCAGTAATGAATAATATCAAGAAAAAGTCTAATCACAACGACTTGGCGTAAATATTTCGTAACACCAATTTTATTTATTTTTTTAATCAACTAATAAACCTCCTATTCAACCCGTTTTTAACATGACATCACCGTGCGTGGACGTATTTAATACTGATATTTTTTGTTTCAATTATAATTTGATTTCTTTTTATATTTTTATAATTTTTTTTTTTTGCTTTCTTAAGATGTTGATTCGTATCGAGCCATACGCAGATTTTCCACACTATGCAAGGAACTGACCATGCAAAGCAATGTATTTTTCGAAAAGAATATGAATCTAACTCAACACTAAACAATTACGAAATGACGAAAGAAGACAACGAAATACCTTTTTACAAAGTATGTGATTACAAAGTAAATATTTACAAATTTACTAATTTTAAATTGTTATTTAATTATTTCTTAATTTTTTTTTTTATATTCTGTGAAAGCTTTACAGTTCCAATAGCAAATTCTAAAATGCATATTACTATGTAATTTGAACATATTTAATTCCGTTTCGGATGGCGGCACAATCCAAACAACTCTAGAAATAATTGTTACTCCGTTTCAATTTAAAATATTGTTTAAAATATGCCTTTTAGAAATAGGTTTTTTTAAAAGTTGTTACAAAATTTTCCTATAAAAAATACTATCTTTTAAATTTGTTGATAGTAAATATTTTTGATTTATAAAAGCTTTATAAAACAAATTCCAAAAAAATCAAAATTTGTTTTGTAAACCCTGATCCTCATACTACATATATTTTATGGGTCGTATTGATAAAGTTCAATAGCAATTATTTTAGCTTTAATAAACGTTTAAGCATAAATAGGGCTGTAAATATCTTGTGGACATATGGAGCCTTAGCCACCAAAAATTAAAAAAATGAATTATTTTTTCCTCTTATTAAATTGTGGCACTGTAGTAATAAATTTTTTTTTATATGATTCATAACGATGCTTTTTACGATATTGAAACTACAATGTTATTGATCGTAAATTATCGATTGTAATAAAAAATCGAAAACTGAAAATCATTGAGAGTAAATTCACGATATTTTTTAAATTGTCTTCAAAAACTTATTTAATGTTCGAAACATTTATCTACATTTATTAAGCCAAGCTTTAAATAATATTTCATTAAGTTAAAATCTAAAGAAGAGATCGCCATATTTTTAATACTGATAACATTTAAAGATTTTATTATTGGATTTCGAAATAAACTAGTGCCATATGAATGTGCAATAGTAAAGAAAGGGGTTATTATTGATTTAAGTATACATGTACATATATATATATATGAAATATATGTATGTATATATAAAATATGATATATTGTACCAGCACATTGTATAATACAATTTGTATGAAGAACAGCAGATTTAAAACAGTAGGAGCATCTTCAAATCTAATTGGCCTTAGTCGATTCGTCTAGCTCTCATCGTTAAAAACTGCATAAAAAATATAAAAAAAATGGTTGACCCTTTGCAGGCTATTCCCGTAACTTCCCGCTTGATATTAAATTCGATTTGAGTAAAAGGTTTTCAAATTTCGAAAAATTGTCAAATCGATGAAATTGATTCCAAGTTCTCCTTGAATTTCACATTTTAAATTTTACATTTATTTCTAAACGAAAAATAATCTATTTAGATATTTGTGTAGAATTTTACTTCTTTACACACAAATTCATAAATAAATTTTAAATTAAATGAAACACGAAATGTCGAAAATTAAGCGAATCAATAGATTCAACATTTTAATACTTTTAGATTAAGAGCCGGGCTGGAAATTTATTTCAAAAACATATATAAAAAATTGTGAAAATCTATCATCTCAAATCGCATCAAATTCACACGACATCTATGTAAGTGGGGTGAAAATCTTTCTAATGCCATAAATTTTATTCCGACCCGTTCAACTGTTTAAAGAGTCACGAGAGACTTGCATGCACACATACTTATATAACCACACGTACATCATTGCAAACATAGTCAGAATAGCTCTGATGAGAGCTAGATTTTCGAAAATCGGTCAGAAATCAGTTACTTCCAATTTTTTATAGTGCGAAGTTAAATATAAACAAAATATTTTTTTATATGCTTATTTATTCGAGCGAATTGACTTCGCGGTTACTCCTATCTTGTTTAAATTGCCTTATGCAGAAGTCTCTACAAATTATTTTTTTAAAGACTTAACCGCTTTTTAATTATTTAATTTTTAATTATTTTCAGTTAAAAACACTAAAGTCAAGATTGAATGTTTGACAGATAAAAACAAAAATATTGTAATTTATGGTTTTATTAATAATAAATTTTTAACCAAAGATTGTTAATGAACAAACTATTTATAAATATTAAACAATTAATTTAATTACATATTTTCACTTTTAAATAGAATTATTTTTAATAAAACTGTTATTGCTATTGTAGAAATAAACAATACCATATATCCTTATTTTGCAATTACCCACATTTATCACAGTTGTCTTATTCGCATTGAAAACTAGACGCTTTTAAAAATGATATTGTGATTGGCGACCGCTGATGTTTTATTGTTAATATTGCTATGACGGTAAAGGTGTACATTCTTCATTGACATCGATACATTGCATTGATTTTAAGTATGTCTCCTTGCGAGAATCCATAACGTTGACCCATTTTCGAAGCTTCTGGTGTTACTTGCAAAGCCTGCAGAGTAGGTTTACCATTTTTAGAAAAACTGGTAGGCTTATAATGCATAACACTGGCATAATCGTAAGCTATACCATAGCCTGATGCAGCAGAATGTGGCAGCTTTCCAAAATTCACCAACATATCAGGCTTAATATTTTCTCTTAACACCTTGACGTAAGAATCACGCTCGAAACGATTTTGTTCATGATAAAAGCCCAAAGCATGCATCAGCTCATGAATGGAGGTGCCATATTTCGAAAAACATTTGCGGGACTCTAGATTAACTTCTTGGCGCCCACCCATGCGGCCCACACTAGCCCAACAGCCATTAGGCTTATTGGTAATCGCTATATAATCTCTTTCGTTAGTGTGTTTGCGAAAACGTATACAAGTCTTGCTGTGATACTCGTTAAATGCATGAGAGATAATGCTCAGTTCGTTCGCTCTGAAAGATCCTTCAATTTTGTATGGTATTGTAGCCTGCGGCCATTTGTGGGAAGCAGAAACCATGCCGTTTCTTAAGTGTTTACGAAATTCATCGGCTTCACCATTGATATCGCCCTCTAAATATGGCCCAATTTCTTCAGGATTTTCCATGGTATCGCAGTCACCATCTAATATTTCATCTTCCTCGTCAACATTTTGGGCATTTCCAGCAGCAATTTGAAAAACAATTAAAAGTAAGTAAATTCTCTTTAAAGTTTCATTAACCATATTATTTTATAGAAACCGTCTAAACCGTTGTAGCTCGATAGTAATTTATATGTATGTAAGAATTTCCATTACAGTTATTTATAGTGGTTAAGTACCGTAATGATTAGTCGTGGTATTGGCGGAAGTTCTTTTGTTGTGTTAATAATTATTTCCTTATCAGCAGCTCCTCTATCGCTTACAATTAAAATAGTTTATAAACAAAAGGGCGGCTTATGCAAATTTAAAAAAAAAGCCTGTGCTTTCAGAATGTAATCGCTATAATTTACTGTTTGAATGTTTGGAAAGAAGTTTTAGAAACCGAAGAACCGAAGCAAAATGATATTTGAAAAAAGAAAAATAGCGCTGTTTTTTTAATTGTTTGAAAAATATTTCTTCTAGTTTTTCGACCGTTTTATTTGAATTTATAAATTTTATTTATTTTCTGAAAATATGCTGAAAATGGTACTTGATTAGTACCGAAATATCGATTAATAAATTTTAAAAAAGAGAAATTAAATAAATTTATAAATTTGAAAAATATTAAAATATTATTATTATTATTAATCTGCCGTGGTTTTCTTTGGTATCCAGAAATATATGCTGTAACAAAAAAATTATTAATACTTTTTATATTTTAAACAAACTGCGCGTTGCTTACGCAGGTTAAAAAAATTCTATATTTCAGATTTCATTAAAAATCGGTTTCTTAGTTCCGAACAAGCGGTTTGACTGCACTAGTATACGAACAAATATATACTAATTTTTATATATAAGTAGATTAACTTCACCGATGTTTAATTAAAATTTAATTTTATTTTTTGTATACACATGGATAATATATGATGTGTAACTAAAGACTTTCAGTTTAATTGGAATGAAACATAATTTTAATTGCAATTCTTAAACATTCTTCTGAAGCGGAGGAGCGTTTATAACCCGCCAAAAAAGTGTGCATCAGTGAAGCACTTTTAGTAATAATCTACGGAGGTATAAATTTGTTGTAAGCGGACTCAGATTCCCCCGGCAAATACTGCATACGACATTATTTATGCACTCACTGCTAAGTTTATTAACAGGGTACCCCAAAATATGATACATCATTCATTCAATTGTTTCAAAACATTTTTAAAAATTTTCGTCATCGGTTTGTTAAAGCATATTTTTGCATATTTTGCTTTAAGAGAATATTTCCTTTAAATCGCAAATTTGAGCACTTTTTTCTTTACTTAAAAAAACATCTTTGATTGTATTTTAATATCATTAATCATCGTCTATAATTCTAAGCTAAACTTAAAATTGATTTGATGTCAAAAACATGGAAAAAATTAACATATGAAAATATCCTAAACGGGTGAAACATACATTTGCAGTTTAATTCGGGTATATGAACACCGTATAAATGAAAAAACTACTCGTAGAACACTTTCTTACAGCATATTTTGGCTTCTCCAGCTTATTAAAAACTAAATGTTGCTGCAAATCCAATATAAGGTTTTTTTTAATAATAAAATATATTGTAAGTTGTATTTAAAAATAATTACAAATAGACAAATAAAACGCTATAAAATACGAAAAAAAGTTTGAAATTGCCAAAGTGGCTACACTACGATCTTCGCTGAAGTCAACAACCATTTCACATTTTTGTATAAGAGTTTCACAGTTAATTTAGTGTCGTCTTACTGAGAACTCTATCATGTCCTACAACCCATATCAGAATTCATACTTGTCTCCGTTACATTCAACACCTGTATTTGATTACCGTATCTTCATATATTTGTCTCCGTCATTTTTCGGTTTCACCTGTACAGAAAGAATAACTATGGTTACACTACCCCAACTACTGGGACATAGAGAGCTTAAGAGTACGATTATTCATCTGGTTATCTCGCTCTCGGAGAAAAAACAGAAGAATAGCACTCTACCAACAACTACATAAACAAATATACTGCATATTTACACACACACACACACAGACGCATGGTCAATTTAGTAAAGTGTTAGCCCAAACATTAATCTGTGTGCCGTTGTTGTTATTGTATTTAACAGTATAAAGGTTCGCATTGTTGTATTGGTGGCTAACTGACAGAATGTGTTTGTTAGCCAAGTTCAGTTTGCAATCTGTTCTCGAGCGTAATTGTTGTTCAATTTTAAAAAGTGCCAGCCAGTGTTCAAGCGCGACGTTTTAAAAGCCCCTTCTGAGATGGCTAAACATGTTGAGTGCAAGTGTAAGAGAGACAAAAAAATTTTATTAAACAAAAAAATTTAAGTTTAATTTGTTATTGTCTTTCCATGTAAATTGGGTACAAAAATATTAAAAAAATAGCTTGTGAATAACAAGTATTTTTCTGCTCAAGTGAAAATTAAATTTTAATAATAATAAAATGAAGTGCAAATGGTACCTAAAATAATGAATGAATAAATAAATGGCAGCGCAATGGCGTTTAGTACATGATTGTGAATATTTAATTGAAATAATAATATAATATACATATAGTGGCAATAAATACATCATAGAAATGCAAAGATTGCAAGAAAGAAAGTTAATATAATTAAATTGTTAATTGGTAATAAGAAAATGAAGAATAAAAGTGGTAACAAAAAGATTTTTCTTTCTCACTTTAAAGCAACAACAAACGGCAATGAATTGATATAAAAAACAAGAGCATTAAAGGAATTAACCCGTTCTTTTTATATTAAATGGCACAATGACCAATATAAGAAAAATCGTTAGAACTAAAAGTAGATACACCCATGTGATAAAAATCGTATATTATTTTTGGAAATTAATTTTATAATACAGATTAGGATAATCGTCAAGGAAAATTAAATAACAGGCCTGTTCCGAGATCATAGTGAATTCAAACCATTTGCTTTTTGAAATCCAGCTGACGATTGTTTGCTGTTCCACAAATCACCTTTAGGAGTTACTTTCAATTGTTGTTTGATTTTGAATTTTGGGTTTGAAAATAATAGTTGTTTTTCAAATATTAATTTTTAGTTGTTTTTCAAATATTAATTTTTGTTTAGGAATTAAGAGTTATCGTTTAAGTTAGACAACAAAAAGTTTTAACCATATTTTTTTCTAATACTAACCGATATAAGTTGAAATTTATCTCTAAAGTCCGCACTTAAACTCTTATTTGTTATGAAATAATTGCAAATAATCATTATTTTCTAAGCGAAAAATAAAATTTAAGAAACAATCGTGATTTTCTAATCAAAATATTACACTTCAACAGCAATATATTCCAAGAAAAACAGTGTTATAATCCAAGGCAAAAATAAAACTTGGAAAATAACAAATCAAATTTTTAAATAAAACTTATGACCTTTAAGGTCCCTGCTTTTTTCATTATAATTTACTTTTTTTATTCAAAATAAGAATATTGATGTATTTTATTGTCAATAATGGACGTAAAAAATAAGCAGCCTGCAAAAATAAGCAAGTGATTTGAAATTATTAGCCATTTAAAATTACTTTTGTGTGATTTCAAATCACTTTCACAAAAAGTCATTTTCAAAGCAGGTATATGTGTATATTTATGTTCTAAACGACAGATATGTATGTATGTATATATTTAAAGAAATATCGATGGCGTCCTTATGTGATACAAGCCGGTCGTGTGAGCAATGTTTAATTATAAGTTTAAAAAAAATTGATAAAAAGCTAGATATACGAGCAGCAGAAAATCGCCGAACAAACAAAACACGTCTAACTGTTATGCCTCTCACGCAAATTAAACCAAACTAAGAATATATGTTCGAGACAAGTGTACCAACATAAAAAAATCGCTAATCGAATGCACGTCGCCAGAGAAATTCACTTTTTCTATTGAACAGACCTCGTATGTTAGAAAATGTAGATTTGAAGATTTGTCGTTAATTGCGCATTTTTGTGTACCAAGAGTAGGGTATGCTCCACAGGTGGCCCCATTTCAATCGATATGTAACAGGACCAGGCAGAACAGGGCCACAAATTCTTGTGGAATGCACTGTGGTCAATGCACACAGTCTCCAGAGATTATATAGGAGCAGAGGGCATGTTACATCTCATACAAGTTACTACCCGATTATCGCATGTCTAGATGACTATAAGAGTAAGAGTGTTTACAATGTTGGTACGCCCCAGAGCTGCAAGAATGTGATCAATGTCTAAAAGCTGGGGAAGGGTACCTTCCATACCGACTTTAATTATAGTTTACAGTCAAAATTTCAAACTCAACCGACTTCATATATAGAAATAAATATATTGTATGGGTTACATACAGAGATCTTTTAAGCAGGTGGCAAAAAAGTTTCGGTCATCTTAGAATTAGCTTCAAAGACCTTATTAATATTATTTTCGATCATTGTCTAGGCTATATTCTAAGGTGTTTGTTTATTTGTTTCTTAAAAAGTTTTTTGTCTTAATAAGTTTTTATTGAAATAAAACGCAGCATTTTAGGTATTTCGGTAGATCTGTGTAGGCTAGTGTAGTCTATTTTTCGAAATTAAATTGATTGCTTCGAATAAATTTTTAAACTACCCTTTTATTTTTGGCAGTGCTAAATCAGTATTCTAATTGTATGTTATGCGCGAAAATCTTGATGTAAAACTATCACTGAAATGATTTTTAATATTTAAGAGACATTACTCTTCCCCGTAGGGCCATATTTTAACTTTTTATTTGTAGTAAAGTCACGCAAATTGAGATCTTACGTATACGAGTATTAAAAACGTGTCTATAAAAATATGTTTCAGTTGTTTGATTTGATTCCTTTAAAGGTCTTGTCTTTTAATAACCCAAGCAACCAGTTCTAGATGAGAAAGTATAACTTAATTTTATTGTCATGATGAAAAAGAAATTTAAGTTTGTAGTACTAACAAGATAGTGAATGTAGTGTAGTATCGGAGAATATAAATGTATATAACAAAATATTAATGTTTAGTAAAACTAACCTCAATTTTATGGAAAACAAATTCTCTTTTCGCAAAGAAAAGTCGCATAGATTTCCATGTGTAGTTGTATGTCTGCAAAACTAATAGGTAAATAAATATTATAGAAAAACCCGTGAGATATCATCAAACACTCTGAGGTTGACAAGAAAAAAAATAATAATAATATAAAAACGAACGTCCAAAGCATAAAATGCAAACGTCATTAGATTCATTAACGTCATTATTGTCGTCATTATCAACATTATCACATAATTCATCATTAGCTTTGGGTGCAATGCAACATAAATGCAAACAAAAACAGCAACACCGACAACAGCACACATGTAATGAAAATAATAATGAACATCAATCACATAAAGGAATAGAAAAAGGTAGAACAGCGACGAAAACGATAACAGAACAAAACTTTAAAACAATTCCTACAATATCATCCACGACAACAACAATAATGCCGAAGCCAAAGTATGCGTCAGCAAATGTACAACAACCAAGATCAAAAGCAACATCTATAGCAACAGCAACAGCACCAGCCCCAGCAACAAACGCAGCAACAGAAAGAACAACAAAAACACTAGAAAATGTAGCAAAACAAAATTGGCGGCATAGCAAAGCAAGAAATACTCCAAGGGCTGCAACACCAGCTGCAACAACAACTTCCAATATGATTAGTGATCATTATGATGAAATTATCAGCAGCAGCTACGCCACCACCAAAAACTCAATTCCCTGGACGATCAAATATTATCCAGCTGGTCAACTTGTACAATGGATTCTATTAACGTTATTAGTTTCTTTATCCATGGGTAAGTTGAACGAACATTCATGTGTGTATGTATGTGTGTGTACATGTGTATGTGTGATAATAAAATTGCGTACTTGCATATTTGCATCTAATTGCAAAACAATATAAACAAAGCGGATAGAATACAAAAATCTAACCAAATCATTAGTTAAAGACAGACAGACAGACAGAGACATGGATGTTTAAGTGGTTTTGAATTACAAAACGAAGAAAAAAGAAACCAAAAAATATACTCCTACACTAAAACAACATACATACATAATTATGTTTGTATGTATGATTGTATGTGTATGTGTTTATTTATTAATTGTTGTTTGCACAACTGCATACACATTTAGAACATTGTATCTGTGAGATGAGCGATTGTTTATTGTGTATTTGTAATGGAAACAGACTTTAAAATTCGAATCCATCAAAAAAAGTAAATAAATTTGAAAGTGTATGTGGACGAAAGAATCATCGATTGCAAAATTTTACCAACCATTAGGTACATCTAGTCCATTTAATGCAAGAACGTCATAACTCAAAAATTCAGATTTTCAAATCGTTCTTCATTTTGAGAGAAAATATCCTAGAAAAATTTCTTATAACCTACTTTTGAAAGGATAATGTAAAATGTAAAAATCGTATTTTGTGGTTAAAAAATTTTATTTAAAATTATCGATATTTCGATAGTCATTGAGCATCATCTTCAGAACAATTCGTTTTTTTATAATATCTTGCACATTGGAAAAGATCCGAATTTTTACTAGCATCTTTATTAGCATTTGAAGTACTTCCAAAAAATCGCTTTTTCATAATATCTTGCACATGAAAACGAGTAGGATTATCAAAAGAGAACATCTTGCAAAGACAAGCCTTTGTGAAAATAATAACTGAAAAAGATTCGAATATTCAAGCAGGAGCTAGTACTCAAAAACTTAAAATAGTGGATCTTATTGACTTCTTAGGAAGTTCTTTTTTCACTGGGAATTAATTTAAAAAATGGTATGGAAAAGATTCCGAAAATAAAAGACTAGAGAAAATATAGCAGAAGCCCGAAACTTTATAAAAGTTATTATATTAAATCAAACGTCAGCCGTAAAGTATTTAAAAATTACTTAAGAATTGCAAAATGTATACGTAAATAAAGACCAAAACTCGAAATAAATCACTTTAGGTAAAAATTAACCAACTTCGTAAAGAATCTTAAAATCTTCCAAAAAGACAAGGAATACAAAATTTTTAACTTCAGAATTTTTTAATATTGAAATTCTTTATATGAGAAATACCGAACAATAATATATATTTGTATTAAATACTTCATACTTTTTTAAAAAGAACATATGATACGTTATTATTGAACTGCTAGTACAAATATTCACTTTTTTAAACTTAGTGTAAAAAAATAAATAAGGCCAATAATATACTCGTAGTATGATTTTTTAAACTGATTACTTAATTAATTGCTTGATATATAAAATTTATTCTATAAATTGTTAGATAATTACGAATACCCATGACGTAAACTAAATGGCCTAAGTGACAATAATTTCGTAATTAGTTCAAGTAGCAAATCAAAAAAAAATTGGTGTCCGATTTTTTTAATAGCCCTTAAGCTTATTTTTTAAATATGATGTAATAAAAAGCTTTTTAGTCAGTTTGAAGTTCGATTGTCAGTTTATTAAAAAATAATTTAAAAAAATCTATTTTATCTTTTATTTCATTAACGAGCTTTAGGTCTTTTTTATAAAAAACAAATTAATTTAATTTCAATATTTAATTTGACATTGTCACATTTTTTTTAATTTTTCCCGAAAAAAAGCCACCCGAAGAGTCGTCGAAATATTGAAATAAAATAAATTTGTTTTTTTATAAAAAGACCTAAAGCTCGAAAAATAGTGTTAATTTATTAAAATCAATTTTATTTATAAAATAAATTAAATTGAATAAACATTTGGAAAATGGATTTTGACCGACTTTTTTAACTGTCTGATTTTGTAAATTTATGCAACAAATATTTCAAATATTTCTATTGAAAATTAAAACGAATTTCATTTGTTTTATTGTTGTTGTTTTAAATATATGTATGTGTGTAAATGTTGGAACGACTTTTTTATTAAATGTCGATTTCAATATTATTTTTCATTAGTTCATAGTGTTTTCAGTAGGATCAGATCAACAACATGATCATGAATGTGGTTTTAAGGCCATTATTTAAATGAAGGCTGACATGCAGCCATCACCTGTGTATATCAGAACTAGAAAAATTTATAACAAACACTTTTCAGTTTCAGTTTTAGTTTTATATTGTTAATATGATCGCAGTTTCGCTGTCTTGCGGTTTGGAATAAGCAGAATTTAGAAAAAGATCAATGAAAATTTTATTATACATTGATGCAACTATAACAATATGAAATATCACTTGCCCGTATCACTTAAATTGTTTTGAACAATGAATGCATAATTTTACTCAAGTTTAATATTTAATATTTGTGGTTAAATTTAAATTCGAGATGTAGAGAATTTTTTACTCTTTAAAATAGATATTATTTTCAGAACTTCAATGAATGTTAAATAGCAAATAATACCTGCTTCAGACACGTCAATTTTTCTTGCTCAAGTTATCATTCATCTAGTAGAAAGTTCTCATTCGCAGCTAAATTGATTTTTATAAGCTGTATTTTCCACTCAGCAATTTTAATTGTGCAAGTTTTAATTCATCTAGGAGAAAGATAGAGAAAACATGTATTCCTGTCTCCATCTCTCTCCTCAGCTGAATAAAAACTTGCACAACTAAAATTGGCGAGTGGAAAAGACGTGCAACACAATAGTAAAAAACAGTTTCCGATTATTTTATTTTTAAAAAAGGAAATAATTTAAGCATTATCGTATATAAGCCTTTTTTGGGGGGAGGGTATATACCAATACCAGATCAAATATGACTCTTCCCCAGAAATTGCTCCTTATGGAATTTTCGATGTGCAATATTTGTAAGTATCCTCCTCGTTAAAGGTGCTAAAGCTCATTTTTGAATAATTTTCTGGTGATGCTACTGCATTGAAAATATTTATTTATTATCAAAAATTGAAAATCGCAATAACAGTCATTCTAAAGATAAGTTCAGATTAAGCAAATAGTGGAGGAGTGAACCGTAACCACCAAATAAGCGTAAAATTAAAAACAAAACCAATTTTCTTAGATTGAAAAATAAATATTTATCTCGCCTCACCACACCGTGACAAAAACGAGTTTCAGTTTCTCAGAATATATAAACATTTTAAATTATGGGTAGTCATAATTTCACACAAAAATATAAACACGGGATACGTGTTAACGGATATACTCATACATACATGCACATGTGGACATACATACATACATACGAGAAACCTTAATAGATTTTTCTAAAATGATGAGAATTTTACACGTCTTTGAATAATACAATAACAACCTCTAAATGAATTTTAACAAAACACACACGATCACACACAAATAAAAACCGTTGAAAATTTAGTTCCTTAAGGCAGAATTTAATGTGGTATTCTCTAAAACGCCAAGACTCAATTTTATGACGATCACAACGGTCCAATGCAGCTAAAAAAACATGGGTGGGCGACAGCGTAATAGTTACAAGAATTTGTTTTTGTTTCTATTGTATTGTTTGGCCAAAAGCCGTTGCTTACCCGCATTAATGCACTTACATATTTACATACACTCGTACATAAATAAATAGGGACACGGCCGCAGAAGTACATTCTCCCTGATACCCAACACTAAAGTTTTTCATTTATTTAAATCTATAAATAATATGAAATAAAAAGCATAGTCTTCTTCTGTGCTTCTAGGCACCTCTTTTCCAAAAGTTGTCTATCGTTCATGAGGCCAAATTTAGCTATTATGAAAATGATAAAAAAGGCAAAAGTGCTCTGAAATAATAATTGCAGACTTGTCTAAATATGAGATCCTGAGTAACTTTTCACTCAAGAACTAAAAATGTTACTTACGCTTCGAATAACTGGCCTTCGTAGACTAGTAGGTAGTGTACTAGACTCATAGTGCGAAGGTCGCAGGTTCGAATCCTGCCGCAGAACTCTGGCAGTTTGTGTTTGATAATTAAAGGGAGCGCACAACAAGCCTTCACTGGCTTAAGTGCATGTCGTATGACATGGGCTATCACACCCCTCCAATCAACCTAACCTAACCTAACCTACGCTTCGAATGAAAATTTTTTTATCTCACGTCAGTACTGACGAAACAATTACGAAATTTTTGTTGTTACATTTTTGAATTCTCTTTTGAAGTTGCATTCATGTTTATACAATGAAATTGGGATTGTCCAATTTTTATTGTTTTTACACATATGAAAATTTCACTGCACGTACACACAATTCTGTGCTCCTTTCTATTCGTCTCTACTTTCCGTACTAGCAACACAAGAAGTGCAGAAACAAAAATTGCACGTGCTGATGGTGACTTTGAAGATAAAAATTGTAAACTTCAATACAGATGAAAAATAGGAAAATAAAGATGCAAACTAAGAACAGTAATTATCAAAAATATAGGGAAGTTCTATTCTCTATTTAAAATAGCGAGTCAGAATGTAAAAAGCGTTGCCACATAATGCAAAAGGGAAATCTACTCCTAGAGTTTTTTTTACAAAAATGTTTAATTGTAGTATAATTGAATGACAAAGTGACGAACTTATTTGTATTTGGAAAGCAAAATTTTACATTCCTTTGAACATGTATGAAATTAGATATCAATCCAATGGAAAAACCGTCAACAATATTTTTATAACTGATTTCCTTAGGAATATACTCATTAGATCAGAGTGCGCGTATACATAAGTGTAGTTTTAATAATTTTTTTTTAATATTTTATTGTTTATTGTTGGCTTAGCTAACCAAATCATCAGTACCCTTTTACCCAAATAATGATTGAAAAGCATTCATGATCGTATACTTATGCCAAAGACTACAAATACTATTCGAGAGTCCAAAAAGAACTCAGTCATATTTTTCTATTTGTAATCAACAAAAACACAAAAGTATAATAGCTTTAGAAAGCTTTTTAACAAACACAACACAACAAACAATTATAATTGACATGCTTTTTTATTTTTCTTTTTACAAATTTGATAAATATTGTAAAGTTTTAACAATATTATTTTTTCTAGGCGTGAGTTAGAAGATAGCAATTTGCGTGTAAATATATATGACTCCAAAATCTTGAATTGATGTACAGTAACTTTGTACAGATGATTTAAAAGTGGTGCTATATTAAACTCACTTATCTGCCTTAATGTGCAGCTATGAAAATAAGGTTACGTGCCCAAAACTACAGCTGAAATAAATATATCAAAATTTCAAAATTAGCATTTTATCATGAAATTTGTTACATGCAACTTCATATATTCGCTGATAGAAGGGATATTGAAGCAAACGGTATGGTAAAACTGGCAGTCTTATAGTGTTGGGTAAAATTTTCAAACCTACAATTTAAATCGTTTTCAAAATATGAAAATTCTCTTAATGTGAATTAATATTCCAATCTTGCAAGTAAAATATAATTGTAATCTAAAGTAATTGATTCAATGGGCTCGTTACATATTGACTCAGAATAACTTGAAAATGGTAAATGATGCACTAAAAAGTTTAACTGATTTCAATTAGATATGAACTTAATTTTAGCTTATATTTCTTGTAGTACTATTTACCGATCCTGGATATAGAAGTATTTGCTGGTTACTATATGTGAGTATAAAACATATGGACATAAAAAACGCCAAAAACTTGTATTCTAACTGACGTTAATTTCTTATATTTATATTCGTGCCACCTGAAATGTTTGAAAGGAAATTCTTATTCACTTCTATGCATGCTTATTAGCAATTAACGCCGATCACGTAAACCGTGCCCATCTCTAATTTTAAGACTTGCTTTAGAACATTTCCTTGTTTGATATTTTTTTTGCCATTTCTCAGCAGGTACTTGTAATTTTTAGAAACTTTGAACTTACATATTCATATATGCAGATATGCACGTACGTATGTACCCAGCAAACATTTTTTGTGTAACGAATTCGGTCAGAAACTTTGCACGAATTCGTGTCCGAAGTCGGCCAGGAAACGTAGCAAAAATAATACGAGAAATTTGAACTTCTCGTTCGAAAGAAATTTTAAAAATTTGTACGATATATCTGAGCGAACTTAGCACAAGTTTTGAGGAATTTTTTCTCAGGAAATTCTGAAGCAATTTTTAACATGTCTGAATAATGTCGGAAGCATGTCTTAGGGAACATCAGAAATTGTTCCGACTTTTTTGATCCTTTTTAGTCTTATCTAAAATAAGAAATTAATCAGAAATTTCGTATAAAACTTTGCACATACGATTAGAACTAAGAAATTCCTTACTACTTACATTTGTTCATTGGAAAATATTTAATAGTTTTAAAATCTTCCACATTTATACAAAAACTGTTGAGAAATAAATAAGAATTATGAAAACTAAAATCAGATTATGTGCAGAAGTGCAAGATGATTTATGAAGCAGGTCAGATAATGTGCAGGTTATTCTTTTAATGTCTTAAAGTACAATATGCAGACTAGTCTCATATTAATGGAAGAATATTTCAGAAAATGTGAATGTGAAGTTTAAGATTTTTTCTGACATCGGACATGTCGGCAAAAAATGTTTACGGGGCACTAAACACTGGCATATTGTCAATAATTCATTACCATTTTTAAAAATTAACCCTCAAATAAACTCACAGTTTATTGCCTGCATAGACATTTAAAATACATACTTTGTTAGTCACAGGTACTTTTGAATACAAAAGATAAAATAATACATGGATATCTACATATTTACAGTGGAGTTCGGTTATAACCAACTTAGTAGCACTGGCAATTGCGTTTGTTATAGATGAAGTTCGTTATAACCCGAGTAAATATTTATATATTTTCCAATAAATAAAAGTACTCAACATTGAAATAAATTATTATTTTTCATTTATTTTTAATGATTTTTGAGACTTTATAAAAAAATTATAAATAAATATATTAATGGCTCGTAGTTCGTTATAGCCGTAATGATTTCTGTGAAATGTTTCCTCAAAGGGACGGAAGTAGTTGCTTGTTATATGCGGTTATTCGGTTTAATCACTGTACGTTATAGCAAAGCTCCACTGTACTTATACCATATACACATTTACATATACATATATGCTGTTGTGTGTAATTTACTGAGTACACTAGTATGAGTGCATGTATTAAGCAGTTGTGTTAAATAGTGAACTTTTGCAATTTCCACTTCGAGTTTGCAAGTGAAGTTTTAGCCGTGGCAAAGTAAATTGATAAAGAAGAGATGGTGGTGCAGTGAATTCGAATGACTTTGCTTGACGCTCCAGTTGGCAAACTTCATACATAAATTATAAAAAACTGATATGCTCGAACTGCAACCTCGTAAAAAATCTCTAAAAATTCGATAAAAATGCATTTCTATTGTTGTCATTGCAGGAAGTTCACCTTTTTGATGTCTATTCACTATATTGGATGCTTTGTTCACTTTTTCGTAAAGCAAATAATTTTATATTAAATGACGATAAAGTATTTGCCACTGGGCGTCAACGCCTGAAAAGGCCACAAACATCTTTGTAATCTCAACTTGGTTATCCTTGTGAAAGCAATTATATAAATTTAAGGAATGAGTAACCTTTTTAATAAAAAGGATTTAAAAAACTAAAACATTTTTCGTCAACTTAACTTCTTAGAAAGTCGCCTTCGTGAAGTACTTAGTGTATCAGACTAGCAGACAAAGGTCGCAGGTTCGATTCCTGAAGAAGGCTCTGAGCGTTTCTGCAGACAAGCCAAGTAGTGATAAAAAACTCACTTGTTGATACTTTGCCATAACTGTGACAAAATACAACATCTCCTTGCACTTAAGGTGTATTCATGAGTACACTCATGACATATGCCATCTTATATATATATAATCCGTGTAACTCCTCCATTTATGTACCAATTTTTCAAATTATTTTTTTGTTTGAAACTGTTTGGACAATTCGCCCGCCCGAAATATTAATTATCGCATAACTCTGCCATTTATGGAAATATTTAAAGAAATATTTCCGTCTTTCCTGAAAATAATAAATAAACTGGAAATTAATAATATCGGACTTTAAACTCATCCATAACTGCAAACGGTTTGTAATCCCTTCGATTTGCAGTTGGTTTATTTTTGCCGGAATTATTCATGTTTTATTTTTTTCATATGCCAACTTGCACACTATCGCCAATGATGTTTTTTTTTTGGTTTATAAGTATTGAAAATGACTTTCTTTAAAATGTAGAAAAAATATGTATTTAAACTTCGCATTGTAATAGAGCAAAACGATAAACTTTATCAGGTCGATTTCATAAACTAAAAACCATGACGAGATTGTTTAATTTTCGTGAATTTTTGGTTTTTTGTAACACAATAGTGATGGGAAAATGACATGAACATTCTATTATCATAATTTTTCATTATATGTGCATATTCATGAATTCCACAATCTAATGGCATGGAATGTAGCGGCGACTTCCTGATAACACATGTTACCAAGCGATTCATGTTTTATGAAAAATATTTTAACTTCAAAATTTTCAGCTCTTTCTTCTTTAATTTATTCTCTCTCTCTCTCTCTCTCTCTCTCTGTTTCTTAATTGAAATTCAAAATTTTGTGGAAAATTAATCCAAGACTTGTTGCTTTCAACAGACTACAAACGTTTTAAGGGAACACTTACTACGACAACGAGTTGAAAAGAAAACAACAACAAAAAAAAAATAATTAATAAAATCATGATTGCCGGTTGAATGTCAAAAATAGACACACCTCTTAATTTAGTAATGAATTTATTTATATCTAATAGACACTTTTACAAAAACAAAAAAATACGTATGCATCTTAAAATTCGTATAATGGAATATTTATATGAAATAGATACACGTACATACATATGCATATACATATATAAGTACAGGGTGGGCCAAGTTGGACTGACTGTTGGCATATTGTGGCCGTTGTGGTGCATCCCTCGGCAATATTCTTGGGCACATTGAATTTTATATGGAGACAACTTTAGATCAACTTTTAGAATACGTCGTAGCGATGTTCTGGGGATGTTCAATTGAGTAGCTTGTCGACGAGTAGACACAGTTGGATCCGTGTGAACACTTTCTCGTGCAGCTTCTATAGATTGTTCAGTGCGAACAGGACGAACAACATTTCTTCGTAGTTCATTACCCACTGAACCCAAACTCTCAAAACGGGTCATTAAGCTTCTTGTCATGTTTGCGTTGTAACAATTGATCGTCCGGAAAAATAATGAAATTCAACAATTTTTACACGTTCTTCCACTGAGTATGATGACATTATAAAGTTTTAAAAAATTCTGTATTATTTGCAACAACAAAAATACAAAAACTACAAAAATTATAAACATTTCAAATCAGTCAGTCCAAGTTGGCCCACCCTGTACTTATATACATATGTATATATGTATGTATGTATGTGTGTTAGGAAAGAAAATCGACCAGGCATAAACTGCAAAAAAACGTGAATTATACTCATCTGTACTGTAAAATTTTCCTCAATGAACACATGTTGCAACCTTAAATTCTGGTTTAGGTTTACACCATTTCTTCTCGCTTGTTTTGGTTCCAATACCGCAACCAGCACAACAAACAAAAACATGAAAAAAACCAGGTGGATTTTCCTTAGTCGTACCGTTATAATATTCATGTTCTTAATATTGATTTGTAATTGAAAATTAATATTGAAAAATGATATAAAAACAACACAGTGTGCCGAAGGAGGTAAGAATGCTGTTGGCTAAAGTAATTAAGGCGTTGACTACAAAGCAATTTATGACTGAGAACCTGGGTTCGATCCCTGTTCAAGATAAATTATTAAAAAAAATTAACTTTATGAGTTTTTCTGAAGGCCAAATATTTTTTTTTTTTTTGGGAAATACACAAGAATCTACTTGTCTCAACATACAGAAAAATAGAGAAATTCTTGCAATGACCAAAGACCATATCAAAATCATTTAAAGTTATTCGAAATTGCACATTTTTGAATTTTTATATTTTTGAATTGCCTTCTCCTGGGATAAAAAAATATGTATATCGCGCCTGTAATGCAACATAGTCTTCGACTTAGCCTTAGATATTATTTTGATTTTTCATTTCCATATAAAGTGGGTATTGGCGAACACTTTTTTTTATTATTTAGGGGAAGTTACACTCAGGCAATTAATGCCTACTACTTACTTGAGGTGTTACTTCTTTGTGAAAGGGATAGAGTAGAGAAGACAGGCGGTGAAATTAGAAGACAAGGAGAGAAAAATCTTAATTTCTGTTTTACATCTCAATTATTCCGCATTGTTTATTGTTTTTTTTTCATAACACAGTTACTGCGCCTCTACTGTGAAGTAGACTCATTAAGTTTCTTAAGCTGTATGTGTAGCCAACGAAAGGGGGCGCTGTGATCTATGTATGTACATTAGTATAAAAGAGTAGCAAATGCTAGCGGCACTGTTCAGTGACTAGCGCTATGCCTTCCTTCATTACTTAAACAGTCCAGCACTAAGTTCGATAATCGTGGCCGCCTGGGCGCTGCATTTCGACCCATCCAGACTTTTACTTGTGGGGTGTCGTTAAAGACCGATGCAATGCGAATAATCCAGAAATAATCTATACCCTCAGGGCTAATACCTTGGGCATTCGTGAGATAGAACCAGAAACCCTCAACAAAGTCTTGAAAAATTGGACTGACAGGATAAACTTCTGCGTGCGAAATCTTCCATGGCAGTCATGTGAGTGAAATCTTGTCTTATTAACAATCCGAATATTTCTCATTTCTAATTTCTAAATTAAATATTAATTAAGTTGCAATATTGGTCAGCTTTTAAATATAAAATGGTTTTTATTCCAATATTTCCTCACACAAAGTGTTAAAAAAGGTGAACGAAAAACTTGCGTTTATAACAAAAGAAATTAAGTTTAATTCATTTTATTGAATTTTTTAAAATTACTCGTAGTTGGACCACGCGGTATGTGTCCTTGTTTTCAATTGCAGTTATGGAAATCCTATTAGGAATTATTATATTACAAGGGTCGTATGCTGGGAGACCTTTTTACCATCCATGTTTTATCTTTGAATAATAGAAGGTAAATTTCTTTTTATAAAGTCATTTATTTTAATTTGTACGTTGTACTTTGTTTCGTATACAGACTCAACAGACTTAAGGGGCGTACGAGTATTAAATACATTTCAAATGCGTCACGGTTTGTTTTTTTTTTTTTCTCTTTGTTGATAAAATGTTTTTAAATAATTTATATCTATGGATTCTATGGGTTCTAAAGTTGTTTTTTTACAAAACACTTTCAAGCAGAGTATGAAACAATTTTATTTTTTTAAGGTTAGTGAACCAACCGATCGTGCATGTTACGTACAACTTTCAACATCCATTGGAGCTTCGTATGCCACTATTTACCTTTTTGTAGTTGTTTTGTTATTATATTTACCTTTTGTGTATGAATCATTATTCTTTCTGCCTCTACTTCTGCTACAAGTTTAGGAAATCTATTGTTGTTTGAAGTACATACCACCACGTAGGAAACTGGTTACTTTTTTCCATTAACAGTGTGTGTTTGTTTGATGTTTTTCCTCTCAAAACATTCAGACGTACTCGCACTGACAGATACTGGTTTGATATCTGAAATTTTAACAAACTCATGCTTTTACTCACTCGTATTTGCTGTTAAGGTTCTGGGGATAAAAGAAAACAAAATAAATTTAATAACGTTTTGTGTTAATAAAAAAGAAATTAAAAAAAATCTACCATAAGGGAATGTATCCACTTACAGTTGCGTGCAAAAATATACAACACAGGGCCATACGTGCATCATCTTTGAATCTGTTTCAAAATCATGGTATTCAATTCAATCATTTTATAGCTCGTATGTGTCATGTGCCATTTTCTGTTAATTGGAAATGGAAAATTTTTTGGAAAAAAGTTTCCTGCTGTAATCAGTTTAGGTTTATTTAGTCAAGACCCACCCACAAGAGATCTTTGGCAAAAGGAGAACCTCCTTCAATTTTATTGCATTCGTATTGACTTTCTGACATTCCAAAATTTGATGTCGAACCTTTCACATGTCTAATAAGGTGGTTGAATTATTAAAACAACAGAGACATAAAATTTGAGTTTTATGCACTTAAAGATAGATGCCCATGAGGGAGGACCAAACGCTCACTTTTCGTGGATATTGAAGTCAAAGTTTTATTTGACCGCACTTAACTTTCAAAACAACTTTAACTTTCTTTTCACGAAAGAAAAAAATAAAAGACAAATCACCAAGAGCCAACTTTCGAAACAGCACGGCACTGACATTGATGTTGCCAAATTGTTCATTTTTTCTGCTTCCAAAAAAGAAACCAAATATGATTTTAGGTTTTCTAAAATTTTATGTCTTCATAAATCAGGCTTCCAGCACTGTGTTAGTCAATTCTGTTTAATGATTCTTCCAAATTAATTTTTATGAAGGATGATATAATTTCTTTTTTGTGATTCCCGATTATATCAGATGAAAGGGGCACGTGATATTGAACCCACATATACACACGTATAGGAAGCAGTGAGTCCAAAACAATTTTTTTTTCTCCGTGCGTCCATAGAAAAAAAATCTTGAGCAACCGTAACAATGTATAGTTATTGGACAACAAAAAAAAATCATCAAGTCGATCTATATTGAGACGCAAAATTCTCGACCACTGAGCCATAAAACTTGAGCCTGATAGCACTAAAGAACTAAATATGATGCCACGAGAACTGCTTTGCGTCTATTTTGAAACAATTGGAATACGATATGATGGAAAAACATGAGGTATCCACCAAGGTGTGTCAATATTACAACGTAACCACTCTATGGCAAAAACTACGACATCAAAAAGAAACGCGGATGTACAAATGCCAAAAAAAAACATACGAGCAAATTTCTACTTATTGTACTTAACGCGTAGACGCCAACATAAATACCAAGTGGCTCCATGCGTCAAAAGTGTATTGAATTTTATGCCGATCATTTTTTCTGTTGTAGTTTTTACTATAGTGGGGCTAAGTTGTAAAACTAATAAACCTTGATTGTTACATTCTCTTTTAATTTTAGAAAATAACCATTTTGTAAGCTTCCCAGTAAAAAATACCGTCTAAAGAAGTTATGAAAAAGTTGAGGTCAGAATACGGAAGTAGTGTAAACTTGGATAATTTCCTAAGATTTCAACATGAGCTTGTCATTGCAGGATGTTCTCTTTTTCGATTCCTTTTCACCGATTTCGAAGTTGTCGTCATTACTTTGAGAAAATTAAGTCATTATTATTTTTTTTTTATTTTTTTGCATACAAACTAATATTTTATTAAATAAGGATTGTTTATTCGCTTCACATCTGTGATCACGATTTCTTTTTTCTTATGTAAAAGTGATTGGCTGAAGGAAAATAACAATTCGAGAAGTAAGTCCTTCATTTAATAAAAAAAGAAGTATTTTTACATCGATTTTCGCAAATTTTGTAGAAGTAATTCCTATTTCAAACTAAAATTTTGTCATTGAGATCCTAGGAAGTGAAAAATATGCTCAAACGGATCCTTTGGAAGCAATGAAAATGTCATTCCTTAAGAACAACTTGTATTTATTTTTTTTAATGGATTTTGTTTAAGTTAAAATATGAAAACAACTTTCCCATATAATAAAAAAAGGAAATTTTCTCCTCGAACTTATTTTTAACAAAAATATGTAATAATGCTTAAAGGAAATCTATTCACGATCGATATTTCAACCAAATTAAATTGAAGTTTTGAAACAGCTCGCACATTTTGTCTGCTTCGATAAATACAATTTCATAATAATTGATACTATAGTTTTATTGAATAAATTGGTTGAAAATCAGTTGATTTAATTATTTTTTTTTTCAATTCTCATACGACAAGCTTTTCCAGCTCCATTAAAATAGTTTTACTACATGTTTAGAGAGAAATAGTAGAACTAGAAGAAATGGATGTTCTATTATAAAGCAGATGCGCATAATGACCCTGAGCTGATTATTTTGCCCGCAACTGTAAGTTTTCATTAAATTAATAAAAAAAAATAACAACTAAAGATGAAAGTTGAGAGTTTCTTTCGAGGAATGAACATTCATTTTTAAAATCAAAAATCAATTGGATAAAATTAAAAATTCCAAACAAAATCCAAACCTAAGGAAATCAGAAATGTAATAAAAAGTGCAGAACTAATCGTTTAACACTCCAGTCTCTTTTATGTTTTCATTATGATTATTATAATTTTTTTTAACTAAAATTTATATTTATGTTGGAATATGAAATCATGTCTTAAAAAGTAGAATATATAATTGTTAAAAAATTTGGATACAAAACAGGCAGATAGAAAATATCCTTGTAAATCCTTAAAGAATATTTATTTTATATGGAATAATGGGACTAAACTGGAGGCACATGGCTCAAATAGTGAAAAGGTTACAAGTCAATTTACGTGTGAAACTTGGTAATTCCGTAAATTTTTGTATATACAGCGCAGTAATTTTTGATGCAACATAGTCACGTTAACTGTTACGTATTACTAGACTATTGTCGAATTTTGGCCAAGTTTATTTTTGACAGCCATTGAAAGCGGATGGCTTCATTAGTTTGATCAAAAATGGATAAAGCGAACTTCGGGTGTTGATTAAACATTATCCTTTTACACAAAAAAACATCACTGAAATCAAAGAAATGCTTGATAAATTCTGCAGGGACTTTTTTACTCTTTATTTAAGAATTTATATCACTTTACAATTTATTTTGTGCCTCAGCGTCCATTAGGACATTATTTCAATGGTTGGAAAGAGGTTTATTGAGTTGCGTCATGGTTGTACCAGCAGAAATGACGCCAAACGTTCAGTTCAGGCAAAAGAAGTCATTACGCCAGAAATAGTAGATAAAATCCATGGAATACGATTGGACGATCAGAGAATAAAAGTGCATGAATATTTGGATATGAAAAAGTTTTCCGCCCGATGATTACCGCTATTGCTCACATTCAACCATAAATAAAACCGTGTGAGTGTTTGGCGGTATTTAAGCGCAATTCGAACGAGCTTTCGGGCCTCTGTGTGACTGTGGATGAACCAGGATCTATCATAATACACCAGATACCAAATCACAAATAGTGGGGTGTCTGTGGAAGAACGCCATGGCCACATGTTTTTGGTGCGAAACGATCTCCATTAATGGGTCTACACCATCCAACATATACATCAGAATTAGGGCCCCTTGCGACTAGTACCTGTTACAACATCAATTGCAACTTCAGACTTGTTTGCTTTACACGTGCAAATTTTTATTGCAACCAGAAAAAAATACACAATTTATGAAATGAAGAAAACAAATTACAAAACAATTTCACTTTTCAAACATAAATCAAAGCTCAAATGAAAAACTAATGTAGTTATTAAGTAAATAATATTTATTGAGATTTTAAATTTAAACAATATTTCATTTGCAATTTATTATTTTTCTTCAGCAAAAACAAAACGAATAAAATTTCAATGTTGATTGGAATGCGAGTGATGCAAACAAACACAATTTTTGTTGCATCTTCAGCACAATATTAAACAAAAATTCATTCAATCGTTGTAGTAACATTTGTTACAATTGTTGCAAATATGAACATCGCTTGATGTTTTTAGAGCAGTACTAATTAAATCATCATCGGCGAAGTGATGGTAATAAAATAAACCAAAATTAATTACAATCACTCAGGTAAAACTGACACGAATCTGCTTTTCAGTTACTTTTCAAATATTCAAACAAACATATTTATATACATATACTTATGTATATAGTATATTTATATACATATGTATGTACATATATAGTATATAATTGTGTTGAGAAAGTTGTTGAAAAAGCTCACGCATTACATGGTTAAATAGAAAATCAGCCTTTGATTTTTATGAAAAGAAGATCATTATCACTTTATCAAATGCACACAAAGAAAACCCACGTTGGACGAATGATCGTTACGATAATCTTGTGTCCATTGGTGCCATATAGAATCGAAGTATTTATTAAAATTATTCTTAATTTGAACATATATTTTTTTATCTTGACCATTTTAAGACATGATTTATACCATTATATGCCTAAGCAGATAAAGACCGTTCTAGGGGCTGCCTTACGAACTGCAGAAAGACTCTTGCCACTCCTAAAATTTTGAAGAATCACATCGTGTTATTGTTTTCAGTAAATAAAAAAAGTTGTCCAGCTCCGTCAATGATGATTATATGATGGTTACTCCGTAATTCTATGATTTCCTCTTCATGTATTGTTATTTATTAAATCTTCAATATAAATTTGACTAATAATACATATTTAAATCTCAAATATAAGATTATTAATTACTCGTCCATAAGTTTCTTCTGTGGCTGACCTTCACATCGCCCGCTTTCGACGAAGAGCAAAAGTGTCCCTTCTTCTCAGCCGAATGTGACCTTTATAGTGTAGAATGTTGCGGGGTAGAGCTTTTCTAAACCTGTTTTAACCCATGAAACGTCTGGATCTTTATGAATACGCGATTCTTTCGCATACCAGGGCAGGACTGTGATCGTATGGAGGATTTTATATTTGGCGTCTTCCAACTTTTTCGTGTATTAGATGATGAGGCAGAAAATCATAATTAAATTCCATAGTACCACATTGTTTTAGAAATCTATGCGAAATGTGATGCAGTAATAATGTTGCAAAAAACTTAATTTTTTTAATAAAAATATATGCATTTTATAGGCCCGAGTACTTGTAAAATTAAGAAAGAAAAACTTTAAACTATTTAAATTATATATTTTATTCCATAAAGCTTTAGGTCTTTTTATAAAAAACAAATTTATTTTATTTCAATATTTGGCGTCTTCTTCAGGTAAAAGTTTTTATATACATACATACATTTTTAATAAAAAAAATTTTTCTGACGAGAAATATTGAAATAAAATAATTGATATATATATTTTTGTCATTAAAATTTTTTCCTGAAGAAGACGCCCAAAGAGGCGTCGAAATGAAATAATTTTTATACATACTTTTTATAAAAAAAAATTTCCTGAAGAGGACATCCAAAGAGACGTTGAAATATTGAAATAAAATAATTTTTATATATTTTTTTATTTAAAAAATTTTTCCTGAAGAGACACCCAAAGAGATGTCGAAATATTGAAACAAAATAATTTTGTATTTTATAAAAAGACCTAAAGCTCTTTAATGAAATAAAAGATATATTGAAAAAAGGTGGCAAAAATTATATGTAATTAAATGTTTTCTGATTAATTTGAATCGTAAAATAAATTGATAAACTATCAGATAAATCTAACTTCAGTCAATAATACGATTTGAGCAACATGCAACATTTTAGTTAAATTTTCGTAGATAAGCAATTAGAAATTTAAACTTTTTCCCTTAATATATATGTTTATTAAAACCATTTAAGTCAAAAAAGGTTTTATTAAAAAATTATAACTAAAATGTTTTCCCTTTTTCCATTGAGCCTGCCCTACACACTAAGAAATTAAGTTCATTTATGAGCCCTCATCTATGGTAATTTCACCCTCAGCAACGTAAAGAGGAGAAAACGTTTTGTTAACATGACTATTAGATAAATCGGCATTAGCAAAGTAAAAACTGAATAAATGTTTGGAAAAGTGAACAAGTTTTACTTTAGAAATGCTACGAGAAAGCAACAAACAAATCTTTGGTCTAAATTTGAAATAAATGCAAGTGTTATTGCTGCCACCACCACAACAACAGCAACCAACTGATCGATGGCCTCAAAACCGACAACACTTTTTGCTGTTCCATGATACTGGTGCACCGTGTATGCGAATGTTGACGCAAAAAAAAACAACAAACATTACTTGGCCAAAAGGTCTAAAGTACTTGTACTTAAAAAGAATCACTACGCTATACACTTGTCTTAGTTTTCGCTTTTTGTTTTTATACATTTATTTAATTTTTTTATTTTTTTTTTATAAAAACTGAAATGATGTTAGAAGTGTCTAATGCAACCAACTTTTATGAAATTGAGAACGAATAGGATGTACCAATAAGACTTAGGAACAGTCGTTCACTTGTCCTTAAAGCATAAGTGCATTAGTAAACCAATGGAATGTGATCCTCGAACAAAGTCAATAAGAATCTTTAATTTTGAAAAGGATATTTCATTTCTGATGATCTTAACAAGGACTTGACATTGGTGGATGTTCTATTTTTTAATTTATATGCATTGAATTTGCAGTCATGTTCACAATGTTAAGGAGGCACAGCACCAAATCTACCGGAACAAGATGCAAATACGTGCCCCACGGGCAGAGATTTGGCAACAAAATATGTATATATTTGATATGCATAAATTTATGTAAAAAAATCAAAAAAATTTGTGTCATATATTTTCTTATGATTTGCATCAAATGAAACATCAGTTTCCATTGTAAAAATTTTTGTATTTGCAAAAAAATAAAATTTCTCTATTTCAAGAGAAGAGTTATTGGACACCGATATATTTTAAGGAATCTAAATAGTTTTCAATATTTTCAAATACTACAGACTCAACATTATTTGAGAAATTCGCAAAATGGCGTCATAGTAAGCAAATATTTTAATCGACAAATTCATGAGTTTAATAATTACACGCGGTTTTCGCGTATCAACTGTAGTAAATATATGTGGAACATACTTTCCATTATATAATTAGGAAATTTAAAGAGAAAAAAATCGGTGGCTAGTGTGGAAAATTACGGAAAATCTTAATACTGACGCCTCAAATGTGGCAACATCGCTGAGAGGTGTTCATTCAAAGGTATGACATGTCAAACAATCGAAAATTATGTCGCTATGAGTGGACTTCAAGCTACATATGTGTATTCATGAGGGTGGGTCAATAAGTCCAGGACTTCTTGAATTTCCTGCCTCTACACTGAAAGGGCAACACAACTACTCTCAAGAGGCTTTTGTCAGCTGACTCCTGTCAAGAATTCGAACAGGCTGCATTAATTAGTTTGTTGCCATTTGCAACAGACTACCGCGTGATTTAAGCAGAAAATGGGAAAAAAGTGAATTTCGTGTGCTCATTAATCATTATTTTTGGCGGAAAAAAACCATCACTCAAACCATGAAAGGCTAAGCTTGATAAACACTACGGAAATTCTGCACCATCAATTTCAATTTCGTTGTCGCCTTACAAGGACTTGGCTATGGAGAAAGCTTTCCGCCAGGTGGATGCTGCGTTTGTTTACAATCGACTACAAAGGCAATCGTGTGACAATGGCTCCACGGAAAAGTATTTGACTGCAACGATGAACTCATCTCCCAAGCAAATACCTATTTTGATGGCCTAGACAAACTTTATTTTTTTGGAAAGAATAAAAAAATTAGGCAAACGTTGCAGAAGGAAGACTATATTGAAAAATAAATAAATTTTTTATCCTAAAACCAGTGTTTCATTAAAAAAGTCACGGAATTATTGACCCGCCCTCGTAATGGCATGAATGAATCAATACATATTCGAAATTTGCAATGCAAAGGTTTTTAATTTTTAAACAAGGGCAAATAAGTGCTAGACATATTGTGGTTTGGCATAATGGGGGGCAAGTTTTTCTCTTTGGATGCAATGGCAGTCCCATTTCATAGAAAATCTGATACTGAGTTGTAAGAAATAATAATGTTCTTTGTAGGTTGCATTTGGGGCTTGTGACCGTTTCTAAAAGAGAACTAACATGCTGTAAAAGTAGAAATTAAACAGGACATTGAGACTTGCAAGGCTGACGATGTTAAACATTCAAATGATAATGCAAGATTCGGCATGCTTTATAATTATTCAAATGCTATCTTAGTACGTACATATGTGTGTATGTAGTAAAAGCCCGGAATTAGGACAATGGTCAATTGTGGATTAGTTTTGGGAAAAAAAGCTAGAGACCGCCATTTCAGTAACAAAAATTGAATGGAGTGTGTCATAAGAAGAAGAACAACTTCAAAAGAATGCGGAGGTCAAAGTAATAAAACCATTGGTGAACCCGGAGTCCAATAATTAACCAGCAGTCATGTATTCCAGACAAAAATTAAAAAGAGTTTCTCAATTCACTAATACGTTCAGTGTTTTTGTAAATTTTTTTTTATATGACGGATATTTCCAAAATTGTCTTCAATCATAAATAATTTTCTGATACATTTTGTTTTTTTTAGTTGTGAAAACTTTTAAAATAAAGGCTGATCGCTTAATTCCTTTGTTTCTTACATAAATTTTAATTATAAATTAATCCGAATAAAGAAAAGACATTCATTTTTTACTCGTTTAGTTTCTTGTTAAATAAACAAAATAAAAGGAAAAATTATTTTCAGGGGCTTAAGTCAGTTAAACTTTTTTGACATTAAAAATTGAATGAACTTTTCGTAAAATTTAAATTAAAAATAACTGGACCGACTTTTAAGTGAACATACATATATGTGTATATATACTTATATGGGCCACTGTATCTGTATTCTGATATCTTAGAACGTGACTGCTTTGAATGTCTAATTAAAATGTGCAACATTTCCACTCGAGCATTTTAATAAATAAAGAAAATATGCAGTTGTGACTGTGTGTGTGTGTATGTATTTCTATTTTTGAAATTTAAAAAATATATGTACCCACAAAAAATTTGTTTATCTTTTCAATTTATAAATATCAATTAACTATTAAGTCATACCAGCCCGATGATGTTGGTCACGTTAAGACGGCTTAAATGTCACTTACTTGCCCATTTAATGTAATATAAATCTTGAGGTATTTAAATTAAAAAAAAAAATACAAAAACTTTACCAGTTAATGACCGGTGAAAATTGTGATGATACTGGCACGGCTACTGCCGCTAGAAATACTTGTAAATACCAACAGCAGCGGCAGATCCATCAGACTTATAACAAAATGTGTACAAAATGTGTTGTACATGAAACAAATGGAGGAAGTACTTAAAAATCCGTACATGTCTACAACTTATTCCTTGAAATATATACATATATACATTACACATATGTATATGTATGTACTTTATGTATGTATGAGTGTGCATACATGTGTGTATTTTACTTTTGACCTGGTCAAGCGATTAGTGAGTCGTATTTATTCCAAAGAGTTTGTGTTATAGTTCAACAAATGCGCTTGGAGTGGCAAAGAGGTCATAAATCTTAAATAAACTTGCAACAAGACACACAAATTGAAATGAGTGAACATATTCCCCCGCACGTTTTTTTTTCTTTTGTTATTTTATGAGCTTAAAATTTTTTCTTCTTTTTTTCCAGATTCCTCTGGTGTCTCAGCCACATCCAAAGAAGCGTACTTCAATGGTTCGGCATATTTGCGCTTGTTATCGCCCATGCCCATATGGGATCATTCCGCCATAAGTTTTCGTTCTTGTCGCGGTAAATTATTCGCTAATAATTTTGTAAATCGTTGTAAAAATATTTGTCTGTTTTTGTTGTTTGTTTTCGTTTAATTTAGGTGGTGAAATTTTAGCTCAACAATACAATAAAAACTCAATTGTAATTTCTGTGCTCAATGAATTTTTGCAAATATCATTGGCCGGTCCAGCGGTTATAGGACCCAATAATCGGGTCGATGTTAAATATTCGTATCATCTGTTGGACAACAGATGGCACACGATACAATTTAAATATGAATATGGGAATTTGTATTTGTATATTGATCGCGAATCGAGAATATTTGGTGAGTTGTGCAGACTTTACTGCCTAAAAATAATTATATTAATATGGAGATCTTCTTTTTTTTCTTTAAATCGCAGCAAACTCTACTTATAATAGTCAATTTTTAACGAATCAGGATATTGGCAACGAAGCGGCCATTTTGATATTGGGCAACTCCTTTACCGGTTGCTTGCAAGATGGTCCCGGTCTGCAGTTTATTAATGACTCAATGACTGTCCAAAATGCTGTGTTCGGTCCATGTCCTTTGGGCAATGGTCTCTGCTCAGACCATGATATACCATTGAGAAATCAAGACTTTTGTGCCAACGACCCCTGCATGGGTCATGGCCTGTGTATCTCTCACAAAGATGGCTATGAATGCCGTTGCACGTCCCGTTATTCGGGCAAGAACTGTCAAATGGATAATGGCTCTCCATGTGAACGCAATCCCTGCTCAAACAGTGGCACATGCATTGAGGATAGTCGCGGCGACTATCAATGCATTTGCACCCCAAATCATACCGGAAAACACTGTGAAACGGAAATCAATATAAATCCTCTGTGCCAGGTGAATCCGTGCGCGAATAATGGAGCATGTGTGGTTGCCCCTGGCAGCTCAAATATTGAGTGTGAATGTCCCAAAGGTTATGCCGGTACACACTGTGAAATAGATATGGACGATTGTGCTTCGCAACCCTGCCAAAATAATGGCAAATGTATGGACATGGTGAACGGTTTCATATGCGATTGTGCCAATACTGGTTTCATGGGTCCTTTATGTCAGACCAACATTGATGAATGTGAAACGAAGCCATGCCACAATGGCAAATGTTTTGACACCAATGGCTGGTTCATTTGTCAGTGCTCCGATGGCTGGGGTGGCGAACTGTGTGAAAAACCCATCAGTTGTCAAACTCAACAGTGTCTGCATGGCGGCACCTGCTTGGACAAGCCCATTGGCTTCCAATGCCTCTGTCCTCAAGGTTATTCTGGCGAGCTGTGCCAACAAGGTCCGCCACCTTGTCCCCAGTGTCCAATTGATTCGGAGTGCATTGGAGGAAAATGTGTTTGCAAGCCAGGAACTTCAGGTGAGTCGAAACCTTTTGTATTTCACTCGCATGCTCATACATACACACACACATTATCAAATCATATAAAGGGTGTTTGATTTTGATTCATTCTTATATAATAATATATAATATTTGAAACACGTTTCATTCACTAATTTTTTATATCGATCTGTGACACATTGGCCATGATAAAACACATGTGGCTTAAAGTTTATTTCTATTACATTCATTAATTATGGGTTGTGGTGTTTGTTTTTATTATATTTTGTTTTTTTTTATCATTTAAATCTTTATTTAATAACAAAACAAACAAAAAATACATAAATACATGAAAAGCAGTGGCCGCAAACTGTGAAGGAGGCAAGAGTAAACGTTACATACCACCAGAGTGGCTTAAGAAGAAGAGATGTGAGCTTAAATTGAGTATGTCTTAATCAAATCCTGATATACATACATAATTAAGCAAATACTCATAATTATGGTTATAAGTAACAGAAGTCATTGTCGTTTCACGTTTCCTAATGAGACTAAAAAATCGTTTGCAACTTAAAATTTATTTGTTATACGAACACCCTCAATTTTGTTGTTTGTGTTTTTTCCTTTTTTAATAATCAGCTCCATTCTATATAAAAAGAAACAAGACCTTGACATTGGCCGGGAAAGGCCATTGATACGTACAGTTGAAAAATATGATTATAAAATTAAAACAAAGTCTACTACTCGTAGTCTGATTCGAATGACCGGTTTTCGAATAGTTACAACAACAGGGCTGCAATCACCGCTATCACCGATGTCGAGTAGACTAACGTATCGAATAATATTTCGAGACATGTCAAGTAATCGAATCATCGTATACGATATGAATCGAATGGTCATTTTCAAGACAATAATAATAATAAGACTGCGCTTCATAAAATGATAATGCAGGCACTTAAATATGGTTCTGAAAATATGAAACATAATAATGCAAGACTTCTGGCAACTGGAACTGATTTTTCTGCATACGATAATCATTGACGTATCGAATGACAGCTTGAGAGAGAGTCGATACACATTTCATTCGATATCGAAAGCCATGACACCAAAAAGAAAACGATAAATTTTGCTCGATATCGGCTCTTCTTCAAAAACCGCTTAAAGGTTTTTTTATATTTATAAACATATACATGTCCTTGCACGGAAGGTGGCGAAATTTATAATAAAGCTGCAAAACATAAATTTGAAAATATTTCCGAACTTTTTCGCATTTCGGTCAAAAATGCTTATTTTTGCAAATTAATGATATTTGGTCTGAGGACTAACCTTGGACTGAACGAAATGAAATCTACCACAGAGCTGAACATCTTATGTTTTTGAAAAGACTTGCAAATTTTCTTCTTACTTCTGATTATGATTGTAGCTGAAATAAATACTTTAAAATTAGGGATGTATGGAGGGGATTCATGTATGTCCTTGCAGCAAATTTTCTTAATTTAAGTAGTTTTTAGTACATCTCTACGATATCGCTTCCAATTATGGCAATTAACTCTATGAGGGCAAAGCACTGTGCTGCACATTGAATTAAGAATATGCATTGATACTCGTATTCTATTTCCATTCATATTCGGTATAAAAGCGTAATATTTTCATAAATTTGGCATCCAGATAGTGGAACGAACACGGATGATGGAGATGTAGCGGCCTTTAAAAACATTATATTATTCTTATTATATCCTTTGTTAATAGTCGTATATCCTTGAAATATTATGACAAAGAAAAAAATCCATTTCATCCCTACACTGGGGAAATAATTACTCCCTTATTCTAGTTATTCGGATGTTTGTTGTAAACATATTAAAATAAATAGTACATGAACATTGATCATAGGAGAAGAGAGGCGGCCTCCGAAAGCAACGTATTGTTCCGCTCCGTTGGAGTTTGTTATTAGCTTTAATTAAATCCATTAGTTGCCATTGAAATCGGACTATTTGTTTTTTGTTTTTTTGCCTGTGCAATCCCGCACAGTGCTACGCCAACATCGGCAATATATCTGCATATTTTATAGAATGGAGTTGGTTTCAGGTCAAAAGTTCAACTTACGCTTTTTATTACATGTTTTTGTTTTCCATTGTTCACATTTCATTTGTTTGTTGCTTTTTATCCTTGTCGTTTTGCTATTCTTATTAACAATTCCCGAATAAATAAAATTTGTATAATAATTTGGAAATTTCTGAAACAAAAATTTATGTAAATGATGAATGATGTTTGTGTGTGTAATGATGATGATGATGAACTTGATTGATGTACCAGGCCCAATTGGCCATTGCGTACCGATAGCGACAACAACTACAAATATGCCAACCACATCCCGCAGTAATGATAGTTCCGCTTCCCGTTTAGCTCAGTTGACTGCATGTTCTTCTGATAAGTGTTTGAATGGTGGCACCTGCAGAGGCTATGCCACCAATTACACTTGTATTTGTGCTAGTGGATTTAAAGGTTTGGATCTAATTGACATTTGTTTTATTTATTTTTTGCTGTAAAATTATAAAAATATTTATCTAACATTGTATTAAGAAGTTTTGGTAAAATTTGTGGAAAAATAATATTAATAATAATAATTATGGGCTAATGCTAGAGATGTAATAAATTGGTTAATTGTAGATTTTTTTTTTAATTTGCATTTCATTCGAATATGAGAAAGTAATCGATGTATGTACTCGTATGTATCTAATTTGTAAAATCCAGGCTTCAACTGCGAATTGCCCTCTAACGATGTGTTGCCTTCAAGCAAACCCTTGTCTGGTTGCAAGTGTGTGAATGGAGGGACTTGCTCCTTGAACGGCACGCACTGCTACTGTCCGGCCGGTTATTCTGGTGAAAGGTGCGAAAAGTTGGAACCGTGTTCAGTGGCCAATTGTCAGGAACCGATGACATGTTCCCAGAACAAGTGCATTTGCCCGGAGAATAAAATCTGTACGCCTTGTGCTGCACAGCCATGCCGTAATGGTGGCGTGTGCTCTGATCTACCGAATGGCGATTATGAGTGCAAGTGTCCAGCTGCCTGGACGGGCCGCAATTGCATGAAGGATGTTGATGAATGCCTAATCTCACCAAAAATATGCGGCAATGGTATTTGCAAAAACGAAGAGGGCTCTTATAAATGCTATTGTACTCCCGGTTTCACTGGCATTCATTGTGACTCGGATGTCGACGAATGTTTAAGCCATCCCTGCCAAAATGGAGCAACTTGTCACAACAAGGTAAGTTGGAAGTTCAGCAACGTCACAAGGGTGGGTTACATTTATGTGTTTCGTATGGAAGAGAGGAAAATATTATAACTATTAAATCATTATAGTTGTTTTTCTTTAAATTTGGAAAGCATCGGATCTTAAGACAAGTGAGTTGTTATCGAACCCAATCCCAGCTCGTACGTCTGCTAGGAATCTGCTTTGCATCAAAACTCCAAATAATGAGCGTCCATTCTCAGACAGATTATCTTAATTTGGTTTTCGTTTTATTTTTAAGATCAATGCTTACGAATGCGTCTGCCCACCCGGTTATATGGGTCTAAACTGTGAGATCGATATCGATGAGTGTTCGAGCAATCCGTGCTCTAAAGGTTCGACCTGCATTAATTTGATTAATAATTTCACCTGCTCTTGTATACCGGGTATGACGGGACGTTTCTGTGAAATCGATATCGATGATTGTGTGTCGGGACCCTGCAAACATGGTGGCAAATGTATTGACGAGTTGGGCGGTTTTCATTGCAACTGCAACTCTACCGGCTACGAGGGCCGCTATTGTGAATTGAATATTGATGAGTGCGCCACAAATCATTGTGTTAATGGAGCCGAATGTATGGACCAGGTCAACGACTACTTCTGCAAGTGTCATCCCGGCTTTAGGGGAAAGAATTGTGAGAACGACATCAACGAATGTGAAAGTAATCCGTGCCAATATAATGGCAACTGCTTGGAGCGATCGAATATAACTTTGTACAATCTGGCTCATACTATGATGGACTTGCCAAGTGTTTTTAGTCAAACGTTTAGCTTTGAAAATGCCAGTGGCTACGAGTGCGTCTGTGTGCCGGGCATAATGGGCAAGAACTGTGAAATCAATATCAATGAATGCGAAAGCAATCCGTGCAGCAAACATGGCACATGCAATGATGGCGTAAGCGGAATAATTAAGAAAATTCTTTATGTCAATTTAATTTAACATTTTAATTTAGATCGGTTCATATAGTTGCGAGTGTGATCCTGGCTTTGAAGGAACCCATTGCGAAATCAATATCGACGAGTGTGAGCGCTATAATCCATGTGGGCATCATGGCACCTGTATTGATCAGACGAATGACTATGATTGTGATTGTGACGCCATGTATGGTGGAAAGAATTGTTCGGTGCCTTTGATTGGTTGTGTTAGTGCTCCGTGTCTGAATGGTGGTATTTGCAAGCCGTATTTGGAAAATGAAACTGAACATCTTTTCAACTGCTCGTGCCAACATGGCTACCAGGGCGACACCTGTGAGAAAACCACAACCATTTCCATGGTGGTGAGTAGTTTGATTACGGTGAAGACCCAACGTGAGGAGGGCTATGACATCAACTTGCAATTCCGCACCACGTTGCCTAATGGAGTTTTGGCTTTCGGCACCTCTGGAGGTCAGAATGAGCCGGTCAGTTATATTTTGGAACTTATAAATGGACGTTTGAACTTGCACTCCTCTTTGCTGAATAAATGGGAAGGTGTCTTCATTGGTTCCAATCTAAATGACAGCAACTGGCACAAAGTGTTTGTGGCCATCAACACCTCACATTTGGTGTTGTCGGCGAATGATGAACAGGCCATTTTCCCGGTGGGATCCTATGAAACCTCAAACGGTAGCCAGCAGCCTTCATTCCCCCTCACCTACTTGGGCGGTACCATACCGAATTTGAAGTCATATCTGAGACATTTAACGCATCGACCTTCCAGCTTTGTGGGCTGCATGCAAGATATAGTGGTAAATGGCAAATGGATCTTTCCCGAAGAGCAGGGCCTAGATGTGAACACTACATTGACTCACATACAGAGCGGTTGTCCCCGTACACCGCAATGCAATCCCAATCCCTGCCACTCGAACGGCAAATGTACAGATCTCTGGCACACTTTCTCCTGCACCTGCCAGCGACCGCACTTTGGCTACACTTGCAAATACAGTAAGTTTCCACAGATCCTTCTAAACTTTAGAACTGTAAGTTAAGATTTACTATTTAAATGCATCATTTAGATATAACCGCGGCCACTTTTGGGCACGAGAACACCTCCCATTCGGCTGTAATAGTAGAAACAAATGATGCGGCTCGTAGGGCTATTAGGTCCGTTTTGGACATCTCAATGTTTATACGCACGAGACAGCCCACTGGACAGGTATTCTATTTGGGCAGCGATCCACGCAAAGCAGCTTCCAAAGGAGCTGGTAAGTGTGTCTCCCAATCAATGTGTTTTAAACGATAGATGACAAATTCATAATGATGCCACAAATTGTGTTGTTTCAGATTCGGGAAGCTCTTATGTAGCGGCTAAACTACAAGGCGGCGAACTATTGGTAAAAATGCAGTTCAATGGCACACCCGAGGCATATACTGTGGGAGGAAATAAATTGGATAATGGTTACAACCATTTGATCGAAGTTGTACGCAATCAAACTTTGGTGCAGGTTAAACTAAATGGCACCGAGTACTTCCGCAAAACCCTGTCTTCGACAGGTTTACTGGATGCACAGGTGCTCTATTTAGGTGGACCTGCTCCCACATCGTCCAGTAGTGAAACAACAGCCACTGTAGTACCTGGATCCGAAGCGGGTGCCGAGTATGCCACCGTTAAGCCGGAGGATTATTTCAAAGGAATTATCCAAGACGTCAAAGTAAGCAATGGCTCACACACCATGATCGTGGAACTGTATCCATTGGAAGAGGAAGATCTTGCCTTGCCGCCTCCATTCGGTGTCATTACAATTGATCGTTCGTCGGTGCTAAAGGGCGAAGTGTCCGATGATTTGTGCCGTAAAAATCCTTGCCGCCACAATGCCGAATGCCGCAACACTTGGAATGATTACATCTGCAAATGTCCTAATGGTTATAAGGGCAAGGACTGCCAAGAGATAGAGTTCTGTCAACTTGTAACATGTCCTGGCAACAGCATGTGCCAAAATCTTGATGATGGCTATGAATGCTTGACAAATATAACATTTAGAGGCAACGAAAAGGCGCCATTGACATTCATTTTTCACAAGGAGCAAACGAATGACGAACTGAAGCCAAAGCTAAAGCCAGTGATAGAAATCGCTTATCGCACACGTGCGGGCGGTACCTTGCTGTATGTGGAAAATCAGTTGAGTTTCTTTGAAATAGGCGTGAACCAAGGCCAGGTTACGGTGACATGGAAATTCAACCAGGATTCGCTGGGTGATACGAAAAGATTCAGCAAGGACAATTCAGATGGCATTGAATGGAGTAGGATCTACTTAAGAGCGCACAATGGTAAACTGGAGGGTGGTTGGAAGGGCTGGGAAAATATGGTGGATCCGTCGCCGGCGTTTTCCGCAGACATAGATATGAATGCCTTCCAGGATTTGATCTCAAGCGGAGCTCAAGTCTACTTGGGTGGCATGCCGATGGCAAGTCAAAATCAACTGGCCCGTGTTACCGTATCCTCCCAGCAGGGTTCACAATTCAAAGGATGCTTGGGTGAAGCTAGAGTAGGTGATCTGCTGTTGCCATATTTCACAAATGAAGAAATGTATCCCAAAACGGAAAATGTCTCAGTACAACCACAAATACAGTTCCGTTTAAATTCGACAAGACCAGACGAAGGTTGCATTCTGTGCTTTAAGTCGGATTGTAAAAATGGCGGTACATGTAGTTCCCCCACTGAGGACTATTCCTGCAAATGTCTGCCGGGCTACGACGGCGACGATTGTTCCAATGATATTGATGAATGTGCTGCCGCTACGTGCGAAAATAATTCCACTTGCATAGATAAAGTGGCTGATTTCCTCTGCGACTGCTTGCCAGGATACGATGGCCGTTTTTGTGAAAATAATATTGATGAGTGTGCCCCACAGCCATGTCACAATGGTGGCAACTGCACCGATCTTATAGCGGCATTCCTCTGTAATTGTACCGACGATTATGCCGGCCCGCAATGTGACATCTTGAAGCAGGTTACGTGTGAGAATCAACCATGTAAAAATAACTCCACTTGCCAGGATGGTTTTAGTAAGTTTATTTTTTCTTGTTCCCCGATTGTGTCAATGAAACGAACGAAAACATTTTTGTCTCTTCAAATAGACTCTCAAACCAGTAACAACTTCACCTGCAACTGTCTGCCCGGCTTCGAGGGAGCCATTTGTGATATGGCCTTCTGCGAAATTACACCTTGTGATCATGGAGGCTTGTGCATTATCGCAGAGGCAATGGTAAGTTTTATTGTGATACACCCTTTACCTTGATTTTAAAAAATATATTAGTTAAAAAAACTTGTTTGCGGCGGGCACAAAAACGAAAGATATGGTTGCTGTGCCGGAACTTTGAGAAAAAATATCGGAGTTATTAAAAAAAAGCGCCACCTGTTTTCGAAATTTCTCAATACCAATATTTCTCGAATAAATTGCTCGGCCTTATAGTACGATTCCATTATGAGCAAATCAAGTTGATTTGAGGAAATAATTTCGAAGTGTTTCCATTATGATGTAAGTGATTTCGTGTTCGAATTTTCGACACCAATTTGACATTTGTGTTGCTCGTTTGTTTTTTAACTCTCAACAACTGATATGAGAGTCATTTTTTTTTGTACTTAAATGTCACTTTTTCTGAAATAAACAAAATCGAATAAAAAAGTCAACATGAAATTTTCAAAAACATTATAGTAGTTTTTAAGAACGGCTTTGGAATCTCATTAAAATGTTCCAAGTCTCTACAAAATATTTGCCAATATTTGTTTAAAGCAAAACTTTCAATATTCTTTCCACAGTCATTTTCGCAATGATTTTTCTCACCATTATCTTTAGTAGCCAATAAAATAATATCGTCGTCAGATAATGGCTCATCTGTAAGTACATCTTATAAATCCTCCTTAGAGGATCGAATCCTTTGTTTTCAATTTCACGAGCAATTGTTAAACATTCATCACATAATCTGGATATTAAGGCTTCCGTATTGCTACCAATACAATCTGGCCATACAGCTTTCCAGCACGCTTCTAGAGTATGTGGTCCTATTTTGGACACAGCAAATGCAACTATAACTATGAAGACATTTTATTTTTTAATTTTTGTTCCAAAATTTGTTCATTTTCGATTTTATGAAAATTTTAAAAATTGCCAAAAGGTAGAAAATTTAAAACTTTTCACAAATCGAACTCGCATAAAACGAGGTTTGGTAATATATATAAATTTATTCAACACACTTCTTCCCTCTCTTCTAATATATTATATAATTTTATTATTTTTTTTTTTTTTGTAGTCTCCGTCATGCAAATGTAGTCTGGGCTACACGGGTCACTTGTGTGAAACGAACATCAACGAATGTGAATCCAATCCTTGCTTTAACAATGGAAAATGCATAGATTTAGTCGGTGGATACAAGTGCAACTGTACCCATACAGGCTTCGAAGGGGATCAATGCGAAATCGATATTGATGAATGTGCTATAAGTGCAGAATACTGTGGCGGTTTAGGGAGATGCATTAATCAACCAGGAACTTTTAAATGTATTTGTCAAGACTCATTCTGTGGAGCATATTGCAACTTTACTGATCCATGCAAACAAGAAGGACAACAATTGTGCATGAATGGCGGTAATTGTATTGAAGCTTGCGGCGATGAAGTTGATTATTATTGTAATTGTACCGATGGCTATACGGGAAAAAATTGTACAATTTTGGTAAGTAGTGTGTGTGTGTGTACGCAGAATTGGTCCAAAAGATTTGCATGAAATCGCTTTAATTTTTTCTTAGATATCTTCTCGCGAGGAACCCAGCACAGCCGATATTGCTATTATTGTCATACCGATTATAGTCGTTTTGCTCTTGGTGTGCGCCGGGTTGCTAGTAACATTTTTGGTAATGGCTCGAAACAAACGTGCCACTAGGGGCACTTACAGCCCTAGCGCTCAAGAATACTGTAATCCTAGACTGGAAATGGATAATGTTTTGAAACCTCCACCGGAAGAAAGACTCATTTAGTCGAATTTCATATATCAAATCGAATCGTCCGTCTCCAATGTTATTTATTTTATCTAGAATTTAAGATTTTTTTTGAAAAAAAAATATTCCGCCCATTTTCTAGAAAAATAAAATAAAATTTTAGTTTACATTTAACGATATACTAAGTATAATATTAATTTTAAATTTAAAGAAAGAAAAAGTATTTCTTTGAAATGATATAAAAATTCAAATTCATCCATTTCCAGCTCCCAATAACTATTCCATACAGATTTTTCTTTCCATGTCAAAGAAATTCAACTTTTTTTAATTTAATAATTTTTAAACTATAAGACAGGTGCCAATAAGTCCTTAAAAAAACTATACACATTTTTTATGCTCATGTCCACATGCTCTTTAGGGAAATTTAACTACTAATATTTTCTATTGTTTTTCTTAAATTAAAAATATGTGAAATTATTATGCTGAGTTCAATAGTTTAGCACCTTAAAGTATTTCTATTCCTCTTTGAATTTGAAATTTTTTCCTACGGCAGAATAAGGGATTTTAATACAAAAAACTTGTCGGTTTTGCCTCTCCAGCACCTTGTTTTGCTTTACGGTTTCGATGTTGTAAAATGTTTTTATAAGTAATTAACAGTTATGCTAGAACAAATTTTCAAAAAAATTTTATATAAAATTGCTAACGTTTTCAATTCTTTTCGGCTGTACTCAAGCACTGGCAGCAAAAGATGAAGATGGTTTTTTGAAGGTTTTTTGCTATTGCAAATAAAAGTTTGAGCCAAATTCGATTGTCATATAGTGAAGAATATTTAATCAGGTCACATTAATTTGTAAAAAAAATACATATATACAAAGTACTCGATTGTTTTAATTTTGTAAATAACTTCAATCTCTTAGATTTTAACCGTGCTTTCAATTAAAACTTAGTGCTTGACTACGTCTTTCCTCAGCCTCCTCTTGTTATATCTTTAGTAATATGTATGTGCATGTCTTGTATATAAACGGATCAGATCAAATCTATATTGTTAAAAATATTTAAATACTAACAGAATAGAATTTTATGTAAGTTTTTTAAATGAAATTAATCTATATATATATATATATATATATATATATTTTTTTTCATTTATTGAATTTTAAAAACTTGCAGATTTTTATAATTATTTTTTTTTTCGAGAAATATTTAATGTTTTCAAATTATATCTGTGGCAAAAGGGAATAAGTGTCTAAGTTGTCTTGGATTCAAAACGAGTTAATATCACCATTATCATTTGCAAATTTCACTAATTTTGTAATTTTTTTTTAGCAAGTTAAAGTTTCTCCTTATTTTTATGAACAATTTCATTTGGAACAATAACTTATGAAATTGCGTATGATGGTGTGTGAAATTTAGAATAATTTATTCCCAATATGAGGCTACAGAACGTATATAAAATCCTGCGTTAAAAAGCGTATTCGTTATTGAAATCAAGTTCAAAATTTAAAAATGTTTTACTTTAAAAATACAAAATCAGACTTAAGCACTTTTTCCTTATTGGCACAGATACAAATATCTATTATTTAATTATAATTATTATATTATGTATTATTAATATGTAAGACTGTAATATATTTTGAAAAATAAAATGTTAAAATTTATTTGAAAAAAATAGGATTAAAAAAAATCGTCATATTTTTTTGTAACTATTTTTATTCGGCTTTATTAAACGCATATTTTCATTATTTTCCTTCTTCATTTACTGCATTTACCAGTAGACAAAACTGAATAAGAGAGTTGTCTAAGACCCATTATTTTCAATGTTATGTTCAAACAAAATTAATATATAGCAGAGTATAATTGTTCTTCTTTTGCCTTCTACATAAGGCATACATACATACATAGTTCTACAATAGAAAAAATTAGTAGAGAAATAAAACGCAATTGAAAATAAACTTTTTAGTCTTGCAATGTGTAAGAGTATCAATTGGCCGATGCAATCCATTTGAATTTACTGCTGCTTGGTATTTCATGATGATAAAATAAGCATTCCAGTTTGTTGATGCAGTTTTTCCCATAACGGCATGGCTTGGGATGATAAAAGGGGCAACTAGTCTTTGTGCAGTTGGGGAAAAATTTGCAAGTAGTCGAAGATACTGGACCCGTTATTGTTGTTGATGATATTGATTTATAATTCTGTACAGGCACTACTGATGAAGCTATAGAATAAATTAAATATATAGTATTAATCAAAGTTTTGTAAAATGAAAGCAAAAGAAAAACTTACAAAGTGGAGGCGCTGTTGGTTCCAATAGACTAGCACTTCTGGGACCGCTGTGGGAAAAATTGCAATCTAAATTAACACAGGCTAAATCGTATTTGCATCTTGGATGCGAGTATAGACATTTGTCGGCAAATTTACAATTTGGAAAAGATTTGCATGCAGATGTAGGATGATAATATTCACAAAAGGATTTTGTACAATTTGGATGATATTTGCAACGTTCCTTTGGTTTGATATTGCGAAAAGAGCCGGAAGAGTCCACTGGTACGGAATTCACTAAAAACAAAAAGAACACACATGGAATGGGAAACATTTGAGAAAATATATAAAAATGTTTTACATACAAGATGATGGTACATTATCATATTTTTTGGCTTCAGAATTACGTATGGAAATTTTGTGTTTCTCGTCCCTTCTTTCATGTGAAGAATGTCTTTCTCTATCTCTGTCTCTGTCTCTGTCTCTTTCCCTTTCTCTATCCCTGTCACGACTGTGGTCCCGACCGACAATATCCCGGCTTGATGATCGTTTCTTTTTGCTAGGGACCGGGCTTTCTCTAGAATTTCTCGAGTCTTTAGCTTCCTTTAAATCAAACTTAATGGGGACATGCTTCCGTTTTGAGGGTGTCAGCGATTCTTTATGGCGATCCCTATAGTGGTCCTTTAATGGTGGAGTTGTGGAACGACTTTCAACAGATTTGCGATCTCTTTCACGGGATGTTTGTGGTGGTGATGGCGGTGAATCGTTACTGCGACGCTTAAGTTTAGGCTCTTTTTCGGGAGAACGTTTCTTAGAGGGACTTAATTCATCATCTTCGGAATCATTCTTTATGATGATTTTTTTAATTTCTTTGGGTTTACGATAAATTTCTATAAATTCTGTACGCCTGGGTGGTGGTGTTGTGCTATCTTCTTGTCGTATTAGCGATGACGATCTGCATTCATTAGATGACGACGATGATTTTATGGAAGGCCTCCCTTTCATGATAGATCTACGAGAGGATCCAGAGAGACTTGAAGTGGAAGTAGGTTCAGGGTATTTCTCACGATCTTTCGAGTTGCTTGATGAGGATGAGACTTGTGGTGGTGGTGAGAGAGAGCGAGAATGACGTGCTAAACCACGGTGTTTTAATTTGGGCAAAGTTTTGTCTTCTGAAAAGGAAAATAAAAAGTGAGCGGGAGCTTTTGCCGTCATGTGGAAATAGGAACCTACCATTCAAAGTCACCACAAATTGCGTCTTTCGCAAATTTTCCAGATTTTCACCTTCATTATTTAATTGATCGTCAATATCGACATTGATGTCCTCGTCGCTGCCATGTTGCTGATGTATTGCCTGTGGCACATATACGTAGTCCTGATCAGACTCCCCTTTGTCTGACACCGATTCTGGTACATATTCTTCATCTTCGTAGGAAGCTGAAGATTTAGGTTTTGTTTTGTCCGCCGAAGCAGAACCATTAACTTCTACAATTATGTTCTTTGTTGATCGTGCAAATAGAGCTCCTACACCTGAGGATGTTTTAATACGATTTCTATAGGATTTTGTATAGAGTTTTGTGCTGCGCTGTGCATGAACTTTGTCTCCTAAGCGGAAAGTAACTGTTGGTTTGGAAGTAGTAGAGGGTTTCTTGAGTATTGTCGATCTCTGTGCTTCGGCGACTGCGCGCAAAAGCAAATTTTTCGGCGCTTGCTTGCTGGGCGAAACAGGAGTACGTGGTTTTATTTTTATAACGGAGTTAACCGGTTTATCGTTGAGATCTTCTTGGTCAGACATTTCAACGGGCTTAGCGGGGGCTACAATTACGTGAGAACCAATACGTTTACGCGTTTCGCCATTCTCTGAAGACGTTTCCTCTTTACTGCTACTACGAGGGCGGTTTGTAGAAGGCGTTGTTGTGCTTATTTTGCCAACTTGACTGGAATTACGTTCGTCATGGTGACTTTCAGATCCAGTGCGCCTCCTATCGCGTTCTTCAAAAGTGCGTCTTGCACGGGCTCGACCCCTTGCTAAATTGGTGCCTTTATCAGATTCTCTTTGTTTATCAATATCTTTTTCGCGTTCGCGATCTCGTTCTCCTGTTATAAATTGGCTTCTTTCCCTTTCCCTCTCTCTGTCACGAGTACGATCTTGACCTCTTTCGCGCTCCTTTTCAATTTCTTTCCGACGAAATGCTGGTACATATAATTCCTGTTCTTGTAAATTTCTTCTTCTCTCTCTCTGTGACGGCTGTGGTAACCGCGAACTGTCTTTCATTGGTGTCGCATTTTTCATACCTAAACGTTCATGAACGGGCCGCTTATCGTTACGCATATCAGCAGAACCATCTTTAGAAAGCGCACTTAAATTTGCACTATCTGCGGTTGAATTATGCGGCGGAGGCGTAAAACGTTTACGCTTTGAGCCGAAATCTCCATGATCAAATTCGTCATCAGCACGATGTTTAGTTTTCTCTCGCTCAAAAACAATAGGACTCTTTTCTTTGTGCTTATGCAAGTTTCTAGGAGGGGTTATCGAAGATTTTGTCACCAAATCACCAGCCTCGTTGAATTCTTCACGACTATCTTCATCGCGCAAGTTTAGATAATCTTCATCCTCATCATCCAGTTCACCAATTTGCTGAAGTTGTTTTTTGGCCGCATAAATTTTCTTTTGTATCTCAGCTAACTCAGCCAAGTCCTTCTCCCTATTTCCCAATACAACGCTAGTTTCGGTGTTAGTATTCGCACCAGTAGTGGAAGATATCTCCGATATTGTTGGTATGTCAAATTCCTTTTGGGTTTCTGGAGGCTTTGCTGAAGTATTGTTTAACTCCTCCGATGACCTCTTGTGCTTAGATTTCTTAATGGAGTGTGCTGCATCCGCAGTAGCGGTGATAGTTTGCTTTGCTTTTTCCAACAGCTCTTCAGCCACAAGATCGGTAATCGAGCTTACTACTTTGCCGGACGACGTTTTATCAGGAGTAGTTGAGGATGAATTTTCTTTCGGCCTTTTTGTGGGCAGAACTTTATCTTTTTTAGCTTGTTTTTTATCTTTTTTTGCTCCTAATGAAATTGTTGTTGACGTAGTATCTTCCTTTTGCGAGGATTTACGTTTCTTTGATGTGGCTGAAAATATTGTATGTATATACTTGTTATATCAGTGTTATATGCTTTGGTAACTATTGTTATAAATCAGGTCAAAATGCTTAAATAGTCCCGTCAATTTTTTCTGTTGCATATTAGCTGGAGTTATTCAATATTCTACTTACCATTGGCGGCCGGCAGTGTAACTTCTTGAAGTTTTTGCAATACCTCATGCAACCAGGTCACAAACAACTCAGTTTGACTGCCTAAAAATAAATTTAGGTCGGATATCATTTGCTGTTTGCTTCGTTTATTAGCCACCATTATCATCACATAATCTGGCAACTCATCATCTATGTAACCGGCAGAGCCTCCAGTTCCCAGTTCCACCAATTTTGCCTTGACGGCACTCTTATGAATTATACGAAAAATTATATAAAACTAATTAATAATATGAAAATAATGCACATGCAATATTGACCTGCTTATTTTTTCTACAAGTCACATCAAATTGATTTTTCCTTTTTTATTTTCACTTATTACTTACTCTCATCTTCTGACCAATTTCATTGCCATAATTATCCATCTTACAACTGTTTTATTTTTATTTGTAAAGTGATCTTTTTATTTAGACAATGAAGTAAATAGTTAAGAAATTTTGCATGTTTTCTTTTTTAAGAAATTATATAGAAAATTATTGTTTATCGCTGTGTAAAATTTTCTGCAATGCTGGGTAATTAATTTTATCAAGAATTGGTTGTCACTTTTGACACACCAGGGTGTATAAAATTAAATAAAGCTCTTGACAATTTTGTATGGCAATGCCGTATTCTTTACAATTGAATATGTTCGAAAATACATTGCTGTGTTTACCTTCATTCTCTTCAATTCTATCTTTCTCAACTGTCAAGTGGCAAAAATAAAAACACACGTGCATTTACGCTCTAAATAATTGTCGGACTTTATACGTTTTTATAAAGAAATTCGACAAAAATGCGTATTGAAACGTGTTATTTTTGCTCTAGCAAAATCTATCCTGGACATGGGGTACAATTTGTCAGGAACGACTGCAAGGTAAGCAAGAAATTTTAAACTTTGTCAGTAGCTATGACGTCACATTTGTAAAGTGTATTTTTCAACACGGATATTTTGATAATTCTAGATATTTAAGTTTTGTCGCGGTAAGTGCCATAAAGCATTCAAACGCAAGAAGAACCCCCGTAAAGTGAAATGGACCAAGGCTTACCGCAAGGCAGCCGGCAAAGAATTGGCTATTGACCCTAGCTTCGAGTTCGAGAAACGTCGCAACTGTCCTATTAAATACAACAGAGAAATGTGGCAGAAGACGTTGGATGCTATTAAAAAAGTTACTGAAATTAAGGAGCGCCGTCAAGGCCAGTTTATCAAGGAGCGATTGCGTAAGGGACGTGAAGTTGAAATTGAAATGGATGTTAAGGATGTGCAGCGTAATATCTCTCTTATACGGTCTCCGGCTGCTGGCCTAAAGGAACGTCGTGCCAAAGAAGAAGCCGAACAAGCGGCTTTAATGGAAGAAGACTTACCCGAAGAGGAGATAACTTATGTGGATGCCCGCGAACTAGAAAAGAAACTAGAAGAAGGTCTAATGGATGAAGATATGGAAATGATTAAAGCATAAGATAATGGTTCAATACGGTCATGATAGATTTAAGTCCTATTTGTAAGTTTTACAATTTAAAAGTTTTCTAACGCTGTACTGTTCTAAAAGTATAAATCAATAGATTAACATACAATAAGTATGTGTAATCAGGATTATTTTGAATAAAATACTATAATTCAAAAATTTATAACAACAAACATGTGTACATATGGGTCTTCAAAAAAACAAATAACCAACCAACAAAGTATTTGTTTATTATGGGGGTGGAAATTGGATATGCTCGTGTGTTCTTTCGTTGTATTTGAATATTTTATTGAAGACAGTAATTGGATTAGTGGGATACTAAAACAAACGTTCACTTTTACTTTCATTCAATTATTCGTGTTGAAACAATAGACCAGTCATGAATTTTAATAGTAAGTCTCGTGAAATTACAAAAATTAAAGTTAAAAATCTGTTTAATACTTGATTAGAAATTTTTGTTTTGGCCGCTCTTATAATTGGGCTTCTATCCATGTTATGGTTTGTTATAGCAGCTTTATTGGAGGAGAGAGTACCAAATGTGCTGGCGGCCAATAATGGTTACATATTTGACTATGTAGTGGGTAAGCAGGTTGTATAGAAATATAAATAAATAAATGCTTTAGCGTATTTTAAGTGGGTGCTGGCACAGCTGGTTCTGTGGTAGCCTACTTACTTTCAAAACACAGCAATTCTACTGTTTTGTTAGTGGAGGCTGGTGACCGTTTTGGCTTGTTAAGCAAAATACCATTATTGACGACCTTCCAACAGAAGGGCTTAAACGATTGGTCGTTTCTCTCGACGCCTCAAGTGCACTCATCAAAAGGCTTGGAACAGGAGGTATTAGAAATACAAATTTGTTTATGTATATATATTTATGTACACAAATCTAGCTACGCCAACAAATCATTGGCGTAGCTAGAGAATTCTCCAAGGGTTCCAAAACCCCTGAGAGTTTTCCTAGCGTCGGGCACAAAACTGGTAAGGAAAAATTCCTGAAGGCCTAAAGTTCGGTGATTATATTCCACGGATTATTGTGGAATATAATCACCGATCGATATATGTATGTGTATATGTATGTACGATAACTTGGAATTCAGAAATTATATATAAAATGTTGCTGTCTGGCTAGAGTAAAAATTGCTATAAAAACGAATTATATTAAAAATTAGTGTATTCGAAACTAATGGACATGACTGAATATTTTGTGGATTTTATTAACGCTGGTTCGAAAAGGATCTGATGGTTATTTAAAATTAAGAATATTTTCAATTCAACATAACCTAATTTGAATTAGTTACGTAATCGGAAAAATATTAATTGTTGGTTAAACTGAAATTTTACTTAGTCTGGCTCGAGCTTGAGCCGACAATAATGACTACATGACTCTGAAGAATAGCGACAGCGAATAATACATATACATACATTATTACACGTATCGGGTTTTGATGAAAATCGATAAATTTCGATATTGATCATTTGAAAAAAGTGTGGACAGTTTCGAATGCCTTCAGAAAATTTTCTCAAATTATTACATATATTATCAAAATAATATTTTTATATATAAATACATACAAATATATGTATAAATTAATTGCCATGAATTAGTTTCGCAAAAATTCGAAAATGTCTAGACTGATTTGTATAATTATTTTTTATTTTCGCTTACAAAAAATTTTTTTTTTTGGAAACTCCCAATACAGTCCTTGTATTTGTGTTGGTAATTTGGATAATTTGGATTATATGTCGATGACATTTTAACAAATAGTAATACGTATATAAAGAATTTAAGAAAGTTTTGTAAGGAAAATTTATAAACTATACAGGAAAAAGGCTTTAAGGCCTTATTTTGAACTATCTAACTTAACTTTAAAAATCATTTTCCTTTCAAATCGCTTTGTTTTAAGATTCGATAAACACATATGTGCAGTAATATGTATGTATGTATATGCAGTAATGGAAATCTATTTCGAAAACGAGAATATTTCAATAAACTATTAAAAACTATTCAAGTTATTGTCCCAATTAATTTGTTAAACAATTTTTTTTTGTTGGATTATTATGTTTTGCAATTCACGAGTATGAGGAATATATGTAATTGAATTCTATGGAACTCTCATATAGTATTTGTGAGTTTTTGTACAAATACATATATGAGTTTGAATACTTTCCAAACATATTTCGACTAAAATGTACTAGTGAGGTATACGAATAATAATTTGTTTTAACAATATACGAGTATGTACATATGTTTTAATAAATTATTTTTAAAATAAACTTCTATACATTTCTTTTCAAAATTCGTGTTTATTGTTCATTATTTAACCTTTAGTCTGCTTTTTATATTGATATAAAAATTTTAGATTAGTTCAAAGATGACTCCCCAAATCCATCAGATCTCTTCAAACGGTCGTTTTGAAATCAATCAATTTTCATCACATGCCTGATAGGAATGAAACCATTTCAGAAACCTCAGGGGGATTAAAAAAATTTTTCGTTATAAGTTAAGCTGCCGTCTATATGTCAGCATACCATTGGTGGAGGAAAAGTTTCCGAGTTTGCCTTATACTCGTAAGTAAAATCAGTGTAGCTCGAAGGAAGACTACTTGTATAAAGAGTTTAGGCAAACAAATATTTCTATTCAATAAAAGTTTTTTAAGCTTGTTTTTTGTATTTTCGAAATTCTCATTTCGTATTTGAGGGTTTTTGTATAAGAATACGATGCAGTCATATATGTAGATCGTTTAACTCGCAACAATTAATTGAGAGAATATCCCGAATAAATTTAAAAGATTAAAGTTTTTATATATGTTCACCACATACATATGAATTTATTTATATAAAATCATATATGTAAATCGTTTCAGCGCCAATGCCTTCCACGCGGTAAAGGACTCGGCGGCTCTGCTGAATTGAATTATATGTTGCATTCAGACGGTTATGAGGGTGACTTTGAACGCTGGGCGAACAAATTTAATCTCAGCAACTGGAATTGGTTATCCGTAAAGCCATTCCTTGAAGCCAGCTATGCTAAGCGGTACGAAACTCTCGAAATAGCCGCGCAATATTCGAAAATAACTCTAGCCTTAGAAAAAGCACAAGCTGAATTTATGCACAAGCCCTGGCGCTTTCGAAAATCACGTTACAACATTAAAAATGGTTTACGTTACAGCGTTTATAAGCGATTTTTACAAGATGCTTACAAATATAAAAACCTAAAGATAATGACAAATACGATGGCTAAACGAATTGAGTTTCGATTAAACAGGAATAATAAAGTCACTGTAAGAGCTTTAAAAATAGCCACTAAAGATGAACAGACCAGAAAGGAGTTTATCTTCGAAGTGGATGTGCAAAGAGAGCTAATAATATGTGCGGGATCGTATCAGTCGCCACAGCTTTTAATGGTTTCAGGCATAGGCAACCGAGAAGAATTGAGAAAGCAAGATATTGTTGTTCCAGACTTTGTGCCAGAGCTTTCATTAGTTGGCCAAAATCTACACGATCACATTAATTTGCCCTTGTTTACATCCATACAGGTTGTGGGTCCATCTATAAATCAGCGTTCTCTCTTCGATCCTATTGCCATTTTCAATTACTTGACTGTGGGCTCTGGTCATTTGGGCAATTTTGGTGTGTTGGGCCATTTAGAGAGTCTAGAAGAAAGTATGAATGAGATGTTTAGTGTAAGCATTTCTGGAGTTGGTGCTGTAGATGAGGCGGCTTTGATGTCTATATCAAATTTTAAAAGGACTCATTTTAGGCTATTATTCCCGCGCTATTTCAACACAAGTCAAGAGGGTTTTGTTACAATATCAACTTGTTTACAGCCGCAATCTAGAGGAAGTGTAAAAATAAAAGGTTCGAATATAAGAAAGAATCCATTAATCAATCCCAACTACTTGGACAATGAAGAGGATGTGGCATGTACTATAAAGGCAGTTAGAGCAGCGGTAGAGGTACGTAAGTAAAATGTTTAAATATAAATACATCTATACATATAAAGGTATGTAATGGCCATCGATAAATTTAAAGAAATGGTTTGGAAAAATTGTGACGAATTTGGAATGATTTCAGATTTTAATTTTGGCTTCGAAATTTAAATTATTGCACTTCAAAATAGGGGAGAGATGATAAAATACAATCAATATAATAGAATTTTTATTAAAGAAATATAAAAAATATTTAAAAACGCTTCTAAAATATAATTTCAATATTTCCATCACTTACCTGATAGATATTCCTTATAAGGAGTGGGCAGTAAAGTGATCTTTAAAATATTTCGTTATTACAACCTAAAAATAATATAAAATATTTTTAATTTGACACTTGTGCTACTTTTGGCTCTCAAGCAAAATTTAATTTAGAAATTTGAACTCAGGACATTATAAATATGGCAGTTTAAATAAAATAAAATGAATCTTACGAAAAAAGCTAAGTATTAGATGATGTTTCCTCATTGGCGGAGCTAGAAATATTTTGTTGGATTGTCGGCGGGGGTCAAGACTGCATTTTTAAATGTGTGCACAAACTTACTCACCTTCTATAGAAATTATTTTACATAAGTATGTATGTATGTATGTATGCAAGTAAAAAATAAGTTTCTATCCCACTTTTAATAGGTGATTACTTCTCAAGCCTTTTCTGAACTGGGTCCGAAAATTCATTGGCCACGTATAAAGGAGTGCGCAAATTTCGGACCTTTTGAAAGGGACTTTCAGTTAAATCAGCCAAGTGATCATTATATAGAATGTATGCTACGACACGTCGGGTTGGGATCACACCATCCAGGAGGTACCTGCACTATGGGCAATAAAGCTGATAATAGCGTAGTAGATCCTCAATTCAAGTAAATTTGCTATACAAACTACAGAGACGGGAGATACATATGTATACTCGTAAAATCTAATTTTTCTTACTAGGGTTCATGGAATTGAAAATTTGCGTGTTATCGATGCCAGTGTCCTTCCTACACCAATATCCGGCTACCCAAATTCCATTATTATAGGCATGGCGACGAGAGGTGCTGCAATGATATTGAAAGATTACACAAAAGATATTACAAGACAATGACAAAATTAATTACTATATTAAAACTTCTAATACCTGTTTACTTATATGTTATTCATTCTTTTTTATTACAATTAAGTGTAATTAATAAATTCAGTGGTACAGTTTTTATTAAGATTTTATAAATTTACACATGGATGAATGTATATTTAAAGTAAATTTATAAAACTTTTATACAAATTTAATTGAAAACATAAATAACTTTATATATGTAACATTGATTATACACGAATATACTTATAAGTTATTGGGAGCTGAATATTTGTTAAGAATTTGCAAAATTTTATGGCGTTTCCTTTTTGAAAAAAGTGTAATTTTTTTCCACCAATTTATCAAAAATTGACTGGGTGTTTCCACTAAGAAATTTTTCTTGCAGCAAGAGAGGTAAGACGAAGAGAAACGAGCACCTAAAAACTCATTTTGTGCTCTCATACGCTTTCTTCCCTTATTAATATGAAAACAATGCTAGAAAAATTTCTTGTGACGAAGATTCATGTTCAAAGAAGAAGAAGAAAAATTGCTGCAGGATAAATCTCCTAGTGGAAACGCAGACTTACATATCGCTCTTATTCAACAAAATTCAATTCCCTTACAGGATTGCGTGGTATTTTCTAATAAGTTTGTGCTAAATTACTTTTTTTGATTTGAAAGGGGAAAAAATGTTGCACTTTTTTTTAGAAAAGAAAACTTTTGAGCATCACAGAAGCCGTATTTTCCAATATTCCCTGATACAAGTTATTCTATTATTATGATATTATAGGAGTATTTAAGTTGAAATTAATATTTTTTGTTGTTTGTTTGTTGTTTATTGAGACTTATTCATTTTCATATCACAGGAGTTCTCAAAACACATTTTTGAAATAAATCTTTTTTGTGTATGAAGAATACAAAACCCATGCTTTTTTATTTGAAAATTTAGAAATGTCTGTGAGTGGTAAGGCGTTTTTATTAAAAAAAAAATGCCCTAAAAATGGCAAAGAAAATGAAGCCATTTTCAAGCTCACAATAGAAGAAAAATAGTTGTTAGAATTACATAATGTCTATATAATACAATTTATAATTTTTTATAAACTTTCCACAATAAAACAAATATGAGAACGAAAATAATAAAAGCAAACCACTTGTTTGAATATGGAAATTAGTTAACACAGTTGAAAAAGAGGGTAGTACATAACCCTGAAGCAAAGCTGAGTGGAAACCATATCACATGTTTTATGTGCAACTTATATAGAAAAGAACTTACTATTTTTCACACTACGGCTTATTTGTTTTAGAACAGAACACACACATGCAGGAAGGGCAAAATATGTGTAACATATTTTTCAGAAACTAAAATTGTTTAAAACTTTGATTATTTTAGTTCTTATTTTTTTCGTTCATATTTATTTTTTTGAGATCATACTAAAATATAAAATTTACAAAATGTATAAGATGCCTAAACTATTAAACATGAGTGAGCGTTTGAGAGCAAGAAATGCCTGTTGGGTATTTGAACGATTTTGAACTTGACATTGAATTTGGCTAATAAATGTATGTAGAAGCAACAAGAATTACAAAATCGTTCATTCAGACGTTGGCCAAACTATCGTCCGCAGCATCCTACAACAAGCATGCAAATAGAAAATGTATGTAAAGGGTTTTCAAATAATGGCGATTTGAAGAATATCTGTTTTTATTTGAAAGCTTCAAATTCATTAAAACGTCAGCTTTGGTAGCGTCTGTCAATATCGACTTGCCTTTATTGCGATTTCTTTTGCATTTTCCTTTAGTCTCTTATTTTAATAGACAATATATTTAAATGTTTTTTTTTTTCTTTCAATTGCTTCAAGTAGCCAAGATTTTATTATACTTCCCATTGTTTTTTTTTTTGTTGTTGTTGTAGTTAGCATGATGACGAGAAAGAAAAAACGAAATCCCATAGTTGGTCGAAGTGGTTGACGGTTGTGCTTTCGCCAGCATTCATGGCCACCCTCAGTTGTGCATTATACTTTTATTATGATCGGTAGTAGTAAAAATAATACTTAAAGTTCGTGATACTATGCGTAAAAAGAGTATTTGCAATTATAAATCAAAATAAAAATAAAGGGAACATAATTAAAATCATAATTTATAGCAAATCGAAGATGTTTGAAAATCATAACGAAATTTTAAATAAAAACGTGTTTGGTGACTGTGACATAATTACTACGTTCTAATTAATTGGATTTTTTATATATGACTTTCTTATACGGACGTTAGTTAAAACTAATACTTCACTGTTAAAATTATTTCAATAGTTTCACTTGAGTAGCGTTAGAAAGATATGATCATCTATTAAGTGAAAGTTTGATTGGGTTAAAGAATATTAAAAAAAGAAATAACAAATGCAAGTTCTTTTGTCTAACACAAACGACTACAATATATATTTTGTACGTATTTAATATAACAAATTCAATATTATATATTTTGCCACAAATGTTTGCAAAAACGTGTACTGAGTATTAGCAACATTCTCAGTAAATTAATTAAAATTGTAATTTTTTTAATTGCCAAATATTTGGGTCTCCTACGCTATATCATCTTATACGCCTATTTATACGAATTAAAGTTTTTTGCACAAATTTAAATCTCTAATAAGAGGAATTGTAAAATCGATAATCCTTATAGTTATTAATTTAATACAGAATTAATTTGATCATATGTAAGTATGTATGTCTGTATGTATGGATTGAAAAATTATCGCATACAGCGTAGCGAACTTTCCAAACGATCGAATTTTTCGGTATTTGGTTTAGTCTTGCTTTTTTGTTCTTCTTAAAAAATTATTTTTGTAGGTTTGCAAATTATTTGAATATTTAAAGATTTGTATGCTTTTGATTCGAATATAATCAAAACATAAACAAATTTTCTAATAATTATTTAAAACTACTATATTACTACTACTACTATTACTACTACTATAAGTACTACTACTGTTGTTACTACTAATAATATTGATAATTATTATAAAAAATATAACATAAATAAGATCATTATGGTGCTGATGGGAAAGTATTTATTGTAGTCATAATGAATAATTTTTGATGGTCTACAAACTGTAAAAAACACAAAAATTCATTTTTAAAGAATTGATTTTACTAAAAATGTATAAAAAAGTAAAATTTATTGGGTCAAAATTCATTCAAAATTCTTCGACACATCTTCATCGTTAGGAAATAGGCACAAAATATTCGCATATAATATTTTAAAAAAGCTTAATATAAAATTATATTAAAAAAAAATAAATTTGTATAAAAATTTTACAATAAAATACAATATAGACATCTAAAGCCATAATAAACAAAATTGAAATGTTAAAATATTTTTTTGGATATACATAATACCGATAAATTTCAATACTAAATTTTACAAAAAATTTAAAAATTTTTTTTATACAAATATATTTTTTCTATTTCGTGATGGCTGCACGCACCCAAATCACACCTTTGGAAATATTAAAGAAAATAATGAAATAAGATTTACTATCCGAGCTAAAGTTCAATTATTTTTCACAAAACATTAAAATAAATTAAGAAAATAAAAATGTTATTTCAGTGTATTGAAAGTTTTTTCCACAAAATAATGCTTTTCATTAAACTATGACTACCAATAGATTGACTATTTGCTATGATTTTTTCGATAGTTGTTAATTATCGATAGCGCCTCCAATAGTTTCCCATCGCCACATTATATCAGTTATATTGCTATCCAGATGTAAGGAAAGCACGATACGATAATTTGACGCAAAAGAGTGGGCGTTTTTTTAATTAAACAAATTAGAAGATTTAAAAAGAAATACTCGTATAATAAAGGGTGAAAGTTATGGGATATTTATCCGAAAAGTTCCAATCGAAGAATATTAAATTACTGAATAAAATTTTAGAGGGGCAATGGGAGCGGTGTATCTCCTTTGTTACGATCATGTATGTTGACAAGCAAAGCCAAGTTGCTCATAAACGTATTCACATAATCATGTGGTTGTAAAGGTGATTACAAAAGAGTAATAAAAATATTATAATGGCAAAACTAACGTCTTAAAATGTTAAATTCGAACTTCTGTTTAGTGGTAAAACATTCTGGTGCAAGTTACATTTATTCACGTTCGCTCTCTTTGGAGTCTTTTCTACTCGCGCTCATGTGATTGAAGAAAATTGTTAAGCGGCATGCTTGACTTTCATACTCCAAGATTAGAGCCTAAATTTTTGTGTGGAAATAGCGGCTTTCAATATTGATTAAAATTTCAATAGATGTTGCATAAAAATAGAATCACATAAGAATTCCATAGAGCAAACCCAGTAACACCAATTTTTTGTGTACATTCACTCATTTTAATATTTTTTGGACTCACTTTTCCAGATATTTCCTGGATAAAAGGATCTCTTATGACCATCTCATTTTCTAGATTAATTTATTAAGAAAATTTATTTATCGCTCTAATTCAATAAATTTAGCTCCTATAAAGTAATAAATTTGCGTTTATATTATCTCTTTTTTCCTTTGAAAGGGAAACAAAATTATTTTTTTTAGAAAAATAAACGCCATTAAATTGCTTGACTTGTCGGTTCTCTTTGCTTGAATGGCCTCTACTGAAATATTTTTTTCCAAGTATAAACTAAACAAATGTACGTAATTTATTTGATTAACCGAGATTTTTATTCTGTCTATAAAATAAAATTCTTGCACAGTAATTTAGTAATTTAAGTCATAAAGACATGTCTCTCAAAGCAACATGGGACGACAAACGTGACCAGACACCTTCCGCCTTAATTTGCATCTACGAGTATTTGTGTGAAATAATTTTACATTATTTTGATTTATTTTGTCTTTTCCAGAGTCTAGTAAGAAAAACACTTGACATCAAACATAGTTATTAAATCGAGATACACGGATGTAAATCATACGCCAGGACTGTTTTCAAAGTTGATATGACTTATCCCATTTCTTCTTCAGTGGGTAATTTTGTTAATCATACTTTACCACGTTAGTTTTCCTCTTAATGCAGTTTTGCACTGCAACAGAAAAGGAAACTTTCTCCGCTACACCAATACAAATGAAATGATGTTCATTTGTTATTTCACCGGTATTTAACATATTCTTGGACACCATCTGCTTCACTGCTTCAGTTGAGAACATCTTGATTTACTGTTGCAACGCAGTACTGCATTTACGAACACAACCTAGTTAAAGTCTGTAGACAAATTCTACTTTCGCACAACAAAGACTCAAAGAGAACTTAACGTCTGCAATTCGCTTACAAATCCACGTTAACGTGTATTTAAAAATGGCTTGACTGATTTGAATAATTTTCGTTATGATACAGGGATGCCTTAAAAGAAAAAAAATATTAGGGACAGGAGAGGAGAGACGGATAGCCCCATAAAAAGTATATATTAATTATGTAGAGAACTTTAAACTCAATGTAGGTTACTGTGAGAAAAAATTGATCTTTCAAGTAAAGGTCTGAAAATGTAGGAGGGAGAAGCGAGTACCCCATTCGAAGTAGTTATCAGTTATTCTATATCTCGAAAACTACAAAACTGAGTTTTCGAATTTTGCAATGGTCGCTTTGGTAGGGCAGAAAACTTTCTGGATAGGAGCTGAGGTAAAATTACCCCCATATTCTTTTATAAGTAGAGATATAACAATCGTGTTCGTTTCCTGGAAAAGAAAGGTCATAATAGAAAATAAAAAGAAAAGAATGAACAGAAAATAATCGGAATAATATACACTTGTGTATATAAATAATATTATAAATTATAAATTTTTATTTTATCTTGTGATAATGGGGATAGCGAGATTCACCGCGTATGGGTGATCTTGATATGGATATCTCTTGGACTATTATTTAATGATAAATAATAAAAAAAACATGCGGTCACGTTACGAATAACCTTCACTAACGTTGTTCTAAAAAATTTGCAAGAGGTCATGAAGAGAATTATAGTTTTTAGAAAAATCACTGGCAAAATTAAATGTTTGGTGGTCTCTAATAATGTATGCAACTTAGGAACACCAATCAAAAACTATTCTTGATCCATAAGGAGACGGAATATGAATAATACAAACAAACGTACTCCCATGCATACACACATTTATAAGTAAATAAATAAATAAAGAAAGCAACTACTCGCATACAATTCTCAGGTATATAGTCTTGAATACGCTACATACGCTTAATTCAATCAACTAATAATAGACAATCGAGCTGCATTAAGAATCTAAAATTCTGCCTTTATGTGCCATTACGGGTCAAGCCAGTATTTTGTCTAACGTCAGACACATTGTGTCATGGGAGAGAGAATCATCACTATAATCATTTAAATTATTTCATATTCAAAGCTTTAAACAATGCATTAACACTTACGCTCGCTTCAATTTGTGTAAATCCCTTTAATTGACATAAATTAACCAAAAAATAAAAAAAATTATGAATTTGGTGAAAAAATTTAACTTGATCATTATAAATCTAGTTGGTGTGAAGACTTTGCAGCGTCCACTGGACAATACGGATGAGTGAATAATAAAAATATATAAACCCCCTTATATGTACTCGTACTTTCTGTGTGTGAAATTTTTATCGAAAATTTTAATCAAAACAAGTGCTAAGACGGAAAACTTTGAAATTTTCACCAACAACCGTCTTTTCAGACGGAACATCATCCACCGAAAACTTCTGTATATATTGCACACAACTGCATGTGAAGATGTCGGATATAGATAACATTATTAGCGAGTTACAACGCTTCTCATGGCCCGATTATGTGATATTCATCGCCATGTTTATGCTGTGCATACTCATTGGCATTTATTTTGGTTTTATGCACAAATCTCTGGGAGAATCGGACTATCTGATGGGCGGCCGTAATATGATGGTGTTGCCCATAGCATTGTCCTTGGTGGCCAGTTTCGTATCGGGTATTACCTTGCTGGGCCTACCCACGGAAGTCTACTCGTATGGCATACAGTACATGTATATGTCGCTTGGTGTAATTGCCATGGGTTTTGTAATGGGCATTTTCTATTTACCTGTTTTCCATAATTTAAGCATAACTTCAACTTATGAGGTAAGTTTATTCCTAATATTAGATATACTTACATATTTATAGTTCAAAGTGCGGTTTCCACAATCCACACGGTCGATATGGGTGGAAAATTTATATGCAAAGCAATCAGTCTTTAAGTGGATTCCATATAAAATTTTCACTCACGCCGATCGTCTGGATCGCTCTTATGTAAATCTTTTTGACTATGGTTTATTAAATTGAATGATTAAAGATCTTTTAGAATCGCAAACTTCTATACAAGGAGTATAGAAATAAGACAAAGTTAATATTTCCATTAACATTTACTTATTTATATGACACAATTTTCATATATGTGTACTTAAATATAAGACCACAATTTTTTTTAGTTATCCATGTTATTCGACTTTTGTAACTTTTAAGGTTAATTGTTTTTCATCAATCGACAGTATTTTTTTTTAAATTTATAAAATTTTTTATTAACATAAAACTTTCGATGAAAAAGGTACACAAGAGAATTGAAATATCGATTTGTTAATTGATATAATGTATAAATATTTTTATTAAAACAGCAGACCTCTCTAATAAACGCTAAATTGCAGAAAAAGCAAAAGACGGAATTCGAAAGTAAAATTCGCAATTCTTATTAAGTTTGAAATTTTGCTATAATTTGGAAGGATACTGTTTCACTTTAATTTGGAATGATTTCCGTTAATCCACGTCAAATTTGGTTTGTACCATCTTCAGTGATGTGTTACTTACTAAGTCATAGTTCTATCATTCATTTATCCTTATATACATAGTTCCTTCTGTACTCGTGTGTCCTGTGGACCTACCGATCCACCTGTGTCTCTGTTTCCCCTTTCTCTTCATCAGTTCTTTCTATCATCATCATTATGTTCGTTTTTCCCATTTCATTGTGTAGACGTGTAATTTACTTCTCTGTATGTGTAGAAATCGGTAATTGCTAGTTTCTGATTTTCTCTTCAGTTTTGGTCAAGTGTTATCGCCATTATTAAATCGCGGCTTTTGATTTCATATTCTTTTAAATGTTCGTTATCTAATGAATACTTGTTGCTGTTTAATTCTGTCTGTCCGAATTTTTCATTTTAGAAGGTTGTTGATTTTTTAAATTAAATTTTCTTTTTTGAATAATTATTTTTCTCTTTGCTTTTGCTTTGAGCTTCTGGTAGGTCCCTCTATTCAGTATGTAATTTGAAGTCGATTCACTCAGAATTGTTCTATCAACAATATTTGATGCCTTTGAAAAAAATTGGTTTTATGTAGAATACCGAACATCTTTCAATAGGTTTTGAAAACTTTTCAATATTTTTTTAGATTATTTGGGCAAACTGTGTTTTCCTTTGGAAAAAAATATTGAAGAATTATCGTCTTTTTGTAAAAATTTATTTTTTTTATATTCGGTTTGCGGTAATATTTACTTTTTGACTGATTTTTTGATGAATATTGCATTTTTAAAATTAAAATTAAGAAAGTCATTTCTTAATCATATTAAGACATTAGAATTAAATATCCATTTTATACTGAACATTTTATTGTTGTTTCTTTCCACTATAAAATTTTAATAAAAAAATATTTACATACATACTTATTGAATCCTTTAATTGTCTTTGGTTTTGACAATGAATTGCCACAAATTCATTTAGCTAATGATTTACACACAAACACACACACACATATATATATATACATTTGGATGTATAATATATAGAACGATCACAGCACGGGTTTTTGCATTTTATTGTCTACAAAAACAAAATTGTTTAAAGTGGGTGCCCACTTTAAACAAATTTTTTTAATTGGCAAAAGTGACTCGGTTTTTCTTTTTTTTTTCATAAAAATTGTTACATTTGATTTCATGAATGAAAAGAAATGAAATCACAGCGCCAGTGGCAAGTACGATTATTTATACTCTATACTTTTTGTATAGGGTTTGGGAAACGGGAATTCACTGAATAGACATATGGGCGTTTCTTAATTAGATTCGGGCGAGATCTTGGGGAAACGAAAAATTTTAAAATGTGAAGGATTTTTCGAAGCAAATAAATGCGGGCAGGCATTATCAATTTGAGAATTGTACCTTTTGTTGCTATTTGACATTACTGCCTTGCGGTTGCGGTTGGTGAGTGGTCCATGATAGGGGGACTTCTTTATGATGGGCCATTGGGGCGTTCGGAGGTTAGATAAATAAAAGAAGAATACGAGAATTTCTATGCTTTCTCGGTTATATTTTTGTTACTTATGAATAAGTTTTATATATGTACTATGCCGAAGCTTCTTTTACTTATTCCGTTTCTTTTAGCAAATATTAATTTTATGTCATTTCTACTCATGAAAAACATAACAACATCATTATCTAACAGAGCCAGGTGAGACTTGCAATCGATCCCACCTGAAATATATTTATCTTGATGGAAATTCATTTTCAGCTCAACCAAAGAACTGACATATCGAGCCGCAATTCCTACGGTTTTATCTATTTTCCCTCTTTTGTCAAATTGAAATTAGTTTAGCCTGTCTTTTAATGCATTTTAATTGTTCGTTTACACAGACACAAACAGTTTTGCAAAATAGTTTCATGCGATTATTGTGCTTGTGTATGTATGTGCTCTGCATTTTTGTAGTTTATTTTGTTCTACAAATGAGATCAAATTTTGTTTGTTGCTAATGTGCAGGGTTTCCCCTTTCTTTATACGTTATTACAAAATTTTTGATTTATTATCTTCAAAAATCCCTGAAGTACGTAGTTTCTTCTGATTTCTAAAATTTTTTATAATAAAATCAATCATTTGCATAGAATAGCTTTGAAATCGAATTGAAGGACTTTATAAGGAAACATTTTCTATATTGTGTCGATTTGTTTGTGCCATTTTTCATTATATGTTCCTTTCGTTCCTGGAGGCAGCATGGAGCTTCTACAAAGCATATCCATCTTTATACGGGTTGCTGTTGCAGTTGTTTTCGCATTGTTTTTATCTGTTTTTTGCCTTGTATCAGTTTCGGTAATCGGTTCCTGTTCCAGCTAAGTAGATGATTGGTCTGCTGTAGCAGGTCTAGGACTAATAGGGCTGTCATCTGTCGTTGGTCTAGAAACAACGCCCTCTCTGTATTTTGGTGTAGTTGTGAAGAACCTCGCTAATCTTTGATTCCTTCTTTTTTCTCCAGAAGATGGTAGCTCTGCCTGACCTTTGTTTGTCATGATGTTTCCTCTTTTCTTGGGAGAGGGAGTGGTCAGGGGGCTCATTGGATGGATTTTTAGGAGTGAGTTGAAGCCGCTTCATTTTTAAAACTTGGAAAAAAATATCGTGAAAAATGTTTGTCCTCTGCCAGGGAGCGAACCTAAGGTACTCGGTTTTGTAGGCAAGCACTTTAATCACTACACCATGCCACCATAGTCCATTTCATTCTATGCAACTTTTGATTCAGGTTTACTTATCTCCAGAGCTTTGTTCCTTTTTGCTGGTATTTACAATTTCAAAACACAGTATATGGCAAACATAAAATTCCTCAGGAAATAACCCACATATACGGACACTTTTATAGGCGCCCTAATTGTTAGTGATTTATTGATTTTAATGATTAATGAATACGCAATAAGTATGTATATAAATATTTTTGGACTTTATTATTGAATTTATTTGTAGTTCCTATAACAAAAGTTATGAAACCATAAAATTATTTATTATTTTGATTTTTTAAATCAATGTGGATATTTCTATAATCATTGTTAGTCAAATCAAGAAACGGAACGGAAATAAACTTTCCGAACAAGTCGGAATTTTCTGAAGAATTAACTATAAAATTTAATATTTTAATTATTCAGTTCTATTGTGTATTTCTTCATTAATAAAATTCTTTATTCTTTATTGTTTGAGGGATTATCTTTAGTCTAGTTTTTGGTCAAGTATTTATTCCAAATTCATATAAATAAAAACTAATTCACTTTTATTTTGTGCACCCAACGTTTCGCTATCAAAATGAATATTTGTCTAACATCATTAATAGTTCAATTTAAATTTGAAAACTGGAATCCATAACTCCGAACTTGTATAAATATTTAGTATAAATGAATAAATAAATCAAAAGTAGTACAATAAAAATATCTTCTTGTCTAAATTTTTCTATGCCATAATTCATTCCTTAGAAAATTATGACTTGTTTAAAAAACATTTTCTTACAATATGAATTGGAGCAAAGATAAATAATAAAATCTATTATTGTTATTGGAAATGTAATGATTTCCAAAAAAAGAAAATTATAAAAAATTGAGTTCTGTAAAATGTGTTTAAATATAATCTTTAAAAAATTCTGTAGCATATTTAAAAAAATTGTGAAATACTTGTTATATAACTCTTCAAAATGCTACAAATCGCCAGGAAAATATTCCAATGGGCTTATCAGAAGAAAAGTACGTTTGTAAATAAAATCATATCTCTGTGATAATAAAATTTCTTTTGAAAGAATATTAAAGAATATCGTTTAATTCATTAGCAGTGGTTCTATACGTAAATGATTCATTTGGCAGAAGCAATCAGATCTTTGATCAGATCGGAGCTTTTCAAGGAGCTGTCATCAGAGATGCACATATCACTAAAAACTTTTCATTTATTACCTCAGTTTTATACTAAATTTATAAATTTGAGTATATACAACCGACACAGATTAATTTCATTTTTATTTTAGAAATTTTGATTTAAAATAATACAATTCACGAATTTACTAATTCTTTTAAGACCTGCTTAAAAATATTTGAGAAAAGTGCTAAAATAAATCAAAAGTTTTGGTAAACAAAATTTAAAGTCTTGATAATATTAAATCGTTCTAAAATTATTAATTTCTCAACCTTAATTTTATTTATTCCTAATCCCGAAGATAAATCCCGAATTCAAAGATGAATTCCCTAGGATGGCAACACTGAACTGCTTCTTTGACATGGTCTGCTTATTAATGAATTATCTGATTATTAGAAACGGAATTTCCTTCGACATATTTTTATTATTAAAATTGTTGATGAGGCATTAAATATTCCCCCAAAAATTGTTTTTCTTCTTTTTACATATTGTGTGGAAAAATTTTTCATTCATGAAAAGACTTTTTATAAAATTAAGTGTTTTTGAATTTGTTTTTGTTGTAACAAAATGAAAAATATTTATGATTTCCACTAAAAAATTAATTTCAATCATAGTTTTTTATTTAATTTGGTTTCTTTGATTCTGAAACTTTTTTGAAAATATTTGATAATACGGAACATAACGTCCCCTTACCGTCAAAAAAGCTTAACTGACATAATTTTAGATTTTAAATTATTCACAGCAATCGTTAATTATCGAAAGCTAAAATTTTAAAGTTTTTTAGTCGTTAGATGTTACATAAAAAATTTGAGAGCGAGATCAACGTAACAGCAGCCCCACAACTTGTCGCTTAAGCTTTTTTTTGGAGGTTAAAGCCAATATATTCTATTAAAATTTATCTATGTACATATTACGATTTACAATGCATTAAAATATCATTGACAGCTGATAACTTTTTTCAATGTTTAATGTCAAAATTTGTTCATTTGTTTTGATTGTTTGCTTATTTCTTACGATTACGAGGGTGGTTCTATGATTCTGTGACTTTTGAATTTCCCATCTCTTAACTGAAAGGACAACATTGCTTCTCTCAAGAGATCTTTGTCAGCTGATTCCTGTTAAAATTTCAACAAGTTGCATCGTTAAGTTTGTGTTTGACAGCAGACTACCGCGTGATTTGAAGAGATACTGGAAAAAACTAAATTTTGTGTGCTCAAACCATCATTCAAACCAAGAAAGGCTAAGGTTGATAAATACTACGGGAATTCTGCACCATCAATTTCAATGGTAAAGAAAAGTGATGTACTTAATTTTGCCGTACAAGCACGGAAGATGTCGAACATTCTGAACACCTAGTTGAGGTTTCTACACCCGAAACAATTGAATAAATTCACGATATGATGCTGGCCGATCGAAGACTGAAAGTGCGATGGATTGTGGAAGCAATAGGCATATCGCAATTGTGTGATAGTTTCGCAGCACCAATTGGCGTTGTTCAACCACAATATGGACAAGTTTTTGCTCCTTTTAGTAATCGTGGACGAAAAGTGGATCCACCACAATACAACAGATACCAAACAGCGGTCAAAACAGTGAGTTACTCAGGATGAAACGGCGCGAAAAGAGGACCAAGGTGGGTTTGTCAGCCTTTATTGGCTAACATGGCGGCCGTTTTTTGAGATGCACGCTGTATAACCCCACTGCCAACTAATTGGAAAAATTTAATTGGGATTTGAAAACCGTCTCACTTGGCCAAGAAAAAAGTTTTTTTCGGCAGGACAATGCAAGGGTGTGCACATGTACATTTTACATGGAAAAATTCCAAACCCGCTCTATTCCCCGGATTTAGCCCGAGTGACTATTTCTTATTTCCGAACCTGAAGAAATGCCACGACAGAAGGAGATTTAACTCCAACGACGCAATCATCTCACAAACGAATACCCATTTTGATGAATTCGACAAATCGTATTTTCTGTAAGAAAATAGAGCTCAAAAGAAACTATGTTGAAAGAAAATGATTTTTAATTCAAAAAGTCAAGGACTTTTGAACCACCTTCGTAGAAAGAAACCTTCGCGAATTTGAAGCTACAATCTCCTGTTATTTACTCTATTGTACAGTGGTACTATTTACTTGTTTTAATATCAAATATTTTTTAAGAGTGAAAATCTACTATTTCGTCTTCAGATTTAAGTTTGTTTTTTAATTTAAGCAGGCATAAGCTAAGAAATACCTTTTAGAAAATTTGTTCTTAGTTCTTCAAGAGAGTTTTACAAAATATTAACATAAATGTAGACAACCGCTTAAAAGTTTCAGGTAAATTTTTATAAAATCATTTCAAATTAAATATTTAAAAGAATTTGAAATTAAATTTTAAATCCAACTGTGCGAAGGTCGCAGGTTCGAATCCTGACGCAGAACTCTGGTAGTTTGTGTTTGATAATTAAAGGGAGCGCACAACAAGCCCTTCACTGGCTTAAGTGTATGTCGTATCATACGACGAGGGGTGTGATAGCCCATGTCATACGACTCGTATGATGACATGCGCTATCACACCCCTCCAATCAACCTAACCTAACCTAACTCCTATTAAATTTAAATATGGTGTTCTCAGTTTAAGAGCAATTTTCAACGAAAAAAAATTATCGTACTTATCTGTAGAAAGTATTTTTAATTAATGCTGTTTTAATGCAACATTTTATAGAACAATTTTTTTATAAAAATATATTAATATATTTATAACTCTAATTAATAAAAAAATTAAGTCCCTTACAGGATTGGATGATATTTCCTAATAAGTTTGCGTATATTTAAGAACATTAAATTCGCTTTTATGCAACTTTTTTGGAAATGAAAACGCTATAATATAAATATATTTTTTTGAGTGTAAGCAGAAAGGAACTAGTTCTTAAATTTCAAATAAAAGTTTTTTTCATTAAATTTATTAATTTACTTATTCATGAAATTTAATTTTGAATTTGGGACGATTTTCCGTCATCCCACGTCAAATTTGGTTTGTAAACAGACCGGTTTCGGCTTTGTGCCATCTTCAGTGTTCTCTTGAATTCAAACAAACCCCGTCCGAAGAAAACACAAAAATCAAATTTAATTTTCTATTCAAGATTGTGATTTATTTAGATGCAAACTTTCTATTAAATTTAGATCTTATTTACACACTTATTTACATGTAGATACGGGTGTATATACTTATTTATGTACATACGTATGTAGTACTCCTACAATGAGCCATCAAAAACTCATTACTGTATGAAAAATATTTGTTCACTTATTTTATTTTTGGTTTGCAGTACCTTGAAAGCCGCTTTGACCGCAGATTGCGCATGTTCGGATCGGTTATGTTCAGCATCATGAATGTGAGTAAGATTGTAAAAGCTAAAATGATAATTTGTTGTAAAGACAAATAAAAAATTAATTTCACAGATTGGATATTTACCGATTGTAATTTATGTGCCAGCATTGGCCTTCAATCAGGTCACTGGAGTGGCTGTGCACACCATCACACCCATTGTCTGTATAGTTTGTGTCTTCTATACGAGTCTGGTTAGTGCAAAAATCTACGCAAATGCTGTTAGGAGAGCGGGATATTTAAATTTATTGTTTTTTTTTTTATTTTAGGGTGGCCTGAAGGCTGTGGTGTGGACTGATGTAGTTCAAATAGTGTCGATGGTGGGAGCACTGGTACTTGTGGGCATTAAAGGCAGCATAGATATAGGAGGAGCTTCTAAAGTTTTTCAAGAAGCTTGGAATAGTGGTAGAATTGAAATGCCAGAGTAAGTTTCTTTCAAGCGATTCACCTGTATGCATATTTAATTGCTTAGGGATCATGTCTGTAACATAGTTTAAATATCAATCCTACTGTGCGACATACATTGTGGTCTCAGATGATTGGTGGAGTCTTCTATTGGACCCAAACTAATGCTGTTTCCCAAAATATGATACAGAGATATTTGGCGTTGCCTTCTCTCCCAGCTGCACGCAAGGCTTTGGTATGTTTTTGCGTGGGAGTTTTAACATTAACAGCTCTTTGCACTTACAATGGCCTGCTGATTTATGCCACTTACAAGGATTGTGATCCCCTCACTACTAAGGTAAGATAGTAGTCTAATAACGCATGATATAATTCATTAATATAATTTGCCATAATTGATTTTAGTTGGCAAAAGCCCGAGATCAGTTATTGCCTTTATTTGTTATGGAAACTTTGGGAGAATTGCCCGGGTTGACAGGCCTGTTTATAGCGGGTGTATTTAGTGCAGCTTTAAGTTCCCTATCAACCTGTCTCAACTCAATGTCGGCCGTTGTCCTGGAGGATTTTGTGAAGCCTTTTGTTAAAAGACCTTTGTCAGAATTGGCCATTAATTGGATAATGCGTTCAGTGGTTGTGGGAGTGGGTGCTTTGTGTGTTTGCCTGGTATATATAGTAGAACATATGGGCACAGTTTTGCAATTGACCATGAGCTTGGAGGCCATAACAAATGGCCCTCTATTCGGAATATTTACAATCGGAATCTTCATGCCCTGGATTAATGGCAATGTAAGCGTGAAAAATTATTTTAATTCGATTCCATTAATTCCATTTCAAATAGAGTTCTCTTATTGGAGGCATCATAGGTGTGATTAGCATGTCTTGGATAAGTCTAAATGCACAATGGGCAATTGCCTCCGGTGCTCTGAAGTATGAAACCAAACCATTAACCGTTGAACATTGTGATTATCGTTTTGAATCTGTATTTAAAATGTCAGCTGTCAATTCTTCTTCAATCCAACAAACCGCAGAGTGAGTTTATTTTTTCTTTTACTATTTGCAGTTTCGCACAACTTATTTTTTTCTCTTTTTATTGCATCTTTCAGTGACATCTTCCCCTTGTATCGTATTTCTTATATGTGGTACACTTTTTTGGGTGCAGTTGTAACTATCGTCATTGCCATCATCTGCACATGTATTTTTGGTGGCAATGATCCAAATAAAATAGATTCATGCCTGCTTACACCTTGCATACGTAAATATTTTCACTATAGTGGAGACAATCTACAATCCAAGGTAATTTCGTAATAATTATAACACTAGTCAGCAAAAAATACTTTCAATAACAAACATACATCCTTAATCAAATGTTTTGGCTTTCATTTTTAAACTGTTTGTTCCTTTTTGATTCAGAAGTCCAACGCGCAAGTAATTCACATTGATACGTTTCAAAATGCTTTCAAAGATTTCAGTTTGCATAATTGTATGAATATATGTACATATATACCAGAACTTACATATATACGCAGGAAAAAATCTGTCACTGACGTATTCCTATTTGTTGAATACATTCCTAATTCATGTATGTAATTTTTTATTAAATTGTACTACTTATTACTAGTTATTAGTGGAAAGCGTTCGCGTACTCGAAAATTTTGTAAAGAAATAAATTGTTTGAAATTTCTAGTTAATCCGGATTGAGTTTGAGTTATAAATTTCACAAGGCAGAATTTTTTCTTCAAACTATTTCTTCATTAAAAAAGAAGTAAGGAGAGGCCAATTATTGCACTAGCAGAACGGAACAGTACTGTTTTTCGATGGTGGCGATGCCATCATCAGTAGCGTTCACATGTCTGCATATGCAAAAACATATGCAAAATAAAATTATAACATGAGTACGTGATGATTTTTACTTGATCTTTTATATTTACGACTAATGCGTAATGAATTTGTAAATCAATTATGAAGAAATCACGACATGTACACATCTCTAGCAAAGAAATATCTCATCTAGCGTGCGTTTCCTATGTTGTGCCTTAACCGCAAAAAAAAGCTTAAGCTTTGTGCTAATTTGTATGGGTACTCCAAAATTGTTTTTGCTCTAAACTTGTGATCCCACTTCTGAAGATTATAAAACTTGAAGATTAAATTTTAGAGATCGTAAATTATCGATTGCGATGAAAATGTGAAAATCAAAAATTATGTTAATTAAGGTTTTTCCGCGATAACGCCAAGATATGTAAGATGAAAGGGAGAAAGGCAACTTTCTAGTGATATTGAAAAACAAAACTAATTTTTTATTATTTATTGTGAATACTCTTTCGAAATCCTTAAAGTGAACTAATGAATAAATTCTTTCAAAATATTTTCAGAATAACAAAGACATTCCATTGAAAAATAAAATTTTACCCGACGAAGTGAAGCTGTAATGGAACTCTTCAGCAGTACGTGTGGGTTTGGTGAATGTGAAATTTATGTATTTTTTGAATAACATGCATAATCTGTATGCTTGTACTCGTATGTATGCATGCATGTCAATTAGAAACGTTAATACAATAGTTATTGTAAAAGATCACACAGAATTAAATAAGCTGGTTTAATATAATAAAATTTTATTATAAAACGTAAAAATCTGAATGGTTTTATTTGTGCCTGGTAGGTCAAGAATGAAGATAATATGGGCTATTTTTGATTTAATAAAGATTTTGATCACAAATGCGGCACAGCACAGCATGAGCAATTGCTTGAGATCTTAATTTCCAAACCAACGCACCCATAGACGAGTACCCGAGGACCTGTAGCACTTTAAGTTCCTTGTATTATCTTTGACAAGGAGTGTGCATTTGTTCGTAAATGCAGTACTGCGCGTCAACCGTATAATAAAATGTTTTTAGCTACAACACTGAAGCAGAGGGTGTCTAAAAATATATTAAATACCGATCACATACAATTATCAGATAATATAAGATCATCATTTGATTTGTATCGGTATTGCGGAGAAAGTTCGCTTTTCTGTTGCATCGTAGTACTGTATTGACGAACGTACCCATGCCGATATCTTCAAATCAAAGTTTATATGTGGAAACAAATTGAGTTATATCTGAAGCCATACTGAAGTTCATATTCAGGCTCAAATTTCAAAAACTTTATTCGCATTTTGCCGAGTTCAAATTTTTTTGAGATATGAATATGAATATGCTCCATTAAAGAAGCCGTCAGATCATTAGTTAGGATGTTTATTATAAATGGCATTAGACTACTAGCGGCTTATTTATAAGGAGTGCTATCCAATTTTAATTATAAACCAATTGCTGAAATGTAGAAAAATAAAATGGAAACCTGGATCAGTTGTTATGTTTTTAAACTTTCTTTGTTTTTGTAAAACTTTTCAATAATTTATTAGGAATGATTTTATGAGAGTACAACTTCGATCAGCGGACATGACCATTAGCCAGACAATGCAATCGTAGATGAACTTAAAGCGCACGACAAATACAAAAATTTATATTTATTCATTTATAACTAAATTATTGTATACTACAATTGAAGAAACGCTATGGCAGCGTCGACCTTAAGTTTGAAAAGGTTTGTGCTTTAGATAAGCTAATAGAGGTTACTTTTTTCCAAAAAAAATTTTTCTTTATCAATTTAACATCGTTACTGAACGTTCTATGGGGAGATCCAGACGAGAGAAGAACGAGGGAGCTGCTAAAACTTAGTAAGCTCGAACTAAGTAGAATAATGGGTGTTGTCACAGGGCACTCTCAACTACTGGCACATCTTAAACGCGTCGGAATAGCGGGAGGAGATGAATGTAGAGCATGTGGGGAGGAGAGCGAAACATTGGAACACTATTTGTGCCAAAGCCCCGCCTTCTCACAAATAAGATCCCGATATCTTGGGTGTGACATCTTACCGGACATAAGCCGATTACGGGGAATATGCTGGAGGAAACTAAGGAACTTTGTGAGTGACACGGAGTTTCTCTAGGCCTTTGGGTCAATATGCTATGGTTAAATTCAAAGGAGCGCACAACAAGCCTTCACTGGCTTAGGTGTATGTCGTGTGACATGGGCTAACATACCCCTCCAATCAACCTAACCTAACCTAACCTACTGAACGTTATATGGAAAATAATTTTTAAATTGCCAACAGTTTTGTCACATAGTCAACATTAATTAACCTGATAAGCAAATGTTTTTCCAACAAAAAATATTCGGAATTTATGAGATTTCACCGGCTTTGAGAATTTAAGTGGACATCAACCATATATGGAGCTTGTTCTCATTTTTAGTGTGGTTTTTGTACAACGTATGTTTATTTTCTTGTTTTTTTTTATATTTTAACAACCTTTAATATGTATGTAGGTTTACTCCTTTCTCAAATTGTATGTTTTTACAATTTTGTAGATTTTCAACTTTTCTTAGAGTTTTAAAATTTTTTACGATTTTGGTGATATTTTACCTGCTATTGGTTTTGAGGAATTTCTACATTTCAAGCTGTTTATTAATGATTAAATTTTTTTTCTCCGAATTTTAGTTAAATTTTTTTATGGACATATGGTCACAAATTTCGAAATGTTTCAAGTGGTCTTAGATCAGTAATCTTAACCTTAAACTTCTTCTAGATATTTTAACGTAATATCAATTTTTCATAGAACAACCTAAATTTTTAAAATAAACATCTGCAACTAACCATGTCCTTGGGGAGACGATTTTTAGTTAAAAAACCAAGCAAAAAGTCAAACCTCCTCAAGACTGTTTACATATACAAACATTTTACTAGTTCTAATTGTAACAAATGTAATATATAAATTATACAGTTTACGTTTGAAGGTAAGAACATAAAAAAATTTGAAAATCTTAGTCTTGGATGTTACATTTGTATCTTAAGCATTTATTTGTAAAGTCGAAATAAATTGTGAATTAATAAATAATGGTAAAGTATAAAAACTTTTTTTTATTAAAAATGTACTCTTAATCCATCCATGGTTAATGTATTGTAACAAGATTTGATAATTTATATACTAAAGAACTTCTGTATTATTTACGTGATTGAAAACGGGGGGAGTTTCTCAGAGAATTTGTCATTTCATTCAGGCATCATAATTAATATATTTTCTTTGCAGACAAGTTGAAAAACGAATTAAATTTAACTTAAAAAAAAAACTGCAAGAAATTAAAAAAAACTTCCTTCGAGCCGGATTTGAACCAGCGACCTATGGATATCGACAGAACTGGATTTGATAGTTTTACTGAATATCCTACTGAGTCCGGTCCGAGAGCCTTTTCTTAATCCATGATACACAAAGCAAAGACACAATGTTGTTAGTTGTTTTACAAGATATACCACACATTTCGAAAAACTCTTTGCCGACAACTTGATTGTAAGTACATATTCAATGTCGCTACACATTTCCAGTCGAACATTACTACAGTCCACCGCTCTACCAACTGAGCTATCGAAGGTCGTGGGAATTTGTAAAAAAATTGTAGGCAAAAACATTTGAAAATTGACATGGTGATGTTGTTTGTAGCAATTAAAAAAAACAGCGCATGCTCAAAGGCAGCTGAAGAAAAACTCAACAAAAACAAACTCACCACTCCAGCCACCAGTCAAGAAAATTTTTTTTTTATTTCCTTACATTTATTTGTACCAGGAGTATCTTCAATATTATGGGAAATACACATGTAGCACATTTGTCGGTCGATTCACAAATATGGGGTTTTTTTGAAGCAGAAATTATTAAGAGTAATTATTTAAAATTCAATTTGTCAAAGATATTTTGTTAGAAGAAAAAGTTTATAAAATAGAAAAAGGCAGCATAAATTAAAAAGTTTTAAGCGCAATTAAACCCCAACATTTTTGCAACGAAGACAGTCTTTCTAATTCATAAAAAATTAAAACAGCTTTATTAATAAAAAAAATTAAAAGAGCTTTGTTAATAATAAAAATTGTATTAAAACAATTTCCTTTATGGAAATTATGAAAATTCCTATAACAAACCTGCTTTAAGTGTATATTTTTAATATGTAATTTGTAAACTCAAATATACTTGTTAGGGTAGCATACACGGATTCACATTGCATTGAATATATACAATAAATAAACTTAATTAATTTTTAAGCCTAAGATCTCTTAATTTTTTTAATTTTTATCAATATTTCGGTACCATCTTCAGGATATTTGTTTATTTTATAAAAATTAAAAAATAATAATGAAAAATTTTTGTCCTATTTGAAATAATAATCAAATATTCAGAAAATATTTAAAGTAATTATATCAATATACATAAAAAATAAACGCACATACATTTGTACATTAAATAACAACATTACAAACTCATGTATGCAACACAAGTATTTCCATACCAATAACATGTTGTTACATGTAAATTACAATTTACGTTATTTTAACATTGAAAAATTACATCTGATAAAATCGAACATTTCTTATTGAAATACCTGCATGTGCTTATGTTTTGTTGCATACATGAGTTTGAAGTGTTCCTATTTAATGTACAAATGTATGTGCGTTTGTGCAAAATATCGATAAATATTAAAAAATTAAGAGACCTTAAGCTTAAATAATAAATTAAGTATATTAATTTTTTTAAATAGTTTACGTTACTTTTAAAGAAAATAAATTTTTACTCCTTTATTTACCTACACGATTGAAACTGTAATGGGTTTTGTACATCATCGACTATAAAGTGATTTGTATATATGTACGATTGTGTTGCAATCATATATGTGTTGCTTATAAATACAATTTCATATCAAAGGTTTGTTATTATTAAAGTGTTCAATAAATAATTTGAACCATAACATTATTAACGAATTAGACGGAATACTTCATTTTATGAAAGTTAAAGACAAGACAAATCGAATTGAGACGATTATAACATTGAGTACAAGATTTTTTTTCCGCGAAGTGATATAAACCATCGTTCTTGGATGCATAAAAATTGTTTAAAGCCATGAAACTGTAATTGTTTCGACTCAAAATTGTAGCTGTTGTTATATTTAAAAAATTTTAGGACCGCAAATGCTTTTCGTTGAACTTTTGTTTGGTTTTTTTTTTATCTATCCCTTTAGTTTATATACATATATGAATTGTATGTGGTAATGACGATTTTTTTTAACACTTTCTATGCATGGTTTTGACGATTTCGATATTTTGCCCTTCAAAGTTTGACGAATGTACGTACACCTGTATTGTCTGGCAGCTGCAGTTCTGAATATAAAAATCAACAAAGTCCAACCAGGAATACATGGATAATCGAATACTTGGCTAAGGCCATAATTAAAAGCAAAAAATATAAAGCAAATAATTTATAATAATTAAAAATAAATAAAAGATAGAAAAAAATACGTCATAAAAGAATTTTAAACATATTCTTCTATGTTAAAGAAAGAAATCCATGTGTGTTTGATTGACATTATTGTTGTAAATCACATGCTTAAGAGTTGTTATTATTGCAAAAATTATATTTTGTCTCTCCTCAACTCAACTCAACTCAACTCAACTCAACTCAACTCAATGAAAATAAAAATTCAATCTACTCTTTGTACATATAAATAGAGTAGAAATGGTTTATGTTGTTTTACGGAATTCAAGATCAATAATGGGAAAAATTAATTAAAATAAACAGATTTTCTTTGTATTTTGTATCAAATATAAAAATTTATAAAATATTTTGCTTTACAAAATTTTATACTCTAAGGTTTATGCTAATGATTTAAACATTTTCCAAAGTTTCAATGTACAAATTTGGCAATATGTGGCCATCAGTCTTTAATTCCCATAATTATATAAATGAACTAATTCATACATTTAATTTTAAATGTTTAAAATTAAGTTTCACATCTTATATGTGCATCTTGAACGTATTGAATAAAATTAAACTTTAGTAAAGTTGAATAAATAAATAATGAATTAATGAGACTATAAATATTTAAATGATAAATATTTTAGTTAACAATAGATTTCTAAGAACTTGTAAGTTTTAATGTTTAACATTATTTGATATTTGATATAATTTGAAATTACAAAGTCTAATTGGTGCTTAAATCTGTATTAATTAAGTATTTGACACTTCTAAATGTTTTTAATTGAAAATAAGAAGAGTTATCAGATAATTTGTTATTTATTTCTATCTTCCAAACATCACAATAAATGTTGTTTAATATTTGTTTCTTTGGAGTCAAGTTGGAAAACGAAAAAAAATTAAAAAGATGTAGTAAAAAAAGCATCCCTCCTTCGAGCCGGATTTGAACCAGCGACCTATGGATAACGGCTATAATCAGAAGAATATTCGTGATATTAACAATGAAGATTTCAATTATATTATTTTATTGCAAATTTACGGTATGAGAAGAGGTAGGAAGGAAGAATAACTTTCGTAATCCATTATAAGCAAAGAAAACCTCATTTTATTAATAAAGAGGGAATTCTTTTTCTTAAGACAATTTCGAATTTAATCCTTCCATCCCACCCCTTACTCACCCAACTTAAACTATAAACTTAAAACTATATATAATTTTAATCGCCATTGGTTATCACGATACCTTTGCGCGTTGATCAACAACACTACAGTCCACCGCTCTACCAACTGAGCTATCGAAGGCAATGGATCAACTGCGAACAAACTAGGTTTAAAAAGTTATATTACGATTGTTGCTGTAATTCATGAAACAGGGAATGAACCAAGTGCAGTAGAAAAACATATTGATCCATGATATACTTTTATTCACCACTCCCGAATAAAACTGTTTTTCTCTTTTATTTTTACTCGTAGTGTCTGCAATATAACGTGAACTAACAACAACAGGTATTCACATGGTGAATATAGAAAATAAAAAAGTGCACCCAGAGAGAGAGAAATAGAGATAATCGAAAATTTACTTTTGGGTTTAATTAAGCTTAATTAATATTTCGTATGTAGAAATTTGATTAAATATAAATAAAATATACAAATACGCCAAAATTGTTTTAAGAGAAAAAAACCGACATGAGTTTGACAGTTTTGGGGGAAACCACATGCTTGAGGGGGTTTTAATGTTGTAAAACGTTAAAAGTTTAATTCAATGTTATATTGCAAAAAGGTGCTTCTCTAAAAAAGTAATTTTAAAGAAGGTATTTCGGAAAATGTTATTTTTTTTTCAATTTCCATTTATTTCAATAAATATATACTAATTCAGAAATGTACTTTTTATTGAAAGAGTAAACATTTTCTCGAGATGCAAGCTACACTAAGAACAAATAACTTGCTGCATTTAGATGGTAACCTAATCAACCAGTAGTAATTGGTTCGATTTCTGGATATTTCTTTTGTAAATTTTTAAAAGAAACTATACACATTACTCGTATGTATTCCTAAATGTACTTCTTTTCATATTTTAGCCATTTATCCATTTTAACCAGACGTAAATCAGAACGATTTTGTTTTTCTTCAATATTTTTCAAACAAGCACACAGAAACGTATTAATTGAAGCTAAATATTGATGTGTGTATCACAAAAAATTCTCGTATTCTTCTTCAGGTGAATGTTAGTTCATATTGAATCATGAATACATTTACAAATAAACATCATTTTCTAATTGAGTATGGCGCGAATTGAACTCGATCCTGTAAAGAATTATTATATTGACTGACAAATCAACAGTTCAACTAAAATATCATCGTACACTCAACAGTTCCAAACAATTTTATTATTTCTAATTCTATTATAATTTTCATTGCTAAAATGTCAATCTAAATATATAATTATTCTCCTTAACAATATTTAAAAAAAATCTAATTGTCTATGTGTATGTCTAATTTTATTCCCTTTTATAATTTAACATTTTTCTTTACATTTAACTGATAGATAATAATAAATTTTTTACTTGTGGTTTTTTCAGCTGTAGTTTTGCTATAGATGGCAAAATAAAATTTATGTTTTTGACCTTTAGAACATGAGATTGTTTGACTGAAATGTTTTTTTCTTCTTGTAGGATTATTTTATTTAGAATGAGTGAACAGTATTTGTTTTTCTTTTTGTCTGACTATATTTTTGTTAAATTTTTTTAGATGTATTATTTACTCATACATACTTATATATTTATTTCTTTCAGAAACAATTGCTTTGTTTTGAACAAGCTTAAGGTCAATATTCGTGCTGACACTTTATTTTGAGATTTATTATAGAAATAAACAAACAATAATTTAAGATGCTTGGCGCACGCTTTTCTTTTTTTTTTTTCAAATAATACCAATGAAGCTGTTTAATACTCTTTTTGTTGTTGTGGCCTTGCTATTGCTTAAAAGTGTCTCAATTTTGCATATATCACGCCAAAATAGCTCAGAAATTCAAATTAAAAACCATAAAACACGTCTGAAAAAATGAAGTGAACGAAGTAGGAATCAGTCAGTATTATTACTGTTGATAAATTGTTTTCTGCACACTTTAATTTAAATAAATCTTTTCGCAACTTCACGAGACGTTTTTCTCATGTTCGGTAACAAAATTTTAGTGGCACTAATTTTTCTCAAAATGAACCAATTTTTTATTACAAGCGACTGGCCAAACCCTCATGTCTAATGCTTTCAAAAGTTGTGATTATACAATCACCACTTGGGGTATTTGGACATGTGATCATCAGTCTACCATCGTAGTTGACGGCGGCAGCAGTTCGTTTTTCTTCTCCCGATTTTTTGCTTGTTTTATTATTTTAAAATGAATAAAACTGTAACACATTTCATAGTAAATACGAGCATGCCAGGCATGGACAACTCGATGGCATTAAACTTTCATAATGCTTTTTCCAAATTTAAAACGTCGAAATATACAACGAGCACTTTGCATTTGAAGTTGTTTTGATTTTATTTTGATAAATCAATCAAATCAATTTTAACTAAAAATTCAATTAAAATTTTTCGTCTATAATGTCTGGTGAGCGTAATCGAATTAGAGTTGCTCAAAGCGAATTCACAGCAGCTCGATGACAAAATTTATTCTTTTTTTTATGATTTATTTTGATTGTTTTGAATATATTCCTTTGCTTTTTTATTTTAGTCTGCTGTTTTTGATATTGAGAAAATAGAAAGTTGTATTTGTGAATACGCCTTCGCCTTCTTTTTTTATGAGCTCTATTTTCCTCCATCAGCTGATGCCTTACATAAAGATACTTATCAATTACAGTTGGACAGAAAGCAAATATAATCTTAATAAAACTATATTTTCGAATTCAAAACTACTGATTCGATTATAAGACGATGTGTGCAAAATTCATAGAAGCAGGACCTATAAGTTTTCCCAACACACCCCAATTAAATACAATAAATAGTTTTACTTATTTGATTTATATTTTTTCAGCAAAAAAATTAGACTTGGCCATAAAAAATAATTAACTTCAAAATTTTCATTTAACGAAACATACATTTTCCTTCAAATGCTGCCGTTACATCTAGACAAAACTTCAGCCAATATTAGTTGGATTCACTCTTAAGAAATAATAGTTTGTAACATTAAAAAGATCTTTTGAAAAAGTCGCCTAATTAAACTTTTAATATCAAAAAGGTACTTCATATTGTTGAAACTCAGCACTATTTGAAAATCTACATTCCCGTGTCTGGTAAAAGCATTGGATCTTTTGATTCACTTATTAATTTTTTGGTTTTGTTTTGGAGGCATTTGATGATTTTTTTTTTTTCATTTTTCTGTTGTTTCAGAATACAATGTTGGGCTTTTTTGTGTGTTTTTCTCAAGTGTTTTGTAAACATTGTAATTATCTTGCCTTAAGTAGAGACCTATTTGAATAATTTAATTATTTAAAATTTTTATAGTGCACTGAACTTGTTGGATCTTCGTCCGTCTACTGCCACTGTATTACGGCTGTCAGTTTTGATTTCTGACCTAATTCTTTAAGCACAATAGAAAACTTGGTAAAAGAGAAGTTGAGAGTAGACAATGCAATCCGTTAAGTTTTTTGGTTGAAAGAAAATTATTTATAACTTGCAGATAAAAGCGAAAAAAGTTTTTGATTTTAAATGATTTTTGTGCTTATGGTTAAATTTCGTATATTCACTTTTCTATATTATCATTAAATTAAATATGAAAGTTATTTGACTTATATCTTCGTGTCTAAAGTCCCAACAACTAATGCTGCCCTAGAGTTAATTTTTTTAAACTTACGATTGTTTTTGGCTTAATTAGGATTTGTTAACTCATCATAAATAATGTACAAAATGGTTCAATTTGAAAAATTCATTATGTATTACCCGCATTTAATACAGATCATAATTATACGATACAAATTACTTTTTATGTCTTCTTATGTGATCACTCAGAAGATGACATAGTGGAAGCGAAGGGAGATACGAGGAGTATGTGCTATAAAGCAGGCTGTGTAGTGGTTAGTAACATGGTATTACTTCTTCTTTTCGATCTTTTTATTTAGCATCGTGGTTATACAAGGATTTCTTTACTAGAAATGTTCAGCATCTTTGCGTTTCACTACAAGATACAATGATAGAAAAATTTCGGCAAAATTTATTTATTTTTTTTATGAATACAGATTCCACAGCTACACAACCGATATAATTGACATCAATATAGAATCCACTCAATTAGCCGTTATAATGATTTTTAGTCGATTAATCGTCTGTGTAATGAAAGTTGCGTCTGAAATAATATGCATCAGTTAATCGATTAGTCGATTAAATCATATTTCATCTAATAAGAGAGCCTCAGCAAATTATTTCCCTTTTAGTTAATTTAGTACCAAAAATATATGTTCATGACCATTTTGGCTTATTCCTTTAACTTAAAAAAAGATGTATATGTATAAACAGGAAACAAAAAGAATGCACATTGTAATGATTTTTCTTATATACGTAAATATTTCGAGCTTCAAGTGCGATGTTGTCTTGAGTTGTCAAAGGTAAACAAAAGTGTCTATCGACCTCTGGATCAATTAAAATAGACATGTCATGCAATTTGTTATATAAATTGTATAATGCTCTGTTTTCTAGTCAATTTTTAAAACTTTGTTCATTATAAAATCTTTCTTTATTATAAAATATTATCATGAACATCATAAACAGCCTTAGAATGTAAAATAATTATTTTCGGTTTTACAATAAATAAAATGAAATAAACTCTCTCCAAAAAATATCACTCACTCCCACTGTGCAAAAACTCATTTTGAGTACTGATGTTTTAAAACTCAATCAAGGTTTCTAAGCGTCTTAATCTTACATCAAATAAATTCCAGTCCATATAAATTTAAAATATTTCTTTTAATATACGGTTTCCATACCCCTGGTCATTGTACACTGGCAGCACTTTGTGCAGTAAGATATGAGTGAATTCTCATTTGGTTGGCATAAGTACTTCTTCATAAGAACATTGACTCGGATATTTACATTTGTCGAGATTTAGACTCACAATGAATAGATTTACACAAACCTTAATTGCATTTAGATTTAATAATGGAATATATGTAGATCTATGTATGTCTTCCAGTTAAACAATAATATGATTCATATAAACATATATTTGACGTTTGTTGCTGCTAGATTACAATTACCATGTTCGTTTTTATTCTACATTGAAAATAACCAGGAAACGACCTTTGTGTAATTGAATAAGATAATAATTTTTTTTAATTTATTTCAAATATGTCTCTTAAATATAAATCGTGCTCTTGATTTTTTAATGTAATCAGTTGGCATGTAAAAATTATTCAACAGTGGGTGTTAAGATTCCATTTGAGACACAAAAAATATTAACTTATGTGAAAGGTCAGAATTGAAAGGTATTAATTTTAAAACGAAAAACAAATATATTACGCATTTCGTTTATGTGTCATATTCTAAGTATGTGTATGTAGCTTTTGTGCTTTATTTCTTCTTATTTTATGAATAATTTATATATTTAATTAAGCAAGGTTAAAGCTCCCAAGTAAGTGAAGTGAAGTAAGAAAAAAAAACTTATAATAAATGAAAAGTTTGCAATACTGCCACTTACCTTAAAATATGTATGTATGTAAGTATTATTCTTAACAATATATCAACATACAAGACATCTACAGAAATAACAAAAGACATCTCGCAGTAATTTGTATTTTTTTTTATTTTTTATTATTAAATAAATAATGAAACCACATATTACGTCACCAACCAACCAACAACAAGAACAAAAATATGTTGATAAAAACAACAACGAAGTGTTGAATTAAAAATAAATAAGTATATAAACACCTAAATACATTTTTTAAGTCATAATCTTAATTGTTTTTCTTTTTGCGACATAAAACATTGATTTCTTCAGCTGACATCTTGGACACACACTGAGGCATTGTGCGCTGTCGGTCAAGTTACTTGCAGCATTAGAAAATGCTTATCAGTATGACAATGGTCAAATTTCAGTTGCACTTAGTGCAGATATTTAAATGTTTTAAATGGTTATTTTACATACTTTATATTGCTATTATTAATTTTTTATTTGGTATATAAAGTGTTGAAACATGTGTTTCCAACAAAAGTATTATAAAAAGAAGATAAGAAAAATATCCTTCCTTCTTCCTTCCTTCCTTTTGGCATCGAATATAGATGGACATTTTTAAAGTTTGGAAAAATAGTTTTGCCACACATACGAATTTGTTAATTACACTGTACATCAAACTCAAACTATTTTCAAAATAAAAATTATCTATGAATGATTTTGATTTTAAGTGTATCGCCGTTTTGATATTCTATGCTACACCTTATTCTAGGGGTAGTCAAAGGTCTCCTATTTTGGCACATTGCTTTGTATTTTAGGTATGAGGCATAATCAGTAGTTCTATGTAAAACACTACGAAGAATATTTTTGTGGAACATTTTAACCCTCTAACTCTTCTCGGTATGGGCCTTTCTTGTCCCTCTCACAAAAAGAGACAAAAAACAAGTCCTCTTTAATGCTCCCCAAAAATTTTTATCATAATATTTTACTATAGATCGTCAAATACGACAAAACTTTAAATTAAATTTGAACACCAGAAATAAGTGTGTGAATTTAAAAGGTGTCTGAGGGTTACCTACGTACATATTTACAATTGTAGAACCCTCTGAAATATTTCTAACAATAAATTTTAGCCCTATATATCTTCGATGCATGGTCCATTTTGGTTAAAAAGGGGACAAAACTTCCTTTAAACAGTGATATAATGGGTTAAATGTGTGAATACACTGAAGTTTGAAATTTATCTCGAGCGTTAGAAAAAGTCAAAACTTAATTTCATACTTAATCACGATTGAAGCTAAAATATCTCACAAACCCGTATTTTAAGGCGTACGATTTATACTTAGAAGACTCTGTTGTGGTCATGCAGGCGGAAGTAAATTTCAGCCTCTTTTATAAAGAGTCCCTATGAGTCCTTTTCCATATTTTAGAACCACCAGTGTAGCCACATGTCTTCACAGGTACTTGCTTAAGGGTACGATTTATTCAGGAGCGTTCTTCCGATATCAGTGTCTCACATCTTTTCAACCAGTTTTTTAGGTATTTGGTCAAATATATCAACCTTTAATGCACACCCGTTCATATATGTCTCGATGGCCTGATATGTAGTCGTGTTCGGTTGCAGACGTTTCGCCACAAGAAACTTGTAAAATAGTATTCAGTGCCCTGAATTAGGTAGTTCGCAATGCAACGCTTATGACAACGCAGCACTCGCTGCCAAGGCATAGCACGCTGAGTCCTCTTAAGGTTAAACTTCCTCTCTATTGATTTCCACCATACAACTGATGCAAAGGATAGTATTGATCTTATTACACTACTATAAAGCAAATGTTACATTTTGGGATTGAGTCTCTATTTTACACCAATGATTCTCCTGCAGAGAGACCATAATAAGTTATCCCTATTTGCCTTCTATTCTATGTAGTGCCTTCACAACAATTTTCGACCTGGATCAACTCCCAGGTATTTCATCATATCGAATATCAATAGTATTTTAAAGAATTCTGCCTTTAAGGCTCTGCCAGTACCACGTAATATTTCGCAATTACACAATACAACAAATCTCTTCCGCTTTGCTAAGGGCCTTAAAGCAAAGAAGTAAAAGTTCAAACAAAACTTAACTTCTTTAAAATGCTAACAGGAAAACCTTCTTTCAAAATTATTCAACTCTACAAAACACATTAAGCCAAAATCAAACAAAAAAGTGGTCATGCGAATTTAGGCTTCATTAATAAGAAGTTAAAGATGGAAAAACAAAGAAAAATAAACATTATTTATCATTACATGTCATGCATGTCATTTGTATCAAAAAAGTAGATACAGTACGAAATACGCTCAGAAAAATTATGCTTGTCGAATAAAACTAACATCAATTAGAATTTAATTATTATATTTCCTTATACTCATTACTATCACGACCTCCATCCCCGCAAGCCACAAAACTGCAATGACCTTTTAAAATTTATAAAAAGCAAATATTTTCTTTGGGTGAAAAATTACTGATTTGTTTGTACCACATGGTGTATGTGCGAGTAGTACCCACAACAGCTTCCCTTAAAATTGAAGTGTGATAATTGTATATTCCTATTGAATGTTTATCGAATTTATCATTATTTGACAAACACTGTAACACATTCAAATCTACGAATATGTCCGTATTCATCTGAGTTGTATGCATGAAATTGTCAAGGAATAACTGCAATTTGAAAGTAACATTGTCCACAATAGCCACTTTTTGTGACGCGAAAAGTGAATATTGTTGTAAATATTTATTGCACAATAATTGCCAAACATTTTTGGAAAATCTATACAAAAGTAATTGGTGTAGTACCCACTTGATTGATCACCATGCGATGATTAATCCAATAATTATCAACCGACTAAACGTTTCGATATTGAAAGTTGCGACTTTGACGCTAACGAATGTTCAGAGCAATTCACACTAATTATTCGATTAATCGATTGAAATGCATGTCTTTTTCACCTCTGCCAATTTTGCTGATTACTCAACTTTTAGTTCTAAGTGCTATATGTACTTCTCAACAAAACTAAAATACCTAGATGAAACTAGGGTCTCTAGACAATTTTCTAGGGAGGTGTACAAATATTTTTCGGAGGACTTCCATCAATTATGTCTTTTATCAGAAATTTCATAAGAAGAGAAAACTTCTACAGAGCTTAAGTTGCCAGATGAGTCTATCTACGCCTATAATATATGAAGTAGCAAAGGCGACAAAAGGTTATGTTGGGGCATCCCTTGTCCCTACAAGAATGACCGTTGCTACACCACAAATTTTAAACATTACGTTATTCTATTGTCTTTGCAATAATTTTAACTAAAATATTTGTTGCTCCACTAATACGCGAGGGTATTAAAAACCCAGAAAAAAGGCTCAAGAAAACTTCGAATTATTATTAATAACCTTTGCATTAGCCCGTCATTGGGGGAACTTAGTTCCCTTTTTTGATGTTTGCTCAACGATTTGGAACCTATTTGCGAAGTGTTGATAAGTACATTGTTTTGTGTGCTTTTGCAAAGAAAATTAAATTGCTGTTAGTTCAATTCTGACTTTTCACGGAAATTTTGTTAATTGGACTTCCCAAAAAGTTAAAAAAATGCGCTAAGCATTAAAAACGTCGTTCCTTAAGAATGGCTTTCATTTTCTTAGCCTAAAAGCGACTTGAACATTATTAATGGAACAATAATGTGTTTGCAAATATAAATATTTTAACCACTATCATCCGGAAGAGCCGGTGATCAATAATATTGTATATTTTTACAGGACAAACACATATTCATGCACACGAGTACATAAATATGTATGTAGGTAAATAAGCACATATGTATATGAATACATACTCATATAAATACAATAAGTATGTCTTTTGTGCAACAAATAATTGGTTAACACACCAATGCAGTTGGTGGTATGGCTCCTTTAATGCAGCAACGATGTATCTCGAAAACAAAAATTTTTGAGTTGTCGATGAATAAGTATTCGTCGATTTGCTCTTTATATGCAGGGAAACAATCATAATCTTATCGAAATTTTACCAAAAAAAATGCCGATATGGACTTTGAAGCTTTTCTCAAATGCATCATCTCACAATTTCAAAATATTTTAACTACCCAAGAAAAATGTTCCTTAATATCCTCTTTATAAGTATAAAAAATCAGAATTATTCTTAAGCTAAGCCGAAGTTGAACCATAAACACGAATTTTGCCAAGTTCTTTATTTTATTATTATTATTATTTTTTTTTTGTTTTTTTTTTTTTTTTGTTGGAGATATGTCTATGTTGCATTAAAAGAGTGATTTTGCACACATCATCATGCTACTGACAAAATTGCTTCTTTTCTTTCAGTCAAACCAACCAGGGCAGCACGTTCGCAGGGTTATCAGAGATGAATTTATGCAGCGTAAGGATTATTATGGAACAAATAATGGAATTTTTATGTTTGATCATTCATGAAATAAAATTTTGAAAAACATATAAACAAAAAAGTGTTAATGACGACAACAATGAGGGAGTGCTTTTTTGCTTGCGTTTCTATTGATCGATTTGGTAAAAGTTTCATAACAAATTATTCAAATGATAAATTTCGTTTGACTTGAGTAGATACGGGAAGTCTGCTATTGTGTGTTGATTTTATGAACTTAAGAAAAATGGACAATTGAATGAAATAAAAATCATTTCCGCACTTTAGTTACAAGTAACGAACAAATCAAAGAAACTTTAAGAAATCTTAAATTTGCCATAAATGACTTTTAAGAACAACTCTTCTCTTTTTCTAAATGAAGCTGTATAATTGAATTTGATTAACATTGTTAATGTGGTTCTAATGTTACATAGAAATATGTATGTATGTTATAAAAAAGAACATAAATTCTTCATTAAAATTTCAAATATATTTTGTATAGAAATATTAAATATTTTTATTGAAAAAATTTAGACACATTAAATTCTTCTGATATATTGGTGACCTTCGTATTTAGCTGTTGACTATTATATTCCGATAATAAGTACATGATGTAAGTATGTATTTATATTTATTTTTTTTATTCATATTAAAATCATATTATATACATACATACAAACATACATGCATACATATATAATTTGTGGCGCACCTAAACTGTAACTTGAAACTTTTTCAAATTCTTTGTTTCTCAGATAAAAATATAAGTCTGAAAAAATAGTTAAATAAAACACTTGTTAATGGGTGATACATACCCCATTATTGTATAATAATTGAACAAGATTCACTTATTCAATTTTACTCGCAGTACTGTCATGATCACCATCATCATCTTTAACCCCAAAGCAAAGAAATAAAAACAACTAATGAAATATAAATTGCAAATGTAAATTCGTTTTTTTTTTGTTTTTTTCAAAATAAAATGACATTAAACTCTGACTTTTGTTTTTCTGCTCGTATAATATATTTTAATTCCTGTAATTTGCCACACATTAAGCCACTTTTTAGATGCTGAATACTCGTACAGAATTGGTTGTTAATTTGAAATCAATTGTTATTTTTGTGTCTCTGCCAATACAGTTAACGAACGGCATAAGTTTCATGATCAAAGCCAAACGATTGCAAAATAACGGTATTAAATAGCTAATGATCCCTGAAGAATTGCAAAAAAAAAAGTAGCAAAATTATCTGCAAAAAGGCAACATTTGATATTTCCTTATAGTTTACCAAATTAGGGAGGTACTAAGTGATGCATGCGGAATAATTAAACATATAAGAAATAAAATAATTAGCTCGATCAATTCTGCCTGTCAAAATAAAAAAAAACTAATTATTATAAGAAAGTTATTTCTTTAATGGACAAAAAAGCGCTCTCTTGTCAAATTGTGTCAAATGGGTGTTCTGTTCGGGCAACGTTCCTCGCGTTTTGCCCATTCAGCAATGGATGAATGGTGACATCAATAATACACATGAGTTTTAAGAGTATTGAACATTCCGAGAAAGTTACTGTGTGATGTGGATGTTGGGCTAGTGGCATTAACGGTCCATATATTTTCGAGAACGAAGTCGGTCAGGCCATCACCATCAATGGCGAACGTTAAAGGACGATGGTTACAAACTCCTTTTATTCTAAATTGGAGACATTGACACCGACGATGTGCGGTTTCAACAAGACGGCGCTACCTGCCTCACAGCCATGCCAAATTTGGAGAGATTTGAGAGCATGGTAATTTCACCTGTAGTGGTGTGAACTGGCCATCTCGATCGTGCGATTTGACTCCATTAGACTTTTTCTTGTGGCATTTTTTTAAGTCGCAGGTCTATGCGAAGAGTTCACAAACCACAGCGTCCCTCATAGTCGATGACATCGATCAAATTCAATCTGTTTTATACGCCAGAGTCATAGAAAATTCGACATATCGGGTGCGCGCCACCCAACGATGTCGTGGCATACATTTGCACGATGTTGTCTTCAGTACATAATGGCATTAATAGGCCTTTAAAATAAAAATAATCGTATATTTAAATTAAAAGATATGAAACGTTTAATGACAGGCTCGTTATATTTACTGACGAAGATGCTAATTGCTCGAGCAGAACGGAACAGTACTGCTTTTCATAATTGCTGTTGTTTTTACCGCTTTTTAGGTAGTTTGGTAATATCAATAATTAACACACATTTTCCACGGCATTTTATACAACAAATTTCACCATGGACATCCGCAGGTGTGTCGGGCCATGCGATTTGACCTGTTTGCAAAACCATAGTTGATTGTTGCTCAGTAGGCCTGACTTGCTCAGATAGGCCTGACTTGAGGGAGCTAAGCCGCCCCAGAAGAGATTCATTGCACTAATATTTTATTTCTTAAGGGGTTTCTAATACCACATTTTCCTCTGATAGAAATGTACTCTAGTTAAGTTAAGGCCAAAGCCAGGAAACAAACATAGTCCGAGCCATCGTTGAAATTCAAAAGGATCTGTGAAGCACAGACTCATTGAAACTTTAAATCATCGGCTTATGTCATGGAAGATGTGAACTTATATGAATGGACCTTTTTGCAAAAAGTTGACATATGCAATTTTCCTATTTTGTTAACCAAGTAGATATAAATTTTATTTTTTATTTTAGCCCACCCTACTGCATTTGACATTAATTGCCAAAAAAACATATTTGCTGTTTGAAAGCCATCTAATACGAGTATTGCATCTCTTCTCTTTTTCTATTGCACTTTAAAAATTTTGCTTTTATGGCAATTAGTACGAGTATTTAATATATTTTTACCCATTTTTATACTTGTAATTTAGTTTCTGTTATTTGAATGTCAAGATCCGGAGTATTTAAAAACAAAACATTTTAAAAAAATATAATGATTTTAGAATCTATACACTTAGAGAAATCTATATTGCGAGATGTACAAACATGAGATTACAAACATGAAAATATAATTGATCATTTTCATAACTGATTGGCAGTTAGATAATTAATATTTGATCTGAAAAATTTTTTAATTTAATTTTTATTCCTATTTCTTTTAAATTTTAGTTTGCTGTGTATCTTATGCTGACTGATTACTTTAATTTGACACTTTACATACACTATGCTTTTTGGATCGCCATTTGGCACTTGTTGCTTTTAAATGTCCCATAATGGGCAACGAATTATGAATTTATTGTCGAGGTTTCTTTAAACACACGAGTGTAAGCTTTCATTGGCTACTCGTATTAGCATCTGGAACAACAGCATCCACGGAGTAATAAAAGCAGAAATGCTTGCAGCAAATCATGCTCTTCGAAATGTACATGAAAAATTAAAATAAAATTCACATAAAACGTAGCAAATATTATACTGCCCCCGCATGCCAGCAAACTTTATGGTTAAAACAGGGTTACTTTGCAACGACTGCAGATACAAGGCTTCAATTATAAATTGCATGCCGCTTCATTAATAAAAATAACAGCAATTACGTTGGCAGCAGCCGCAGCAGCAACTATAAATATCATCGGTAATTATATTATTATTGTTGTGGATAGATGAAGATAATTTGAGATCAATGTTTTTAAAGTAGAGATGCACAATCCTCAAATGATCTTCAGCAAATATTATTTTCAATCACGTCAGTATGTATGGCAATAGGTAGATTGATGAAATATTCAGCAGCAGACTGGTAGGATTAATGGATCTACTTTTATATCCATATGTAATGTAATGTAATGGGGTTTGGCCCAGGATGGTCTTTTGCACTGCGACCATTGTTGATCTATTGTGCTTCCCCTGTCCCTAGCCGTCCAATACGTTCGCAAATAGGATCAGCTCCTTCAATGGGAACATTAGCAGATCCTCTTCACTCAGCGTATATGCATGTAGGGTCCTGTGTCTTCTGTGGCACAATGCCCCACAATTTGCTATCAAGTGTTCAATCGACGCCTCCTCCTCACTGCAAAATCTGCTGGTATCCGTGTCAGATAAGCCCATTCTGTATGGGTGGGCTTTGCAGATGTAATGACCTGTGAGCGCCCCTACCAGTGTCCGTAGGCTTTTCTTGTCCAGTCTTAGAGCCAGATCCGCCCTCCCAGCGTCAAAGTGTAGGAATTTCTTGGAGTGACCTAACCTATTGATATCATTCCAATGTTGTGCAAATCCATTTCGAAATCTACCCCTTAAGGAGACTTTTGTTGAACCCAAAAGAGGGGGTGGGTCCAATGAAGTTCCCCTCACCCCCCTTTTCGCACAGATGTCCGCCATCTCATTCCCGCTTTGCCCCTGATGACCTGGTACCCTTATCAGAGTAATCTGATTTTGAGTCGCCAGGTCATTGAGCCTGCCGTGGCATTCCAGTAATAATCTGGACCTGTACGTACAGCCACTCAGGGCCTTAAGAACCGATTGGCTGTCCGAGAATATCTTAACCCGTATTCCCCTTTATATCCAGATGATTGGACATTCTAGCTAATAAGAACAGTGCAGTATCAGTGACGAGTCGCTCAAATATTCCAGACTCTGAAAGAAATGATTTCTCCAATATACAATCCAGTGCTCCAGGGAAGTTGCATAGAAGGTGCTGAAGTAAACCTGCTGTGGTGCTGTCAATTGATAAAGACTAAACGTTTCAAAATTAAGGAGGAGATGAGATATTCTTTATAGCTTTTATTTTCGCATAACCTTTAGTTAAGAGTTTCTTTGATCTGGATTTTCCCACAAAGATCGAAAGAAAGCAGAATACTCCACAAATTGATTTGTTTAGCCAAATAAACGTTGAAAACTATAGAATTGTTTAATCAAAATGGGTGTTCTGTTCGGGCAAGATTCTGCATGTTTCGCTCAGTTTACGATCAGCATAATCGACCTCCATTTTTTGAATAAATCTATACCTCAGCAAACAGAATTGTCGAATTCGGAAAAATACCAATCCACAGGAGCTTCAAGGTCGTCCAATGAATCACAAAAAAGGTAATGTTTGATGTGGATTTTGGGCTGGCAGCATCATCGGTCCATATTTGTTTGATAACGACATTTGCCAGGAAATCACCGTCAATGATGAACGCTATAGGTCGATGATTACCAACTTTTATTGGCCTGAAAAGGATGATATGGACAACAATGACGTTTGGTTTCACCGCTATATGGCACACAGTTCTCAACGAGCAATTTCAGGACATGGTAGTCTCACGAGGATTTGATTTGAATTGGCCATCGAGATCATGAGATTCAAACTTTTTAGACTTTTTCTTATGGGCGGTTTCTTAAGACGCAGGTTTACATACATATGTGAATAAGCCGCAAGTCACAGTGATGGCATTGCAAATGGGGCCTACTTCTTTGTGATGGGAGTGTTGCCGATGAAAGATAATATTTTTTTTTTTAAGATTTGGAAACAACAACTCACAAAGAAGGTGTGTAAGGGATAGGAAACAGGCAGTGCAGCTACTTTAGTTATAAATTGTCATTAGTAAAGCGCTGATTTATTTATTTTTTCTACTTTTAATAATTCGGAGTATAATTTTGCGTTATTTTATCGTTACAAGATTCCACTAAGAAAGTAAAGGAATCGACCTCATATTTTATACTCTCGATTTTTAGATTTTAAGTTGTTATTATTGTAAGCATAAAACAGCCGGCGATGATATTATTCTTGTGTGAGCTTTCCGAAAGGAAAAGGAAAACTTTGAACAAGAAGGGGAGTGAAATTATTATTCTGTTACTAGTGAAGTTAATATTCTGGAACATAAGTTTGGATTGTGAGTGCTCTCGTGGGCTAGTGCCTAGTGTACTATGCCAGTAGTGCGAGGATCTCGGATTTGATTCCTGCAGAACCGTTTTGTTTTTTTATAAAAAAAAACAGGCCTATTGTATAAAATTTGTATATAAATATCTCGTACACTTATCTATTAAGAGGAAACCATTATTTAATTTTTCCTTTAAGTTGTATGTAACAGGGAAACCTGCAGCTTATTTTCTGTGAGTCTTGTTTATTTTTAAGTTATGACGTTCTTGCAGCTAGTGAACAATATGTATGCATAATGTGCATTTATATGTAATATTTTACAACAATTTTTTGTTATGTAGTGCAAACATAATAATAATGGACAAAGTTTTATGTGTCTTTTTTTTGATATTTTTAATAACTATAAAATACTGACAATATGCCGCAAGCGTTAAAGCAACTTTTTGTTGCAACACTTATTTTATCTAATAAATATTACATATATCTATGAAGTCTGACTTATTCAAATAGAATTATGTGCAAATTAAATTTTATGTGGAAAATAATTAGATGAAATATAAAATGACTAACGATTTTTAACTGAGTTAATTTTATTTGAATTCAATTGCTTCTGAACTATTGTGAAGAACAAACATAATGCAAATTTAATTATGGGCTTTATATTTTCTCATTTATTTAAAATAAAATTAATTAGACAGCAATAAGTTTGAAATAATTTGATTACATTTTTTTATCCATAAACAAAAGAATTTTTTGGTTTGCTTTACTTGTAAATATTTGTTGCAACTGCTTATTTGGAATTCACTCATGGCTGCATGAATCGTTAAGTCGTTTAGATGGCCCTCAGTTTTTCAAAAGATAAATTTGTTTGGTAAACTCATTATGAATAGATTTCTCCTGAGCAATGCTTGCAAATAATTAAAATTTAAAAAAATAAAAGAAATGATTCGAGTTAAGAAACTTGTGCTTAAATTTCTAATTAAAATTTCCACATGTAAAACAATCAGTCGCAAGAGAATTATCAATCCAAAAATCATTACGGTATACTTTTGGATTTTTTTCAACACTTGGAAAAATAATCAATATCCGAACTTGGTTAAGGATTGTAATCAAAAATTCTATAGCAGACATGGGTAGTTTTTTAATCCAAATTAATGACAAATTATCTATCCACACTAAACGATTTCTTCGGGTTTAGTGTCTTTATAATGTCAGAAACTTCGGGAAAATGAATATAAACGCATGAGTTCCCTGTATGTAAAGCGCCAAGTGCATTCGAAAAATGACACTGATCAATATAGCTGTCGAGAACTGGGTTTTGTATTAAGGGCATTAGAACCATCTAGGGTAGTCTGTGTGTGCTGAGAACGTGAGATCAGGACTAGTCAATCAACAATATGAATTATTTCTGATGTACATTATTGTATCATTGTGTTAGTTGTTGTTGGATTTTTTACCGATAACACTGGTCACTGAACAGTGCCAGCAGAGATTGATACTATTCTATGCTGGCGTACATCGCAGCGACCTACTTCATCGATAATGTTTGCAGAACCGGTGGCGAAGGAAAACAATAAAATGGCTACAGCACTTCATACATCTTACGAAAATTAGTACGTCTACTCAACACCAGAGGCGCTTTACAGAAGCAATAGTAGAGTTTTAAAAACAATTAAGCTCTCTCCTCTTATTGTATTTAACAACTGTCCTATCTACACTATCCCATTCCCAAAGAAGTAGCACTTTAAGTAGCAGTGTTAAGAGTTCAGTTGTTTATCATAGTCCTGCAAATAAGCCACATCGTTTAGTATAAGTTTGTCAAAACTTCTTGACTTCCATTGACCCGAAATTAAACTTATTATCATGTTTAAAGGTATTTGTGGCATGTCTAATGCCCTCCAATCGCCTTCTCCACATTTCAGTGTGGTGTAGTTGGACCTGCTGCTTTATTATTGTTTTCAAAAGATGAGTTTCACTACTAATCATGCGATATTCGTATGAAAATTTATGGAAAATTCTCTTGAAATCCTTTTGGCAATCGAATGGATATTAAATATATTTCTGAAATTCCTCCACTTATACAAAAAGCCACTAATAGATGAATTATGAATGTAAAATGCAATATGTAAGAATTATAATCATCAATCATAATGATAAGTTTCACAATAAAGTTCGAGTGCTGTAATTTTTTTTTAAATGAGGTAAATAAATTTCAGGCCAATGCTATTGTTCCGAGTTTTGTTCATGTTTTTAATAATTCTATGCCACTTAGGGATTTACTTCATAAAAATATTGTTTTATATTTTGAAATTTCCTTTGACATACAAAATACTTAAATTATAAAACCAAAATATTCTCAAATATAAATTCTAAAACAGTTAATTTTTTTACAATTTACAACATCCTGGTCGTTTCTCATCGTTCGAAATGGAACTTAATATGAATTACATGAAAGGTCACAGTCTAGATGACGACGACGCTTTCAGCAACATTTCGCGTATCTCGTGTGGTCTGCAGAATTCACTAAATTCCACATGTAACTCCGATTCAGAATGTAGTGGCCCAGTTTCAGTGCGGCATATGATACAACATTACAATAATCAGCTTAAGCAGAGCGAATCGAGTCAAACCAATCACAAAGGTACCTATAAAGTTAACATGGCGAAAAGGTATCATCATCCATCACAATATTTAGTACCGGCAACAAAATCATCATATTGTGGCTTGAATAATTATGGTTCCTATGGAAATGGTAAACCATTTGCTGACCAAATCGAACATGATAATCGCACGGCAAGTAGCTGTTGCATGAGTTGCTCAGCGTGTATGTGTTGCCGAAATAGAAGCCGTAAAAATTCTGCAACCAACAAAATGTTATCATCAACAGCATCGTCATTTTCACTGCTGCCAACCAATGAGAACAACCAAAAACCAAATAGCAATTACAACATGCACAACATACCCAGTTGTTGCTGCATTAGAAGCTCTAGTACTAGTTGTAATAAAATCAATGCTAATGATACTCGTATTCTTGCGGTTGAGAATTGTAGCAACAATAAAAATGATGCTGCTGCTGGTGGTGGTGCTGGTGTTGTAGCAGATTTTAATGTTGATACCGCAACAGCCAGTGGCAATAATGCCACCATGATAAATGATTTTTGTGCAGAACTAAAAGACTCCAGCGATAGTCTCTTTAAAAACAATAATTCTCAAATTGTGGCAGAAAAGAAGCAGAGTAGCTTACTCTCAATTGATAGTAATGAGGAGAGCAACATTTGTCAGCAGCCACCAGCTGAAACATCGTATCAAAGTAAGACCACAATTGCAAAGACATCAAGTGGTAAGTAGCTTAGAGTGACATAATTACTTCCATAATTATTCGCATAAACACACAAAGTGTCATATTAATCGTCTACATGTTCCGAAATCTAGGTGTGCGCATTATAATTGATATATTCTTTGATCAAGAACGATGTGTTGCTGATGCCGCCGATATGGTGGGCAGTAGGGTGGAAACTGATATACCACAAAGTCGTATTTTGAATGAGTTTCAAAAGCAGACAATGGGCACTAATGTTGATGCACCAGTTAATTCTTATCAGGGTTTGTAGAAAAATTATATTTAATAAGAAAACCTAAAAATGCTGTTAGTGCTGCTCTGCCACTGCTGCTGCTGCTGCTGATCTAAATAAATGAGTTTTGTTTTATAATTTATATTTAATGAATTGATTTTAATTTTTTTCTTTTTGATACATATGCTTTTTGGCTGTTAAGATTATACAAACACTTTTTCGATATTTTAGAGTTAATTTTATGTTGGTATATATTTTTAATAGAAGCCTCTGTTCAACCATACTGCTGCTAAAGTGTTTTAATGTTCTATTTCAGATTTAGATGCAGAGTAAGAAATAAATCTTTAGAAGAACAAAAGAAGTGAAACAAATAATTTTGGTTCTGTTCTGTTTTCCACTAGACATAAAAATAATTAGAATTAATCTTAAAATGGCTGTCATAGCGACAATGCCATCAAAATTTAAGTTATTTTCATATCGAGTGAAATAGAGGACAGAGCCTTACAATTAAATTAAATATAAATATTATATACATATTTGGATAAGAAGTTTTTATAAATTGTGTACTTGGAGAAAATTCTTAGCATCTATAAAATGTAAGTATTCAATCTTATTGTGAATAAGGGCGAACTTATTTTTAAAGTGAATTATTTCCCATGAAAAAATTATGGTGAAAAAAGGTTTCACTATGGCTTATGATCCCATTGGAGTCATATTGTTTTATAACAAACCTCGGACCGTTGTTGAAATATAGAAAAGAGAAGGGAAACTAATTTTGGCTTCAAAGCACAGTGGCATAAAAAAGAAAATAATTGGCAGGATATTGACCCATTACAATATCCACGATTAAGATTTCCAAGAAATTTTTTGCGTTAAAGTTTTTTTTTATTGAAAATAGGAGAAGCTGGGATCGGTATATAATTAATTTTTATTAATCAGCTTTATAAATTATATCAGCTCAGGGCGATGTTTTAATAATTTTTAGTATTTTGATTCTGATCGAGTATAATTTTTCGGTTACATAAACGAGTCTTTCATTGAGCGCATTTGTGAGATCATTTAAATTTTTTATTTATTTAAAAAAGAAAATATTGATGCCATAATGTAAGTAATATAATCACCTTTATTCTAATTGGCGACGGCAATAGAAGACAATGTCGTCTTGTTATTTTTTGTTGCAAATCGGTATTCCAGTGGGTAATATTGCTATTTATCAATAACTTTTAATGTATGTTTGGTATTCTGGAAGCAAAATTGACTTTGATGTTCCCTCTAATTGCCTTTGATTTTGTCGTCGACATTTTTGGTGTTGTCTTGCGTTGCTGTTGTGTTAAATTGATGTGCCAAATAGAATAAGGGTGACTATTGAGCAAATATCTACCGCGACGTTGCTGGCTGACACTCATCTAGAATGTTCATGAAATGGAAACTCCAAAAAGATTAAATAAATAAAAATGCTTCACCAACTGAACATATTTTTGGTGGGCTCGAGTTCAAGCCTCATCAGATTCAATTTGAAAATGTTTGTATTTGTTAATGTTTTACACGATTAGGAAAGACAGGAATTGTAAATTTGACTAACAGCTGGGGGAGCATGGGCTCGTTTTTGTTGTAAAATTTTTATATATCCAATGAGTTTTATTTAAAATTGCTCTTTGCCAACATTTTAGTAAAAACACATAAAACATTCGTTACAGCAAAAAATACTATTTACAATTTAAAATTATCTATTTGTAAAAAAAAAAAATAACAAAATGCAGTTCATTTGTGGTATCATGCGGGAATTGTTTATAGTTTATGCAAATGTTATCCCTTCAAAGGGTTCAACACGACTTCTTATTCAGTTATGTTGCAGGGGCAGGGGCAGCAATATTACTGCAATAAATGCTTGTGGAAAAAGGCGTACAAAGCAATAGCAGGAACTATAAATGGTTAATGATATTGATCGTACGATCGCACAAAAACATAATTTTTTATTTGAATAAACATAGTGAAACGGGTATGTGCATGTGGGTGTATGTGTGTGCATGTGTTTGTATGATTATGTTAACTTCAGAAACTTAGCATGTTTCTGTACTTCTCATACATGTCTGTTTACTGTATGTCGTACAAAATTTTCTTGTTGTTTCATCTAGCCAACAAATGGTGTGATGGGTTCGTGATCGAAGAAACGAAAAACTAAAGAGAAAAACCTACTTTTCACTTAAACTGTTGTCTGCTTTCCAAATGAGCCTGAAAATGGTGAAGAGATTTACTTGGCTTTTCTTTTTCTTCTTTTCTTTTTTTGTCTTTCAAAATCTCTTATGCAATTTTTGCCATAATGATGTTGTCTTAAGTTGAAGATGTTGGCAGAGCTGCAGTGAATATTAAATTTGAACTAACTGGGCCAAACTAATAATAGAAATAAACATTTACTATTATGAGGTATTCCAGATACTTAATGATAATGAATTTATAATCACATTAATTAAAATTTAAAAATTGCTTAATTTAATGGAAGACTCATGCATTTTATTTGCTCAAGCTACGATCGTATAATTGGATACTTTGATTGGAAACATCATGATTTTTAGATGAAAATCTGGAGTGGTTAAGACACACGCTATTACGAGCTTTTGTGACAGAAGGATAACTTTAGTTTTAAATAAAACATAAGCAGATTATCAAATAGCAATTTGGTGTTTTTGACCCTCCTACGTGTTTGTGGTGGTGGGGTGTCATAAAGCCATAGGACATAAAGCCATATGGCGTCAAGTCCCATTCCATTGAGACATAAGGGCATATGCCATTAAGTCTCAATACAATGGGACTTAATGCCATAAATGTTTTTCCGAAAATGAGATATAAAGCCATATATTGAGCATCGGTTTCGCTTACAAACTTTTTCTGTATAGCCGGCCTGCGGCCGGGCTGAAAGGTTTTCTACTCTATGGTAATTCGAACACCGGCTTCGCTAACAAAATATTTTCCTCCTTCAACCTTCAGGCATGGTATAGAAGTCATTTTATTTTAATTAATTAAAGAGCTATTATTTGGAGTCATCTAATGGAAGTTATTTAGTTAGGACTTATTTCATTATTCCGGCTACAAAGAAAACTTTTAGTCAGCGAAGCCGGTGTTTGTTATACCATAGAGAATAAAATTCTTTCGCCCGGCCGAAGGCCGGCTATGCAGGAAAATTTTTGGTGAGCGGAGCCGGGGTTTGTCATACTATAGAGGTGAAACCCTTCCATTCGGCCGAAGGCCGGCTACACAGGCCGGGATGGCTCTCTATGGTATATGGAACAGCGGCTTCACTAACAAAACATTGTCTGTATAGCCGGCCTTTGGTCATATGTATATCTATGATATATGGTACGATATCAAAGTTAAGGACCTCTTTCATCGGGAGTTACCTGTTATACCATATAGATTAAAACAGTTAAACAGTGCCCGGGTGTAAATATAATTTGTATTGGGAGTTATTTCATTTGGTTGTTATTTTACGGTACCGGAAAATTATAGCGGAAAACTATTAATTTTTCCTTTTACAAAATGTTCGCAGTTTTAATTCCTGGAGCCTAGAAATTAAGGATTTTTTTAAATTATTAATTTCATAGATAAATAGGTATATTAAGTAAAATGAAGCATTTGTAACGCAAATCATCAAATGGGACATAAAACCATAATGGCTTTATGTCCCATTCCACTAAAATTGATATGAGACTTAAGGCCATATCAAAATTATGGTTTTATGTCCGTTTGAATTGAGACATAACGCCATTATGGCTTTATGTCCTATGGCTTTACGACACCCCTCCGTTTGTGGTCTATTGTAAAAAAAGCAGTAGTGTAAAAAATAACATGTTAATTTCTAAAAATGTTGCACATAAGATATGTAAATATCTGATATGTTTCGCACTCAACTTTATTTAAGGGTAAAAAGCCTTAATATTCCATCTATGTTGACTACTTTGTTTATACAAATAAAGCTCGTTATTATAACTTATTAGTTAGTTATCGTATAACTAGTACTTTAAGTAAAAAGTGTCAGGTAAGCTTAAGTTGAATTCACCCATTCGTTTTGAACGTTCCGTACGCTTTTTTTTATATGTAGTTTGAAGTCCCTATTTTTTGAGAGACATAAAGGGAGTAAATTTAATGCGGATCAATTTTTGCTTGAATTGGTTTTTACTCTCTTTCTCTCTCTCAAAAATAGAGTCTTCAAACTACATATAAAAAAGCGTTCGGAACTTTAAAAACGAATGGGTGAATTCACCTTTAGGGGAATCTTATCGTACCTCTAACTTTTAACATTTCTTTAATATTTAGTACATTGCGCAAAGGGTCAACATTAAAACTATTTTAATTAAAATATTTTTACAAAGACATAAACCAAAAGTACTCTAGACATGAACCATAACTGTATTGCAATATTTAAAAATTTTAGCTATCGGGAACTTCAAAGGAAGCTATTATAATGGGGTTAATAATCCGTACATTATATTTATATACAAGCTGGTGTAAAAGTAATGAAAAAAGAGCTCCATTTTATTAAAAAGTTTATTTGAAAGTGTAAAGTTATTTATTTATTATTTGAAAAAATTATATCTCTCAAATGGCCACCTTCCGAATTGATGCATTATTGCGTTCATTTTACAGCATTTTTAGTCGTTGTTCCTGGTGGCTAATTGGCGATTAGATTTCAAAGCTTCTAAGATTTGTGGTTTGTTGTGGTAAGCACGAGATTTTGAAAATCTCCAAAGAAAGAAGTCTGGAGCTGGTAAATCTGGCGGGATATTACTCAGCCTGGAAATTGGTATCTCGAAATCTTTATCGTTGCTCGAGCAGTATGAGAGGACTCTCCACCCTGAAACCAACAATAATCGAGACTCAATGCAGCAATAAAATCGTTTAGAATCTGCCTGTAACCCTCACCATTTACATTTACGGTGGCATCGGCATCTTCATAAAAAGGCCAATCTCTTTTTCACTTCAAGTGCCGCCCCACACGGTCACTTTAATGGAATGCAATGGGTGGATATTCAGTGGCCCAGAAATGAAAATTCTGTTTGTTAACATAGTCATTTAAGTGAAGCAACCGGAACACGACGAGGACAAAAACGAAAATGACAATTCACGCTGCGTTAAAACAACAGACAGAAAGTTTGCCAAACAAGCAGCAACAATAAATTTACGTTCTTGAGGCGTGTATCGCTCCCTGGCTACGTCATAAATGACAAAGCACTGTGACATTTGGAGCCATTTGCACAAATGGCAGTCAATTCAAATTATAACGGAAAAATTCTATAAGTTAATTATGACGGGTTACACTTTGTCATTTTTATACGCTCATTATTTGCTCATCATAAGGGGCTTAACTCCAAAAATATGTCTCTTATTTTGTGGGATAAAGAGGAGATTTGTACCTGGTCTAGCAGTCATATGCAGGAATAGTCAATTGTATTTCGAATGGGAGAAAGAAAAACTGTTCTTACCATTTGAAAAGGAAAAGAACTCATATATACACATACATACATCTTAACGCAGGTCTATATTTTTTATTTGTGTTCAGTTCTGATTTGAATGAACCCCTAAATAAGGGCAAATCATCAATCCCAATGAAGTTGTTTGTTAACATGCCATTTTAATTCAAACAATGAAACAAATTATCAGTCAATAGCAAAACAATAATCACAATAATCCAAATAACACAAATTTACACTGCAGCCAGGCCAAAAATTGTTTTATATTTGAACGAAAAAAAAATAAGATCGCCAAAAGTTAATGGGGCTTTGAAGATGAACCGCACTAGACTTGCACAATACTTTCCAAACCAGCTAAACTAAATTTTGCAATATACTATCACGAATTACCCATCAAGAAAGCAAATTTATCAAATGACGAGAGCAGCAAGAAATGTATTTTTGTTATTATTATTATTATTTTTTATTATTATTTTTTTTTTATTTAGTGTTCTCTTTTAATTTTCCATGAACATTTTTATTAGTTTTGAATTCACTGTATTTATAACCGATACTATTTATTACATTAGAGCTCTGCACAAATTCATTGAAATATGGCGCTCCTATGCAAAATGTGTTTAAAGTTTTAGCATCCACATCGAATCGTTTGAGTATAAATTCGGCTTCAAATATAATTCCGAATTTTTATACATACAAAGAGAATATTGGGGAAGACTGTTTCCTTTTTGGGTTTTGGACATATGCATTTAACAATAGTTAAATTTAAAGGCCATAACCCTTCGGCTTAGTTTCAGATGTGATTTTTATTTATACCCTGTATATAAAGAGGATATTGAGGAGTATTTTCTCATGAACAATTCAAAATTTTATTTTTTTTATTTTTCAGTTAAGTCCTTTTTGCATTAGCGAAGCGACATACCTACGGTTGTATAATTTCAACGAATATATATTCATCGAACTCAGAGTTCACCAGGATTTATTCGCCGCAGTTTCATGGAAGTGAAATTATTTCATTAATAAATTAAAGCTACAACAAATAACTTTTTAAAACTATAATTATTTAAACAATTATTTGGGGAGAATATCCCAGATAATACATTCAATATTAAGTTTTTATTTTCTTAAATATGTGCAAGTACGTGTACATCAATTTGTGCAGTCCTCTAGTGAATGAATACAAATGTGAACTTTATAAAATAGATCTAACGTTGTTATTGTTTTGTAGGTGATCGATGTGGGTTCGATTTAAATTAACTACCAATTATATATTACATCTATCCCATGATTTACAGGGAATAGAGGTTCCTTAATTAACTTAATTTTTATATAGATAAAGTGCAAGGGCGTAGCCAGAATATGAAATAGGGTGGTGCCAAGAAAATTATGATTTTTTATGATTATTACAATTTCGATCTATTTGAGGAGTAATCTGCGTGGATCTTCTGAAAATTTTGCTAGAATTTTTTCCAAAAATCCGTCCTTCTTCTCGGTTACCAGTCTTCGGTGGACGCTTAACATACATAGTCCTGCAATATACAATACACTTATTTTTTGATAATAAGTAAAATTGCATATTATTTTACCGTTTAAACGAGCTTCAGTCATTGTGGAGCGCAACCATGTTTTTACTCGGCTTAAAGTGCTAAATGACCGCTCAACAGTTGCAGTAGTGCACGGCTGTGACAATGAAATTAATAACGCCTTCCTTATATTTGGATAAAATAATCCAGCGTCTTTCAAAATACTCGCCAGCTCTAAGTCGGCTAATTCGTATTTACCCATTTTTTTTTATTTTTTTTGTTGCCAAGAATTATACCAAAGCTCAATTTCTCCTTCCAAATCATCCAACTTATAAAAATTCTCAAACGGTTTTGTGGCATCTTTAAGCTCTTCCAGCTTCAAAGAAAGCAGGTTTGACGGGTGCAAACACTGAATTGCAAACGCTGGCCTATTCTCTTCATTAAATCTTCTGTGCAGTGATGAAATTAAAGAATCTTTATAAGGAATGTATATAGATCGCTTCCAGTATTCAGCAGGTGATGAAAATGGGGGATTTGAACGGTGCGTTTGACGAAAGACTATCCTTCGAACAGACATCTCTATTCCTAAATTGGCTCTGTTTTCTTGAATAGAAAAAAGCAATCTGTCCACAATACCCTGTGCATTTTTTAATAATTTTATATTGTATGCATGTAAAAAAAATTATTATAGAATTAGGTGGGTGCCACGGCCCTCTAGGCCCATACCTAGCTACGCCCATTATAAAGTGTGTGAAACGAAAATGATGTTAAAAAAAGCTCTTTTAATACGAAATTATGATGAAATGAAAAGTTTAAAGTATGTAAGCAATGGCGAAATTCAACTAATTCATAGACACATAAAATTTTGCTTCGAACATTAAAAGATATGATTTGCTATTTTTTATATATTGAAATTTATTATTTCGGGATATTCTCCCCAAACTAATTGTTAAAACAATTACAGTTTTTGCAAAATACATATGAACAGCAAAAGCCACAACAAACAATGCATTTCATATATATATTTTTTATCAAGGTATGTATGTACATATAGCATGTATAGATTTTTGACAGTATGACAAATGGACACTTAAATCTTACCAGAATTATAATTAAGTTGATACAGTTTTAATAATTTCTCTTTTTAACTTTTGATTTCAAAAATCGTGTAATATCGAAAACGAGTTAAACAGGTAGGGTGTAAAACGTGGTATCGGTGTATTTATTTTTCAAATTTTTAAAATCCAACACTGACCTTCCTTCAGTAACTGAACTATCAATATTCAAAGTAATAGCAAAGTCATCATTCAATTTTCAATTGTATTAATTTTTGTTTTCAAACACAAAATCTGGACATTAATTTCAAGTATTTTTTACTCTACTGTACTCTACGTTCAATCTCGTTAACCACCTCTAATTAAGCTAATAAATTTCAAATTATCATTTGGGCTATGAGTTCCATTTAATACCATGTTTCTTTCTTATGATCATTCCTCTTGTGCTCATTAAACCTTCAGTTGTTCATATCCAATTCAAAATTACAATTAAATCAGACAGTTTTTATTTACAATTTCAGAGTAATTTATGTGGATCACGTATTAATTCTATTCACTTAATAAATGTCTTGTTGTTGCTTGTTTCAAATATTTTTGAAAGAATGTTTACTTATCAATTTGGTTAAAAAAATGTGTACGTTTAAAAAAAACGTGTATATCGACATTAGTATCATTTTGAAAAATTGCCGTCTGTGTTTGTTAGTGGTAAAAATTGGCCGCATACTCTTTTGCATTTAAATGTGTGCGAGTATTTCAAGTACAAGTACGTTAAGCATCCCAGTCAGTAAACGAAATGTCATTCAGTAAGAAGTTACACATCATTTTGCATTGATAATTAAAGCCATCACTGCCCCAAGTATGGAAAACTCTCCAAAACTGTCAATCAACTTTTGATTGAATACATAAACGGTCTTTCATTAAGCGCCTTCTATCTTTAGATTGAAATGAAACAAAGATAGTATTTAAATATATAAATAAACTTTTTTTGGCTTGAAAGGACTATTAACAATGTGCAAATGCTTGCTACGGATTCCGTGATGAAACTGAATTTGGCCGATGTAATTTTTAAACAAATACGTATAGATGATGCCGCCAGCACAAAATTCACACCAAACAATGACCTCTTCGGGATGCATTGATTGGTATCGTCCCTAAGTTGATATTTTTTGCTAAAAATTAAGGCAGTTTACAACTGCTCCAGGGTCCATTCAACAAACACACGTAGTCTTCTATGGTGGTTTACCTTTATCTCCTGGTTCACTTGTGTGGGTGAAGGCCTAAACCACGACACAAAATGCGAAGGCCGAGCTCTTAATAGAGCGCGAAATGGACTTCCTTGGACCCGCTTTCCGGCGAACCGCGCGGAACGTTGCACGTATTGCTGAACGCTATATACGTCCACGGTGATTTGACAAAACGCACTGAATAAATGACAGCCAATTTAACAATATGACCGCTATAATATCTAAAAGTTCCTATTGGAAGACCCATTATATGCTCGTACATTTTAATGCGTCGCCAACTCTGGGGTTTTAGTTAAAACAAGTGAATTTGAAATGATACGGCTAAAAACAAGTTAAACGCAAACGGTTGGTGTGGCATAATTTTTTAAACAAAATTGGAAATGTTGCTAAGGTGACTAAAATAAAATAGATTTGCTTCACTACAAATTTAAATTTTATAACTAATAGTTTTCAAATACAGTAAAATCACAGTAATATGAACTTCCTGTACAGTGAACTGTCCAGTAACATGAACACAGAATTTTTTTGTGAATTCTCGAAATAGTGAACAAAGTTTAACGGCTGTAAACAGTGAAAAGCTTAAAGAACTTTTGCGTAATTAAATTGCTTTCAATGATTTTCAGCAATAGTTGTCATTCATATTGCTCACTCATTTTCCCATGGAAGGGTCCTTCAAGGGTCCTTCTTCGAGAAAAAAAACTCTAAATGGCTTGGAATTGATTTTCTTTCCAAAAAGCACTTATTTTTAATGTAGCATAAGCACCTTATTTTTATTTATTTTCAAAACGGGCCTTAAATTTGTTTAAACCAAGCCCTGCTAATGAGATTTTCGTAACAAATTAATCGTGATATTTAAAATTAATAACATTAGCAAAAATATTTGAACGATTGTAAAGAACCTTTGTATCCTCATTTAGATAAAAACATTTACCGATCACTTTAATTACAAGGAAGGATGTGTTGCTATTAAAAAAGCTTCAATGCCTTTCGAGATCGTAGTTGCAGCAGAAAACTTCATAGTTTAGCATTAAAATTTTTCACATTCAAAATTATGGACAAATTCGTTCGAATGAACAGCCTTGATTTTTATTAGTTCATATTGCCGGGAGTCCACTGTATATTTTGAAAACGAAAAAAAAAATATTCTAATCAGCAATAGAAACAAATAAATTTAAACTAAATTTACATGGTGAAGTCTTTAATGTTGCACGGAACATTTTTCTTTGCAACATGAAATACGATGAATTAAATGAAATGCCCTGGTAGTTTTTGTACTAGACTTCATTCTATAATCCGTCTATTAATATAATATGTATCATTAATACATACGAGTATGTATCCTGGAGACATACTGTGGGAAATAATTCGCTCACACAGATTCGATGCCAGCAGTTCTATCATTTAACCCCCTCAAGTCAATGGGGACTATTTCTCCCAAGTTTTTAATATGATAATGATTTTCACTTGATATTCAATTTAACACCAATGTTGATTTATCTTATTAAAGACACAGTAGTTGACAACTTTGAACAAATATATTGCCAAATCACTTAAGGGGAGTTCCAAAATTCTTTCCCACAGCGCACTTTTCCTTACAGAGGAAATCTAAGAGAACGTTGAGAATTTCCTTGATAATTTTTTTCCACTATTTTCTTTTAAATTAAATTTATTACTTGCTCGAATAAAAAAAAACATGGAGAAAGGGGACATCTTAAGACATTTTTAAATAGAAGGCAGTTGAAATCAGTTGCTGTTTCTTTTGTAGTATTGCAATCAGTACTATGAATATGAAGATCCGCGGTAAAGCTCGATGTCAAAAAATATAATTATTTTTGTAGGCTGAAATTTAATAAATAAATCTACTACTAGGCCTCAGATATGACCCACTTTAAAGTATTCAAACCAAAAATGGAAACCGCACAGAACATACAATAGTTCCATAAAATAAACAGGTACGCAAATTGCGTGTCGATAAAAAATTTTTGTCTCTGTTTCTAAAGCAAGAGGCGTTTTCCACATTACAATGTCATTTTTAATATATCCAAGCTAAATTTTTTTCAAAATTCATCTCAATAAATTGAAACTTTTCGTCCATAAAAATTAGCATGACTTTATTCCTTTGTGGTCCATTGGGAAAATATTTCCCAAATAATTCCATGAAATTTTCTAACGTGTTTGTTATTTTAATGTAATTTTGATACACTTCGTCTACAAAATCAACTTTAAAAATCTTTAAATGCTAATCATAGTTTCCTTATAGTCGTGAAAGGGTTAATAAGAATATGGAAGAAAAAATCATCCAGTTTAAGGGCAATTTTTATAAAAAAGGTTTTTTAAAAGCCTGTCACATTTAATCAATATGATTTAGTCATTTTACTGCTGTCCAAGACCAGTATAATTACACTTCATTTTGTACTCCATTTATATTTTATAGCAGTTCATTGTTTCAAAGGATTGAGTTTTACAAAAATTTGCGTTTCATTATCCTTTAAAATTTTCAATCAAATCTTTTTAAGATGTACATGCATATGCACGAGTATGTGTGTTATTCAGTTCAATTGCACTTTATGTTTTCGAACAGTGTAATTTAAACTTCACACTCACATTTCACAAAAATTTTTTTTCTTACTTAAATTTATTATGCTCAATAAATGAACAAAATGTGTGTTTAAGTCTTAAATCATATTTTAATAAACTTTTCGTAAAACATTTAAAAAGATAATAACTTTGGTAAGAAACACTGAACAACTACTTTAAAGCCAAGCCCATTATTTTGTAAACTTTTTTGTTATCCAAAATACGCTCTTAAAAAAGAAGATTATTTTGTATAATTTAAAATACTTAGTTGGCTGACATATAGAAATGGCCATATAAGTCCTTAACAAAAAAAAAAAAAAAAAAAAAAAAAAAAAAAAAAAAAACAGACACACACACAAGTAAAAAGAAATAGAAAAAGTCAATTGACAAATGCTGGAGCATGTGTACTCGTATCTGTGTAATTGAATATAAATTCACAATTTACTTATAGATACAACAACAAGGTCAACAAATATTGCAACGCAATTTTTCTAAATTCTTCTTCTTCAACTTAATCAATTTGAAAATGTTAAATAAGTGTTAAATAATCTCAAAAGTATTTTGGAAAACATTGACGAATGTGCAGAACGTTCCTTTGTTTTTGTTTTTCTAATGATATTCAATAACGTAAGTACAAGTCATGTTACAAATAATGAACGTGTAAACGAATTATTAATTACACATTTATTTTTTTCCTCTCCCTCACTCTATGATGAATTACAACACATATACTCGTGTAAGCTTGTCATAAAATTTTTTTCTTTGCAAGAGGCTTTTAATTATTATTTTATTTTTGTTAGCGTGTCTAGTCTAGTATTACGCTTAAGTTTAGAACGTGGGAATTCCATACTTGATTTTGGGTGGTTAATGTGCAAATATTATAAAAATGTTGCTCGATTTTTATTTCTTCTCATCTTTTTACCATTTTACATTGAAACAACAACAATATAGAAACAGCATACTACAATGTATTAGGGTGGCCCAGGTTTGGCTTAGGAAATTTTTATGGTTTTTATCACACATGGAAGGTGAGATTGTCATGCCATTTATGATTTCATTTACACTGAAAGAAAAATTATTCATTCAGGCAATCAAACTGTTTTCAAACTTCATTATATTAATCAAACTTTTCATTGATACAACAAGCAATTACATTGCATATATAAAATCTTTCAATATCTGCCTCTTCATAAGTTTTTCAGATGAAAGACCACAAAGTGGACCAGAGATATCACTAGATGGAAGATATTGTATTTTTAGCAATATATTTCTTGCTCGGCATCGATTTGTTTGTTTTGCTTTGATATTCACATTCTGGCGAAGTGTAAAAATTTATTGTATTTGACTCTTTAGATCTCAAAAAGCATAAAAAATCGATATTTGTTATTCTTTGCCACGACATCAGAAGAATATCTGAGTCAAAATCTTCAAACAGGTGGAGATTTACTTTGTGTAAAATGCAACGTCTGCACGTCTTATCCTTCTAAGCGGCACACAATATCGTCACACTACTTTCTGCACACTTGTAAATAAACACTTTTAACTGTGTTCCTGACATTATTTAATTATTAATCAGAAGGGAACAATCTCTAGGATGTCGTGTAGTAGTTATCCTTACTCCTTTATTCAAACTGACACATGTTCACTCTCTTATTTAAAAATAAATAATTTCGTTGCCTACACACGTACGGCCACAAGGAAATTCAATGATCACTTTTTTCTCCGTTGAAATTTAAGGTGCAAAATTCCCATAGATTCATCAAGCTTAGCCTTCCTTGGTATGAGTGATGATTTTTTCCCACAAAAAATTGGCCGTCAAACACATACTAAATGACGCAGCTTGTTAAATTTTGACAGCAGTGAACTAAGAGGCCTCTTAACAGGAACAGTGTTCAACTTTCAGTTAAAAGGCGAGAAATTCTAAAAGTACTGAATTATTGACCCTGTGTGCAAGTATTGGAAATCTGAATCTTATAAAACGATCAATAAACTTGAAAATGTTACTAATCTTTGCAAATATGAACTCTCTAGCAAAGCCGCCCTAATGTACATGCATATAATTAAAGTTTTTATGTGTTGAGTGAGTCTCTCTTTCTCTCTTGCTAATGTAATTTTTTAAATTTATATCATTTATTTTAATTAAAATTGAGATTCACTCTGGTACGTTGTATTGTTGTTGCTATTATTTTATGGCAAACGACACCCACTTCTTAATAAAGCTTTTAATTTTATGAAGATTTTAAAGCGAATTAATATTTGCTCGTTGTCAATTTGAATTACACTTTATAAACAGCAAAATTTTAATTTTTTTCTTTTAGGCTGCAACTTACCGACACAGATTGTGATGGTTCTCTTGAAAAATGCATAGAACTGGAATTAAAAATTTTAAATAAATTATTATAGAATATAAATAAATAACTTTATAATAGAAAAATAATTTTTGTATTAATTTTGATCATAAAAAAAAATCAGTTGAAATTGTTAAATACTTGAGGACTGGACTTTGTTCAAAAAAATTGTCGCATTCCGAAATTTGATATGCAATGGTATTAATATGAATTTTAGTTTAAAGTATTTAGGCCCTCAAATTATATGGATACTCGTATTATCAAGTATTAATTAAAATAAAAATTTAAAAAAATAAAATGCAAATATAATTCAATTACAAAATGCAATGGAAACATTTTCGCTTTCTTATCAACAATGTTGCTTAGAAAATGAATCGTATACATGTATAACAGTAGGGTGAGAGTATTTAGGCATAAGTACTGGCCACTAGGAAGGCAGTAAAATACTGACAGATAGAAACGCTCGTGGGAAGATCGGAATTTTTGTTGAGAGTCAAGTAGCAATTCTGTTGCTAAAACTGTTTTCGTGCCTTCGATTCTGGTCACTCAATGTAAGGATGTGCTCTCTATAATGCGACGTCAGGTCGACGTCACTCTTATTTTGATTCCTGCTCATAGTGTGTTTTCTGGCAACAAACGAGTGCTCGAACTGGATGTCGCTGATGTTTTGCGATACCGTTCGGCTTTACTAGGAATGCATTTTCGGGTATGTCGCCTAACGAAATGAAAAAAAAAATATTGCATCTTAAATCTGTTATTCTACTCCACATTCCATGAGAAATGCTGTTAAGATCCATATAAAAAATATAATATGAAGTGTTATGGGAGTGGTATTATTCTTATATTGTAAAGCTGAAACATGTTTAGCAACATTTATCACATTAATTGAAAATTTTTGCTGCGCAACATGTATTAGCTAAAGGGTGGTATACTTTTTCTCGTTTTTATTACTTTTAAGCGGGAAATTTGCAGGGCTTCTAAGTAAAAAATTAAAAATTTTAATTTCATTAGCAGTAGGTGCATGCATTTTATTTCACATATTGAAAAAATGTTGGTGGAATGTTGTCACGTAGATTTAATTTATTTTCTCAAACATCAACAGAATATAACTTTCACATCAATTACATAAGAATTTTTCCATATGCATTTTCACAGCATTTCCGATAAAATTTTGATAAGATACCAGGTTTGAAAGTCATATGAAATTTGTTTGGAAATATTTAAGCAACATTTTTCCAAACTGTGAAGTATTATGAAATTTTATTAAACAGCACCATCAACACACTGTTTTTCATGACTATATTATAACTACTAATTATGACCATCTTATAATTACTAATTATAATTACAGTAAATATAAGATGGTCATGAAAAACAGTTTTGAAAAAAGCTTTTCAAAAGATTTTTGTATTATTTATTTATTTATTGATGATGTTAAATGTTAAGAAATTAATTTATTAGTGTAATATACTAATTTTGTATTACGAGTCTCTGGATAAAGTGATCAAACAATTCACGGAACGTCGGGAAAATATGAAATAAATAACTTTGAAATTTATTGTCATAAAACATTTTGGGCTTGATTAGCAAAAAAACAAGAAACTAAGTTTTGAATATTTTAGAAATTCAGTTTTTATTTCACTTGGAAGCGTGATTTGAAAAATTAGACTGTTAATAAAAATGTTTTATTCGAAAAATTTTACGAAATGCTTTTGTTTACTTACGTGAAACAATATTTCTTAAACAAAAGCAGAGCACAATTCATATTTATAAGTAATAAAAATAAAATGTTACTTTTCACAGACTCGAACAGAGTAACAGGCTTCATATGTACACATTAAATATTTTTTTCGTTTTAAATAAAAATTAGGAAGAAATACGCAGACGGCTGATCTTTCTCAAATTAGAAAATGTTGCCTAAAGCAATTTGACGCCAATGTTTAATATTCAAGTTACATAAATAAGTCATACGATTTAATAACAAAACCATAATGAGTGACTGAAACATTTTAAAATTGAATTGGGAAAGTATTTTTTCGTTCGTTTCAGCGTTTCTGTTTTATGGGTGTATTTTGTTTTGTTGCTTTGCAAACGAAAGACTTAAGCAACAAACTTTTGCACCCACAACTGTGTGAAACATGCGAGTCAATGTTGATAAACATTTGTGGAGAGAAACGTTTAAACTTTAAGAAAAGAGAACAAGGAAGATTTTTACAAATGAAATAAAATATAAAGATATTCGTGCTTTTTCATCACTGTTTTTTTTATCAACAAAATATTCTCTCAGCGCATATTTAAATATTGTTGCAATTAAATGTTTATTTTTTTGTAGTCATTGTTTACTTAGCGATGATGATGATGTTCAGTTGTGCAGCGTGTTGTATTTGTAGATTGTACACATTGCTGTTGAGATGTATTTTTGTTGTTGTTGTTGTTTTTTTCTTTTGGAGATGCTAAAGAAGTTTTTTCATAATAATAAAACCGAAAGCTTTGGAAATCTTAGTTCTGATTTGGACTTCGCTCAAAGCGGTTGTGTTAAACGGAAAATTTGATTTTAACCTTAAAAGATTATAAAAAAATATACGTTCACATATAAATCAGTATTAAAAAAAGTATTTTAACGGCCTATAAAAAGATGTGTTAAAAATATTGTTTTTATATTTTTAATTATAAGTTGAATTTAATAGCAAAATTTATATATATTTTCAATATTGTTATAATTAATATTTGACGTTGTCAATATTCTTAAGTGTTGTTGCTGTTTGCAGTTGCTGTTGCTGTTGAGTTCAGCTGTAAATGCTAACAAGTTTTCCTTGGTACTTCTACAATCAAGCAGCAATACTTAATACGAGAAAAATTTTATGAAGATTTTTGCACGAATAGATGAAAATTTGTTTCAAGTATGTGTGTTTCTTTTTTGCAAACTAAATGAAGCATCATTTAAGCTGGCTGAAGTTACATATATATATTTTTAAATTTTAAAATTTCAAAGCTCATGCTTTTGAGTTGATTTGAATTTTTTGCCAAAAATGTACGTACTTTTTAAAAATTTTGCATGAACTCGTGCGGTAGTAAAATATTGTTACATGTCAGATTTGGGTTGAGAGTTGTTGCTTAAATTCAAAGTGATCTTTTAAAACTAAATTAACTTAAATATATAGATTCTTTTTTAACAACTTGTTTAGGAAAAGGTGTCAATATTAAAAAAAAACTATACATAATGAAACAAGAAATTGAACACTGTTCCGATATCGTTATTCACAAACTACTGTTTTGTTTCTTTTAAAATTATTTATTATTTTTTTAAATAATCATGATTTCGTTTAGATAATTTATGCTTTTGTAATACGAGCCTTCATTTTTCATAAGATCATAAATCTTTAAAACAAACAAAACTCGAATGATATCAAATACTTGTAGAAGTCGCTTAAAAGTCTCAATTAATTAATGAAATTATAAAATTGAAAAAAATAACAAATTACTGCAGAGTTTAAAGAACAAAACATATTAATCAGATATCAAAAAAAAAAAACGAAACAGGGTGTGAAGAGCTTCATCAATAAATATATTCAACTGGCACAGTGTCAAACAAACCTTGTAATATTAGAAGGTAAGAATTCTTTCGGTTTTTCATTAGTCCGTATTCTAAAATTGTGTTACATTTTGCCTTGATTTATCTTACAATTATTGCGAAAATTTTCAATTATTCACGAAAACCTCTAATTATTTTCTAATTATTATTATTATTTCTTAAGAAAACAAGCAAAAACCAAATTTTAAATTAAATTTAAATTTTAAATTTATTTCGATCAGATTTTGTTATTCATATTCTGCACTTCTCTTGAGTTTTAAAAATTATTTAATTATTTTTAATACATTTTTTATTTCTTATCATTTATCGAAATTAGTAAAATGGTATTTGAAATACCACAGTACAATATTGTGGCCAACAACAAGAACAACAAAGAAGTTGTAAATATTCACGTTTTTCATTTTGTCTTAAGCTAGCAATTGAGTTGCCAAAATTGTTGCTTATTTAAGTATTTATTGTTGCTCTTGTTACTGCCATTTATGTAGTTTTTCTGAAAATTTTTTTAAATCTGTTGTCTGTTTTAAGCATTTGTCAGTTTTAGCACTTTGTTTTACTAGTTCCTCTAGTCTTTGCTATTAATTTAAAAAAAAAGGTCAACTAACAATTGACTTTTGGGTTATTTCGTTTTATTTTATTTTTTCTTCTTCAAGTTTTCTTCTTATATAAACCTTAATTTCGAATATCTTGAGGGCAACTAGTTGATAAAAGTGAAGTTTGTTTTTTATTTCCCTTAACAGTTATTTCCCTTTGCGGATTATTAAGCTGCCATTGCGGAGAGAAATAAAAACGAAGCACTTAAGACACATAATGATTTAAATAAAAAAAATAGTGACAGTAATTTAAAAAAGGGAAATTACAACAAAGAGACTTTTTATTAGTAGATAATAAACATACGGGATGATCTAAATGCGTGTCTTATTAAAAATTCATGGTGATGATGAGCTGTGTAATATAGTGGGCCAAATATTACTCAAATTCATATCCAAGTCCATTTCAGGGCATTAAACACTCCCCATTTACTAAAATAGCGTTTACGGCATTTTCGAAAAAAATGGCCCAATGATGCCAACACTACCAAATCCACTCCAAAATGTCACTCTCTGCATGGATTCATATTACTAGACTAGATATGATTGACCAAGTGTGACTGCCTTCAAAGAAAGGAAAAGCAATCAAACAGGATCAGGTTTAACAAACCCAAAATCTATACTTTCGAGTGAATCTATTAGTTTCTAAATCCCGAGCAGGTCCTGTTAGTGGTACTAAGCCCATCTCGTAATATTAGGAAATCGAATGAGGCTACCGAGACCAGTCTCTAATAAATTCGAAAGGTCATCTAGTATTTGCTTGTAAAAATCAAATCATCTCGAAAAATACCATACCGGGCAATCACTTAGAAGATGGAAAACCCACTCTACCTTATCTATCTCACCACAGAAAAGACTTGCTACCAAATCTTTTATGAAACTTATTTTATTTGCCAATATTAGTTTCAATGAAACAAATGGAGAAATCATCTAATGCTTTTGCTACAAGGCCGTGGCATGTAATAAATTTCTTGCGTAAACTCAAATCTATTCAAAACGAAATTTCTTGTTTGCCAAATCTAATATTTTCACTTTTGTTTTCCATCCGTAAGCAGGTGCAAGTAAATTTCTTCTAGTTAAAATTATTAAAAAAAAACCACATCATTTTAAAATAATACGAAGTGTCTTATTTGATTTTATTATTTTTAACCAAAATAATTTTTAAAAACTTATTCTGATAATTAAAAAAATATGTATTAGAAGCCACACGCATCTCTTAAGATCGAGAAAAAATATTTTCAATTGTAACGAGTAGACATACATAAATCAAGCCATTATTTTCCCAATATTTTCATACACACAATTCTATCAGATCTCTGCTGCATATGCGGTGATCTTATTTAACCAACAATCTCCAACTAGTGGTTACGAAGTTTTAATTAATTAAAAAAAAAAACATAAGAAATTAGATAAAGTTAAGAAAAGTTCTCAATATTCAGCTTTCATTGCGACATAATATGAATTTTAAGACATATAATTAAATTATATTGTTTAAAGCAATTTATCAGATTGTGTTTGTTTTATAAATCTTATTTTAAAATTTTAATTAACTGTGCTAAAAGCCTGATAATTACATTTCAAGGGAATTGCGTATTTAATTTATTTTTTATTAACACAAAAATTTATAAAAACAAACAAATTTTTATTTCTTTATTTTACCATCGTCTCAATATTTTTGCATGCCTCTTCAATTAATGGAACAACAGCCTTTTATGTGTCTTAAATTTTGTATGCCGCAATTTTACTGCCACATAAATAACAAATATTTCATGCTGGTGTTTTTTGTTTGTTTTCAATTTTATTTTGTTTTTCTTTTTATTCAACTCTTGGTCTTTTTGTTTTTATTTCTTTATTTGTTAATACAAGAAGAAGTACTTTAAGCGGAAAATTGTTGGAAAATGCTATTGTACGATGTGGAATAGGTATTAAAGCACACACACACAGAAAACACCTCGAAATATCTCCCGCTACAAAGCGAAATTATGAAACATGTATTTAACAATTGAAGCTAAAAGCAACGGTCAACACTTAAAACCCGCTTAACGCTGTTTTTTTTCTCCTTTCATTTGAAAACTTAATAATGACAGCTTTTTTAAAGTGACCGTTTGTTGAATAATTATGGTCTTTAAATTTTTAACAGATATTATCATGCATTATTTCACTTTTGGTCATTTATGTCTATAGGAGACAAACTCGATAAAGAGAATTTTTTAATAACAAATACAACATTTTAATATTAAATACGACCTCCATTACAATTTTTCTAGTATATGTATTTTTTCTTGTTTTTATTAACAATTCCAATATGAAATTCATCAATTTTAAAACGAAACTTGGTTGTAGGTGTAACTAAATCTCTTTTCCACTGAAGTGTCTATTTTTATGTGTGTTGCTGAATATTTGCCTTAGTATTGGTGTTTAGTTGTATGTGATGATGAAATATTCCAAAATAGAGGCAGCAACAATAACAAACTAGAGCAAATAAAACTGTAACAAAAGCCAAAATATTAAACACCAGCAGCTTTAAATATTTCCTCCCACACAATTACACGCATAAAAGCATGTGGTGAAATATTTTCATTGTGTGAATTTTTCCTAAAAGAACTCTTTATTATAATTATTAGAAACAATAATATTTGAAATATTATTCAAATATTTATATTTTCTTTAATTTTACTCTCCGTTGAATAACAAGACAGAAAACAAAAGACTTAGGCAAGAAACTTGAAAGCAGCAAATAAAAAATTTTCATAAATTGTTTTATTTTTTAAATTAAATTGACTAAATTTCTACATTAAATAAAAGTGATTAAATTGAAAGCAAAGCAAAGCTTAAGAATAGTATTTAAAGTTCATTTATTTTCATTACCATCCATTTAATAATGATTTGATTTTATGTTATTTTTTTCAATTAAAATGTTTTTTAATTGAGTTTCTAACGAGTTGTCGTTGCCAATTTAGCCATTTTCTGGCTAAATTTAACCACTTTTCATTTTTCCATTAACCATTTTTTGTAGCCACTGTTATTTTAATTCAGCTACTTTTAGCCGTTTTTCCATGCATGACCTTTTAAGAATTTTTTTTCCAAAATACCTTTAAAAATACAAGAACTACTGTATTGTAATATCCAATAACACAAAATTCTGTTGGAAACAAACAAAAAATTTAAAGAAATTTATCATTTTGTTCTAAAGCTCATCTCTTTTTCATTTGGGTTTCCAGCCAAATTAATCTTGTTAAGTCTAAAATAAGAAACAAACTCTATCTAATATCAGTTAATTCGATTTTATAAATTATGTGGAAACTACTTATGAATTATTACACTGCTTTTTTTTAATAATTTATCAATTTTATAGGTTTGGATTGAAAAGATTCGTTTGTCCATATCTCATGGACAACTACCGCCTTTTGTGCTAACGACTGTGTAATTTACGAATTTCTCATTTTCAACTAGAGAATATGCGGCATCTGCTTTAAAATCAGAAACAAGCACAAAAAGGAACAAAAACAAATAAAACAACAAATTTGTTGATAGGAATATTTTTCATGAATTTCCTTAATTATAATCAATAAAAGTAATTTCATATTTATTAGAAGATGAATTACAATCTAATAATAGAATTTAAAGAGGACAGTCTGCGCAGACTATCGGCTCTGTTTGTAAATTTAGATTAATTATTTGATTATTGTAAGCAAATAGATTTTAAACCGTATGCTTTGGTACTAAAGAATTTCTTAAGAGGCTGATGGATGGTCTGCTACAGTGATGTTGGTGTGGTGGCATCTGTCAACTCTGTTGAACTATTTCGTTAAAGATGTCACATAACCATGCCGAGTTACATGATTGATTTTTTTATATGGAACAACTCCATACCACACAATATAAAATTATTGTTTTTGGTGGTCTTAAGATATTTTTGGTTCATACTTCTCTGCAATGGACGATGGTGAAGCCAATTTCTTCTGTTGACTTGAAGGTTTCATTATTTACAACTTAAGCTGTATATATATATATATATATATATATATATATATATATATATATATATATATATATATATATATATATATATATATATATATATTTTTTTTTTTTTTTTTTTATTCGAGATGTTCTCCATATATATAGGCATATACCTAGCTAAGCCAACAACAAACAATAGAATATTAAAATGGTTATTTTGGAGAATATCTCGAATAAGGAATCTGATAAATATTGTTATTATATCTTTTGTTTTTTCATTGCCTTATAAATACTTTCATTATCACCCAACGGGCGATTAATTGTATAAAGGCGTAAAAAGAAAAAAAAAGACGCAAGTCAAATATAATTGTTTGTTGTGTTGTGATTGTACAAAGGCTTTCTACAGCTATTTATACTTTTGTTTTTTTTTTTTTGTTGATTTCAAATAGAAAAATATGATTGAGTTCTGTTTGAATTCTCATATAGTGTTTGTAGTCTGTGGCATAAGTATACGAGCTTCGAATGCTTTCAATCATGATTTGGCTAAAAGGGTACTGATGATTTGGTTAGCGCCAATGAAATGCAGGCATATACCTAGCTAAGCCAACAATAAACAATAGAATATTAACTTTTCTTTGTTTTATTTTTGTGTAACTAAATTACAATTTATTAATTTTTATTTACTTTAAAAAAAATCCAATTTGTTTTCAAAACTTCTTTTATATGCGTTTAATATTCATTCGATGGTCGTTTAGCTATTTTTAGCCAATTTTTTCTATATTTAGCCATTACTGATGAGCAAATACTGGCAACACTAGTTTCTATTATGACGAATATTATTTGTTCTATTTAAGGCAAATGTTTATACAGGCTTTACGTATTTGTGTAGATCACTTTGAAACATATTTTTCTGTTTACTCACTCCACTGGCAAGCAAATGAACAAGATTTCATTTATTAATCAGCTTCTTTGTCAACTTTATTAGATTTAGATTTTATTGACTGGTAACATTTGTATGCTTCACACCACAAAAATGTAAATAAATAAATATAAAATTAATTTAGTTGTTTGCATTTGATATTTAAAAATAGTTTTGTATATTCAATGTAAAATTAAATTCCGAATCTAGTAAGAAATTTTCCAAAAACTCAACTCAAAAGCTCATGTTATGGAATCTTCTGACTGAAAAGCTGCTGCATTAGTTGTCAACTTGATCATTTTTGTCATTAAAATATTTGGAAATATTTAACTTAGAACTGATAACAAAGATAAGCTTTTCGCTAAAAAATACAACAAAATGTTGTTCCTTAGATTAATTTGGGAGACTGAGCTCGAATCTGCACTCCGTTTTGTATTATTGATTTTACTCAAGCTTTCGAGACACTTCTTTATGTTCAAAATGGAGGCAGCTTATCTTATTTAATTAAGACTGTTAAGACAAAAGTGCATCTAATTGAAGAATTTGTTAAATTGCATTAACTCTTTTAGCCCGTCTAAGGTTATGATAGTAAAAAATGGATTTCATTTTCATCCTGAACTATATTTATTTTAAATACTTAATATGGAAATTCATTATTTGGGATATTCTCCCCAACTAATCGTTAGAAACAATTAGAGCTTTTTGCAAAATGCATAGAAAAAATCAAACTGCTTAAACTTCACTGACGATTTGGTTTTAGCAACCAATGAAATGTCGGCATATGAAGAGCTAAAGCCACAACAAACTTCTGATTTTTTTATATTTATTTTATTTTAGTCTAGACTTACAGAATTTTATTAAAAAATCGTATGGCAAAACTCTCAGTTCATCACTTTTAACTGAAAGTACTACTGCTCGTCCCAATGTGCATTAATTTTTTCATGCCTAAAAACTCATTTAACGTCTTCGTTATTTACGTGTGTTAATTTTAATTATTTTCTCTTTCTATTTAACCGGCTTGAGGCAATTAACCAGCTTCGTTTATTTCGCCAATGCCGTGATATTAATTATAATTAATTAATTAATAAATATAATTAATTATAATTAATATAATTAATACAATAATTATTATAACTATTATTATTAATCGAGTTGGAGTCAATAATAGCGATTTTTGTTTCTATATGGCAATAATAAAGCCAAATTTTTCAACAATATTCCAAACAATATTCCAAAGGCAGTCGTTTCAAAGGAACAACATTTTCATTGCTTCTAAAAATCCAATAATGCATTTCTTCAACTTTTTGGGAAGAAACTTTATTTAAAAAAAAGAAAATTATCTCTACAAATTTTTGAAACTTGATTTAAAGTTTTTTTTTGTGTAAAAAAAGAAATATTTATTTCCTCATGTCTCGATGAAATCAATATTTTTTCTTCAATCAGTCAGTGATTAAATAACTTTCACATAAGGAAAACGAAATCGTAACTACAGGCAAATGTGTACGTCTTCCTGATAAGAAATTTATTACCAGTGGTAAATAGCCATCTTAATTTAATATAAATTTCTTTTACATTCGTCATTATAATGAAGATCGCTTCTAAATCGGTGAAAAGGAATCATAAAAGAAGCTATTGTTAAAATCATTGCAAATAATCCCAATGACTTTTTAATGGCTTTTTTGGCAGCTCTTTTTTACGGGGTCTGAAAGCTGCAGTCAGTAATTGTTATTTTTGTCTTTATATTGGCATTCTTAAGGCCAAGTTTGCAAACAATATCGCAGGCAAAAAAATGGAAGCGGTTATGAAATAACGACATTTTCTTTTCCGGATCTTAGTATCAGCATTTTCATGGTTTTTTAATCTTTTCTACTGGGTAGTCATATACTAACCACAAGATATATCCTTCTCCTTTAAGGTGATATGGTTTCCTACTGGATATAATCCCTTTGATTTTGCCAAAAACTAAATAAGACTGTGAAATTTTGCAAGAAGATTCCACTTCAAGTGACAATATACCAGCTGAAGCGGGTTATATCAATTTTGCGGTCCGGCTGTATAGTTTTTTTGATTATAATTATTCACAAGTTCCATGGAATTTGTATTTTCTGTACTTTAATTCACTTGTCTCAATGTTCGTTGAAACTTGTACAATCATTGTTTTACCTTAAATTTTTTTTTATCTTTTTGCACTTTAAATACAACTTTTTATGACAAAAAAAATGCTATTCACAAAAAGAATCCATCAAGTTTAATTTGGTGACTAACAATCAAAAAGATGTGCTCACAACAAAAAATATTCAGGAATTGCTTAACAACTCTTTATAACATTAAAATGCAGAACAACTTTATATTTTTCAAAGCAGAAAATAATTCATTTAGGTACCCCTCCCACTGGTCTCACACAATTCATTTCGAGTTCGGTCTACATCCCATTCAACAGGTTTTTCTTCAAATGACTGCAGCAGCCATAAACTATTAAATGCAAAAGTGCCATAAAAATACAAATTTATGAAATTTAATTATAAATTCACTTAAACCATTAAAAGCCAAATAAAAAGGGGCCAAAATGAAAAGCAAAAGTAAAACAACACTAATAAATATGCATAACAAAAGGAAACAAGTTCCCATGATCTTTGTTTAACTGTGTATTCATGGCTTGAGCATTGAAGATTTCCGTTTCCGAAATTCATAAAAACTTGTTTCACCGCAATACACCATTTAAGAGGGGGCTAATTTTGTTTGCAATTTCTATTTTGGCAGAAAAACATTTGATTTTATTAATAATTAAAAGAAAAACAATGGCATTGACTCTTTGCAACCTTAACACATTTCTTTTGATTTAAATTAAAGCTGGAAGAAAAAAATACACACAATTTTCCAAATGATTGCAATAAAAACTGTTTAATTTTTGTTGTTGTTTTTTTTTTTTTGTTTTTGTGGGTGCAGTGAAAAAAAACAGTTTAATTTATGCACATTAATCACCCACAAAAACACATCAAACTTTTTTCTTTGATTCACAACAATAACAACAAACAGTGGAACCAAAAAAATAGATTCATTTCCCAGTGAAAACATTGAAGTTTCTTCTTATCGAGTTGTCATGCCAATGAAATGGGATCTACGAGTACAATCAATTAAACACATCACAACAAAATTAAATGAAATAAATGCCCAAGGAAGATGCAATTATACCAAAATCTGAAAGTGTAAGGAAACCCCAAATTTTGAATAACTTTCATGCAAAAAAAAGTAAATACTCCAAGAAAATGAAATAACACCGAAATTCGTTTAATTGCACTAAAAAACAGCCTTTAAAAAATCAATACAAAATAATTAATTCCGTTTTCTTTTCTGGCAAAAGTGTAACATTTTGCATATCAAATTATCAATTTCATATTTTATCAATCAATCTGCTGCTCTACTATAATTAAAAAAAAATTAACTCTTTAACCAAACAAGATTGCGTGCCCTTTCCTAAAAAATTAAATCTTATTAAAGTGCACTAAATTCCCCCTTTTTACCTTGAAAGGGCAAAAAATGTTGCACTTTTTTAAATAAAAGATATCATCATTAAATACGAGTACATTACATTGACATTTTATATTTTACTAAGTTTTAAAGACCAAAGAAAATGGCAACCAAATGAGAGTTTAAATAGAAAAAAATCCATTTTCTGCGCTTTCGCAGCAGCAGACTTGGAGGTTCAGTTGTCATGACTTTCAAAAATTTGACTGATACAAAAAGTTAAAAGTTTTCTCTAAACTTTTCCATATCATGTAAGTGGTAAGTCAGTGGAATAACCATGACACAACTGGGATTTGGAAGAAAGCAATTGTATGGATCTGCTTATTTGGAACTAGACATTTGGATTGTCAAAAACACCCAGACCCTTCGACAGAAATCGAACCTGCTTCCTTCAGGCTACTACTAGTCTATGAGGATAAACGTAGAATATGCTGGACCTTCTCTCTCCATAATAGTGACCATAATACGAAACACTTAAAAGTATCATCCGTCATGTCTCTAATCGATGAAACGAGTACCGAGGAGGAGGAAATTAATTGGCACCATTTCTACATATTGAGCGCTGGCGAGTCTCAAATATTTCGCAATTGAGAGCTGCAAGTCACCTGGGATCACTTCTTAGTCACATTTCAAAATTCAATGTGGGTATTCCTTTGCGTGAGTTATACTGTGTTCAAGGTCCTGCGTGCTTTTGCTCATTCACCAATCGATGACGTTAGATTCATCAGCTCACAAAGGACGATGTGATACCACTTGTTGACTATATTTATGATACATAATGAGACAATTAATTCATTATAATATGTAAATGGCCAATACATACCAAGATTATTAGCAGATGATTAAATTTGTATTCACTTCCTAAATGTTTAACATTTTGATGAGGGTTGCAGGAGCTTTACAGATGCATAAATTTCCATAATGCATTTAATTGAAATAATTACCTGTCGCATATGCAAATATTTCTGCTTTTCATTTTAATGATTTAATCGAGAAAATGAAACTTGCATTGTTTGTACAAAATCGTTTGCATTTTCATAACAAATCAATTAATTATAGTTGTGAGTTCTTGTGTCTGTTAATTTAAATTCTTCCCATTATTGCTTTTGTAATGCGCTGAATAGTAGAAAAGGAATTTTGTGGCAGAACCATAGAACATCATTACAAAATGTTTAAACAAGTAGAGCCTTCGCTCCTAAACATGTCGTCTTCGAGATTCCAAAATATGTACCTCAGAGTGTAAGCAGTTTAAAGTGCTATAAAAGACTACCCTTCAGAATTTATTCTAGACTGGATGTAGAGAAGGCCCTTCGAGAATCTCGTGGCGAATGTCATTAAAACATGAATCGGGGGAAGAAACTGTTGGATGAAAGTAGGCTGCTGGGTAAATCCATTAATTTCTTGTAGTACAATGAGTTTGGATTAATAGTCTGATTGCTTTCATGCCACACAACAAACACACACACACACACACACACACACACACACACAGCCATACAATTGATCTTGAAACAAAGTTTTTACCAGTACAAGAACGTAATACCCTTCTATGGAATATCTCAACCTCAAACTTATGTTACTTGGAGAAGATAAAGAATTTAGACACATTCGATCTTCAACCGGATAACGGAGTGCCGACAATGGTCATAAATTGTGAATCTGATGCTTTCGGTGACAACGACACCCTAGAATTCATTCATGCGGTAACTTTTTTTAAATCCTTATTAAATTGAACCAATAACTTGTCATAATATTCGCAATCGATTGTTTAACCGTCGTGGATTATACTGCATGCATTCCGAAAAATGGTCACCATGACTTCATTGTCTGTCAAACCCATTTTGTCCTTCATTGGCGCCGTTTCGTACCGAGCAAGCCACTGTTTCACTGGGCTGAAATTCGTCCATATTGCGGTTGAACAACGCCAAACATGATTAAGTTTACAAATGCGGCACCTCCCTTGCGACATGCCTATTGCTTCCACAATCTCTCGCACTTTGAATTTTCGATCGGTCAACACCATATCGTGAATTTGTTTAACTGTTTCGGATGTGCCAGGGGAGACTTCAACTGGGCGCTCAGAGCATTCGGCATCTTTCGTGCTTGTACGGCCCACAACGAAATTCAGTGAACCACTTTTTTCTCTATTGAAATTTAAGGTGCAGAAATCCCATTGTGCTTATCAAGCTTTGCCTTCCATGATTTGAGTGATGGTTTTGAACACACAAAATTCACTTTTTTCTCCATTTTCTACTCAAATTTCGCGGTAGTCCGCTATTAAGGGCTGTCAAACACAAACTAAATGAGAGGAATTAACTGACAGGGGCACTGTTGCCCTTTCAGTTAAGGGGTGGGAAATTAAAAAAGTGGCGGTATTATTGACCCACCCTCCTAGAAAAGATGAGAGCAGAGAGAGAAGGCCATTTAAAACACTTTAAACAATTCCTTGAGATCTCCCCTCCTCTCACTCTCCATCATATGTATTATACAATAAGTCCTGTTTTGACAATATTTAATTATCATAACTCGTTCCTGAAAAGTCACCTGTACCAATATTTCAATAAAGGATTTGCCGCTGGAATTTTCAGAAAAAAGAAACTGGAATATTTTTATGATAACAGGTAGTAGTTGCAGCTGTGATTAATAACAGAAAACTATTTTCGAAAATGAAACCGAGGAGAAGTGTTGAATGCAGTGGAATGTTTGAATGGTTCTCACGTTGGTGACGGTTATGGTGATGACGACGTGTCAGTTATTTATTGTACGAGTTATTTTAAATTTTTATTCGATAATAAGCTCATGTCAATGATCATTAGTTCATTTATTATCAATAAATTTATTCATAAATATATTTATATATTTAAGCCGATAATGTTAATTAATTAAAAACATAAACAATTCAAGCAGCTTTTAAAAATTTAGCTTTTATGTAAACATGAGTAGGAGTTTTAGCCAACTTTAGATCGTTTATGTAAAATTATAAGAACAACAATCTAAGGTGGAAAAAATTCTTTACGGCAGTCACATCTACGATGGTAGATCTGTCGAAAGTTTTATTTGAAAAAATTTTTTTTAAATTACACTTTTGAAAATTTTGTTTTCTACTTGCTGATATAAGGAGAATGCCGTGAGCCGTAGTTACGAATTTCCCAAAGGATTGTCGATGATTTTCCGTGAACAGATTGATTCTAATCACTGAGTATTGATTTATTAAGAGATTTTTTGTAACAGATCACATGAAAGATTTAATTCAATAAACCTAAGTCGATAACTATTCTTATTTTAATATTTTAAAGAAGTTAGTTGGTAGTTGGTATAAAACGAGATCCATAGAGTTATTTGTTGCAAAATTAATCTGTCAACATTCCTGACATGTCATCAGTAGACTTCAACCATCATGTATGAAAGCCGTTCAAAATAAAACACAATTTTAATGTTTAACATGGAAATTTTAAAACTTTCAAGATGTTTTTTTTTTTTTTTTTTTTTTGTTTCAATGATTATCCCTAATAAATTTATTAAATACTCGTATTCATTTTCTTCAGCATATGACACTCTTAGATTGAATTTACATTGTGGTCTTTTTAATAAAATTCGACTCCATCTAAATTTGTCTTTTCGCTGATAGAACAAATCCTAAAACAAATGGAACAGCAACAGTGGCATTATATGAAATCTTACATGTCAACAGGAAATGTGTCCTTCTTGTTTCATATTAGATTGGCGTATACAAAAAGCTTCATACAATAAATTTCAGGAAAAATATAAAAAGTCTTGTATTTTATAATAAAATATTCAGACTATTAATACTAAATATTTGGCCCCATCCAAGACTGATTGCATCTATAAACTATTTAAAACATCGAGGGAGTCATTTTAAATTGTATAATAAATCATTAATAGAAGACTTTCTTGTACGATCTTTTACTTCAATAAATAATGAATGATCAATTGCAACATATTTCATTTATGCAATAATTGCAACTATTTAGCAATTTAATTAAATTGCAGACGACATATGATTGGCACGTGCTGTTAATTTGAAAATGACTGCAGACAAATCTTAGTTTGCATTGAACACCATTACAGTGAAACATTTTATAAAAGGATTTTTAATAAAATTCAAATACACTTTACGTGGAAATTTGCAAAATTTAAGAAGTAAAATATTTGATAAGAGATTCTAAAATCAAATCCAATTAAAAGTATTTAAATCAATTTAAAAAAACATTTGATATGACAGTCCAATCATTGAATTGTTCACTGTTTCTTTCATTAATAAAAAATATTTGTTTTAATTGCAGTAAAAAAAACAACAACAAATAAATACACATTCATACGTTATTAAGTTAGAAAAAGTCACTAAATCACGTTTCTTCTAATGATCTTAAGATTTAAATTGTGCAAGCCACCGCAAACCGAATGTACGAGCACAAATCCTCTTATGTGCACCAACAAGTGCAAAGACCTCTCAAACAGTCTTAAGACTAGACACATTTTAACGAAGATGACACCACACTTTCAAAGAATTAATGCAAATGTGACGGTCTACAAAAGAAATGCAGAGTTGGCCAGACAGTGCCACGAAAGAATGGGTTCTTTAAAGGCTTGTATTGTGTAATTACAAATTATGTATATGGAAACAAGGTATACTGTCAATCAAAAAAATAGAAGAAAATACAACATACAAAGTTGGTATCAGCAGTAACGAAATGTATGATTGTTTTATTATCATCTGAAACATTTCATTAGTAACACGATACCGAAGCATGGCAACAATTTTACTTTTACATTTTGAGCATGACTTCAGATTCACTGAACATGATCAAAAAAAAATAGAACATCCTGCAATGCCTTTGGCAGAGATCCGAATTTTGATCACGTCCGGATCACAAGTTGTGGATCTTATTGACTTCTTTGGAAGTTTTATTATTATTTTTATTATTTATTATTATTATTTTATTATTTTTTTTTTTTTGATATTAAACAGTTAGCGTATTTACCGCCTCAGCCAGCATATAAAACAGTAACTGCACTAAGTTAATGGATACAGAGAGGCAGGCTGTAGCAGTTAAAAAGAGCTTCCAAAGATGTCATGAAAATGCAAAGGTTTTGGTTTTTTGATTTACAGCTCATTTCGGAATGATTTCAACTTAGACTCGTAATTACAAAATTCCCTTTAAAGCTCTTATTGAGAAGTGAGAGTAGATTTTTTTTCCAAAATAGTTCCATATTAAACAAGAAATTAGATATTTAATACTAGTAGTTGAATTCTTTAAAGGATAAAAAGTTTCTTACATCACAATTTAATTTTCTTATATAAAAGTAATATTTTCATCAATATTTTATTTCATGAACGAGCTTTAGGTCTTTTTATAAAAAAATAAATTAATTTCATTTTCATAAAAATAAATACATAAATTTGTTTTTAAATACTTAATATTGAAATTTATTATTTCTGGGTGTTCTCCCATATGCCGCCATTTCATTGGTCGCTAAACCAAATCGTCAGTGAACTTTAACCAGTTTGAAAACATTCATCCACATACGTTTTTATGAAAAGACCTAAAGCTCATTTATGAAATGAAATATATATTAAAAAAGGCCGAAAACGATATTTTTAATTAATTTGGTAATATTTTCAGCTGAAAATTTACGTAAAATACTGATTTAATGTAAATCTAAGAACACAAGAACTTGTTTCAAAATTGTATAAAGATTATCTCAACTTAATTTTGCTAGAATGTCAAAAAACTTTAGAAGCAATATATGTAAATGTTATTGCTTATGAAGAACAACTTCCATTTTTATCATCGGGCTCAAATTCAATCGAAAAATTATTCAAATAGAAAATTAAAAAATTAATATATTTGAAGGACTTCCAAAACATGGTTATTTCATAACATTTTGAATATGACTTTAGATCCAATGAACAGGATCCAAAATAGACAACAAGGACATGCCTAATCCAATGACATTTTTGTCAGAAAATCAAATTTCAGACAAATCCTGCCAGTTACTTACGAATGTATAAATATTTGAGCATTTACATACAAGAATATTGAGAAATATTAAGAAAATATCTCATCTTTAAGTTGATTATATTGACAAAAAAAAAATAGTTATCACTTAAAACTTTTACATGATGGTGATACCATGGGAACTCATCTCTTACCATATCCTTCCATTTCTAAAGTGATTAATATTCTTGGCCTTTAAGCCATGATTACTAAGTTCCGGGTCACATGGAGAAACAACTTAAAATAAACTATGTCAAACAATATTTAAATTAGTGTTTTAAGCAGTTTTTACTACTTCTTCATACTTAGAAGTTTTTTTTTTGCGAAACCTTGTATAGAAATTTGTACTTTTCATATAAATTTTTGCGCAAAGTTGACTGTCTGGCCTATTCCAATCGCACATTTATAATGTTAAACATGAAAATAGTTTAAGCTGCCTGTTTCTATAAATTACATTCGGTCATTCATTCTAATGCTTATATTTAAAGTAACAATAAAAAAATTCTCGAATGAATTTTAGAGAAACAGGCAGTAAAAATTTAATTAAAAAAATCCACATAAGCCCAACATACAAACGATTTGTACGTAAAACGTGTTAAAAAGAGTCTTGTATCATGTTTTCCAACCCACCTAATAACTTTAATTAAAAATAATATTGTATGCTTAACAACAAAAATTAATTAAAACCCAACAACCAAACGTTGTCTTGTTTGCACTTTCAAATAAAAAAAACGAGGAACCAGAAAAATATATCATAACTTTAATTAATATAATTATAATTAAAGAAAATATAATAGCAAGAAGGAAGTTGAGGACCAAATTCTTAAAAGGTAAAATACCATCATTTCTAGAGAACCTGCTAATTTGGCAATATTTTTACGTTTCCAATATGGAAAAGCATTATAAGGGACAATGTTGCCATGTTAGTGGATTGTCTAAAAATGAAATGTTATTTTATCAGTCAAAAACGTGGTCATCATTTTACAATTTTTATAAAATAATACAAATTTTATAAAATAAAACATATTTCAAACCAAAACTAAAAATTTTAAATTTGGCGATTTTTGTGAATAAATACGGGATTTTTAAATTTAAAAGTTAACAACGAAAGCTGCTTGTTGTTTATATGTACATACGACTTTACATAATGTTAAGAATATTGAAGCGAAAGAATCGGAACTTGATCGAGTGAAATTGGAAAAGAATAAATAAAAAATTGCGCCAGTTTAATTGCCCTATGGAAAAGGGGTGTCTGTTGAACAACACCTTTCGAATTTCTTTATATTATTTCGACCTCATCTTGGATCATATTTGATAAGTTAACGAATATTGAATTTAGTATTTGAGTCGAAAATTGCCAATTACTTTTTATTGCTGAAACATGTTTGTGTGATTATGGGAGCCATTGTCTTTGCATATAGATTTAATACATTAAATTGTGTGTTTTTAATTATCTTAAATCACTAATTTAACTCGCAAAATATGAGTAATTCCTTATTAAAATCCAAGGCTTATCTACTTTTGCCAAACTTATCAAGATTCTGCTTGGACAAGTACAAATTATAGAGTGCAAATTCTGGCAAGCTTCACTAATAATATATTTAAAATTTTTAAAATTTTATCTTAATATTTATTTATACAGAAGTCCAACAATGTCTACAACTACAAGCATTTGATATTTCAATTTCATAAACTATTGATTCAGCAAAACTTCTAACTTCTAATCAAGATATTATTATTGACATCACATTTTTTGCCGCTTTAATGTCTTAATAAAATAATAAAAAAAAGGAGAGAGATAAGAAAACAAAACTAAACGTGTGCTTGTGACATATAATTAAATAGATCCATATTTATTTCTTTAAAGCAAAACAAAGAAATTATTTAATTAAAAAAAACTCCTAAAATTAAAAAATTGGGTACTTCAAAAAATTTTGAGTAATTATCGCTGTTTAATTTTTAAGCATCTTAAAAATATTGGGCATTAAAGATGCAGGAAATTAAGCTTTAGAAAAGCAACACATAAACAAATTTCTGCGAATAGAATAAAACAATTGAATACAATTATAGAAAAGTTTAACTTTTAAATTTCAATCAATTCTTCGTTCCATTAAGCGGATTAAAGCTCTTTACTCATACATACACATACATATACAATAATAATTACGTACGTATGAGTAAACACAGCTACACCTACAAAACACATACATGCGCACATAAGAATCTCAAAAATACACAAAACAATGTACTACAACCTACAAAAACTACACCTGTCTAACGCTGTCACAGCTAATTTGTGTTTAATTGCAGTAATTTTTTCAGATTCTATGTAGTTGAACTTCTTTTTTTTTCAAATTTAATTGTTGGTTTTTTTTCGTCTTAGAACTATTTTTTGTGATGAGAACGTCGAAACGAAAACCAAATTAATCTACTGTGGAAAATCTTAATAAAAAATTTGATGTTGCAGTCACAGAAGTTCTATCAGATATAAAGAAATATATATTTAAAATATCACCATGTTTGATTGAATAGACATACAATTTTTTTTTTGTTTTCAGCTTCCTATTCCATACAGTGAAGAAAACAAGGCATTAAATTTTCTTTCCCTCGTTACTTAAATAATGGTGACGGAGTTATTAGATACTCTATCTATCAATGACGATGTTTATAAAAAGCGTTACCGTTTTGGTTATTCTTCTGCTGGTTGCAACAAAAAAAATTTTGGCAAAGAAATGAATGTTATTTGATATTCACTGTAACTCGAACTAGAATATATATGGAGTGCATTTCTAGGGTACATATGATATATGTATAATATATACAATTTCATAAAACAAAATTATTTAATATTTTATTGTTTTTGGTTGGCTTAGCTGAGTAAATTCCTACATTTGATTGGTTTAAACCAAATCAGCTAAACAAACAACAAACAATAAAATATTAAATAGTTTTTTTGAGAATATCTCAATTAACAAAATTGTTAAATAATTATTCTTTTGCTTCGTTCTTATAGTTTTAAATATTTTGTGTCTGTAAATTTTCCCATCTATTTCTTCAGATTTCTTTAAAAATCACATACATATTGCTTTTTAATGTATAGTTGAAGACAACAAGAGCTGATAGTTTCCTTTCTGTAGGGACTTTTTTGTGGAAAATTTCAAATCAAAAAGATAAAAAAATAAATGTTTAATTTTGATCAAGTGTGAGAAGTTTTGGAAATATTTCTTGCCATTCTGCAAACCGAATAAAGTAAAACTAAGTCTATTTGAAAAAATCAACAATTGAAAAACAAATTTAACAATTAAAAAAAGTGTTTTAGTTAAAAACTGTATGTCTGATATTAAGTTAAAATGTCTTTTTTAATAGAATGTCTAAAAGAAATATCTTTGCTTATTTATATGTATATAAAAATTCCAATATTTTTATATAAGCAAACACAACTTCTCAAATTACTAAAATAAGTCTAAAATATACAAATTCAAAAATGTCGATGACAATTATTAAAAAAATTTAAATTTTTTTTTGACTGCAAAAAAAAACTATATTGATTTCAACCTTTTTTGCAATGGAACGGAAGTCATTCACACTCAAAATGTAGAGAATATATCTTAATCACCGATGCCACTAAAAATTAAAAAATAAAAGTAAATTTTTTACGAAAATTTCAATTAAATCAATGTGAACCGGAGCCAGTTATCAGTTAAATGTTACACCAATAAAAGTTTATTAAAATATAACAGAATTAATTAATTGAACATACAATATTTATCCTACAGCTCGATTATTTTGTTGATTTATTGAAATTGATTTTTAAAGGAGAAATTTAATCATTCGCTTTTTTTCTACCCAAAAGCTTTTCAATAACATAAATTTTGACTTTCATTTTTTCGTCGCAATCGATAATTTAGGATTAATAAAATTAATCTTAATAGTTACAAGTGGCGTAACAAATTGAGGGAAAAATCAGTTGTGCAATAGCAATACAACTTAGTGCAGGGGCAATTAATAAAACACACTTCTACTGTAAATTTTTATTTGTTCCTTCAGGTTTTTTTCGGTTAAGGCCGATATGAAGTTGAATGTTTTTTTAAATTCTTAAGTTATTAAACCTTAGCGACCAAGGAAATGTTCGCTAAACAAACATATATGAAATGCTAATTTAATTGGGTTATTTTTTATTTTTTTTGTCTGGCAACACTTTTCTTATAATCTAAAAATATACAGTGTGTGTGTGTGTGTGGATGCTTGTGTGCGGTTTGTATCAGAAACCATATGCGTTAAATAAGTTGTGTACAAATGACTTTTCAGCCATATACAGCAATTGCCAATAACTTTGCATGTGCCCGGGTAGCTCAGTCGGTAGAGCATTGGACTTTTAATCCAAGGGTCCAGGGTTCAAGTCCCTGCTCGGGCGATTTAATTTTTTTTATTTTTTTAACCTTAAATTTTTATATATTTTATTTTTTTATTATTTCAGTTTACATTACCGACCGCCAACATTTTCACACTATGGCAAATCGTAATTGGTTTCTAACCACAGTCCTGCTGTGGCTGTTACTTTGTTATCACAACTTGTGTATAAATGCTCAGGTAGGTCAACATTTTATATGAAAGAAAAATTATAAATAAATTTATACAAATTGCGATTAACAATGTGAAAATTAATTATTTGTTATGTAAATTAAAAAAAAAAAAAACAATAATAATAATAAATAAAGGAAAAAAGTATTTGCTTATAAAGGAATTTTAATGATAATTATTAACAACAACAGCTCAAACAACAAATCATTTTTACATTTTTATTGTTTGGCGCATTTTGCTTATCGCTCGCCCTGCAATTAATATTGATTACCGAATAAATCATTATATTTTTTATATTTAGATATGATAGACAGATACATATGAATATAAATGTTTGAGGAAATTTCCATACTTTTAATTGTAACTTGCTGAAGTTATTTTAAAGAGGATTTTTTTTATTATGAAAAATTCATCCTGAGGGAAAACATTTTTTTTAGCCTAAATGTCAGGATTAATTTAAAATTAATTTCAAGCAGTCGCCATGCAAGTGCAATGACATGCTTGTCAAAATTAGGAATATTTTATTGGAAATCAATTTGGCTTGATGTTAGAAATTTCATGTCAATAAATTTACTAAGACATCATAATAAGGAGCATCTAATAAAAAAAGTTATTCAAATTGCAGCAAAATATAATACTTGAAATAACATTTGTTCTTAAAATAATATTTCTATACAAACAAAATTCTTTCAAATGCTGGAATAAAAAGATTTTGCTGGACTTTTAAAATACAACACATTTATGATATAGATTTCGGACGAATATACGATACTCGTATTCAAGCGATTTTGAAAGGCACTTTTTCGAATAACCCAATTACCAATTTATGAATACTTTGAACGCCACGCTTCTGCCAAATATAAAACGTTTGTTTTTTTTCAACTAAGAAATTATTTGAATAATTAAATACACACACTTAATATATTTTTTTATATCTATTCAGATTAGATTCAGTACTCATCGTACACGTTATATTGAAATCACGTTTTTCTTATCTTCATTTAATTATAGCATTCAGTACACAGACAGTTCAATACACGGCTAAATAACTGAATTAATTGTATTTTCGATCAATAAGTCATGAGATGGTATGCATTAATTAAATATTTTTTTTTTAATTTTTTCTCGTATCAGTCAGTGAATATTCATTTCCTAGTTTCAATAATATGTGCTTGATCAAATGTGCTTAGATAAAATTATTTATATTGAATATTATTACGATATTTTTTAAATATTGATAATCTTAAATTTTTTTTAAAGAAAATTAAAAAAGCTTTCTCTCAAAACAGCACGATCCGTAACAATTATAAATTTTTTCATTTAAAAAAATATAGAACAATATATTTTTTTAAGCTAAATTTTCAATATTAATATTGAATTACCCGTGTTAAGAAAAATATTTTAATATTTGAGATAAAAAAATTTAAAACACAAGTACCTCCTTATTTTCTATTTCATAGTCATAACAAAAATATTTCAAATAATAAAATATGTATATCCCTACAAATAAAGAAATATTCGTATGAAAATCAATCGAAATCATATTGTCCGGATTAAATGTAAGTATGTATTTATGTTAGAAAATGTACACTTCTTTATTATTGTCCGTTAATGTTAATAATAATTTAAATTTACCGCCTAAATCTAAATATATTATATCTATGTGCATAGTATGTCAAAGCTTTTTATCAATTGTCACTAAACTGTAATGATTATTAACTTATAGTTGTACTACAAAGAGTACAATTATCAATGTTAAATTATTATCCAGCAAGTTTGCTTATTATCTTAGGTTAAGATAGATTGCAAATGTAAATAAAGATTAAAAAAAAAAAAAAAAATATTGTCCGGAAGAAGAAAATTTCAGACTGAGCGATCAATCTTCAGATTGTGCGAACAATAAAATTATATGAAAAAGGATGTATGTACATATAACGGGTGATATTTTTTAGCAACTTCCTTTTTCGCAACACTATTTTTTGGCAGCTCAGATGTTTTCGTGTAACATGTCACGGTTAAACGTGTTCAGTTTGGTCTATAATTTAACCATGAATCGATGGCAAACAAACAATACTTGCAGAATATTGATTTTTTTTATTAAAATTCATGCTCGGTTAAGAAAATGCACTTCTTCCATTTTATGGTAAGTTTGCGCGACCTTCTGAGGCGACTCTTCAAAATCTTGTGACTAGATCTCGTATCAAATTTACATTATTGAATATTAAACCACCAACACGCATACGTAGGGTGTGAAAAATGCACTGTTTGGTGTAGATTATGGGCCGGTGGCATCAATGGACCGTATTTTTCCAAAGACCATGAAACCAGAAAGTTTATTGTGAATGGCGAGCGCTACCGTGCGATGATTACAAAAAATTTTTTTTTTTCAAAAATAGAAGATATGGACTTAGCTGACATGTGGTTTCAACAAGACAATGCCACATTCCACACAGAGAGTATGCCAAAATTGGACCTAGCGTATGAACTATTTGAGGCGTACCCGCGGTCAACCTTTACATGAAATCATCTTTCAACATCGAGTTACTTATATAGATCGCTGTATCGACTCAAATAAAGATTTTCTACATTTCTCTCAAATCTGAAAGCTCTTAAAAAATCACCCGTTGATTATGTACATGTATAACTATTAATTTTTAATTTTCAATTAATTTTTGACGAAGTTTTACACCTAAAGTTCATTGAAATATAAAAAATGCAATGAAAATTAATTAAATTAAATTTATTGCTTTAGTTTCTCGGAAATAATAAAAAGGAAGAAAATAAAACTGCTACTTTGATTATTTCCTTTTTTAAAAAGGTGCAGGGATATCCCGAAATTGTTGCCTCAGGATGATATCTTTGATTGGCCAGGAATTTATCGATTGATTTTGCTATGAGAATTTTTTCAATAACCGTCTCTCTCACATTATTTCTCTGTGTAAAAATCACATCTTTAAAAGTCAAAAACTGAGTCCAGAGGCGTCACATTTAGTGAATAAAAAAATAAATTATTTTTAACTTTTCTTGTAAAATATAAAAGTCAAAAATTAATATCTTTTTTCTTTAAAAAGCATATAATGTTATGAAATTGTATAAGACCCAAATGTGCTTGGCCTGCAGCCTCGATATTTTTTTTAAATTCAATATTAATGATTATTTTTGATCCTTGCAAATAAGGTTTTTTTGTCTGAAAAAGTATTATAAAAGAAACTGAAATATAATACAATATAAAATGTTTTATCAAAAAAGGTACTTTTGAAAAATTTTTAAGGTACTTTTTAAAATTTAACTTTTGAAAAATTAAATATTATCAGAAAATTATATATACTGAAGAAATTTTTTCAAAAAATACATGATTATCAAAAAAGTTTTACATATTTTATTATTTTTAAACAGTTTTAAGAAAAGTACTTTTTGAGGATTTTTAAATATAAATTTTCTTAATGAATACCATTTAAAAGAGAAATTAAAAAAGGCACCTGAGTAGTATTTTTAATATTTTTTGCGAAAGAAATTGTTTCTAAAAAGGCAGTTTCAGAAACGCAGGCAGTTATAAAAGTTATTTTTAAGGAACTTGTAAATTCACAAAAAATTATATCTTTAAAAAAGAATGCTTTTTTTAATAAATTTTATAAAAATGTAAAAAAAATATGAACAAAATTGCAATCAATGACTGTTAAATATTTATATTCTCCAAGAGAAAAGAAATTTGAATTTGTATTTTAATGCCCTTCAGTTTTAAATAAACATACTTAAATATGTAAGTATATATGTATGTATGTATGTATGTATGTATGTTTATAACAATTAGATGAAAAGTCTTAACTTTTGTGTCTGTCTCATGCCAATACGGGTATGCGTTTCTATGAATAATTGAGTATTTAAGAATGTAAATGTAAATGTAAATTCACGTGGCAGTATTTGCATTCACTCAAGTGTGAATTTTGAGAACAGAGAATTTTACTCGCACTGCCAACTTTGATTGTCTAGGGGAAATCTTTAAGTATTAAGGTGAAGGTTGACAGATATAAATTTAATATGTGTTAAAAGAAATATGTGTAAATTCATTGATAATAAGCCTGAAAACATCACAAATCTTATATACAAGAGATGGAAAAAATTTAGGTAAAAATGATTTAGTAAATTTTAGGCACTTTTTGAATTTTAATGCTTGCACTCCGTGCAACAAATAAATAAAACAATTTGTGCCTTCATATTGCCAATATGCGTAACTACAACTACAAATCGAGTTTTCTCGTTCGCAGCTAATTTTTTTTAAGGTACGAGCCGTACTCTCCTATCTGGCTAATTCATTCAAGTAAACATTAAATAAAGAAAATTGGTACGAATCTACCCATTGTGCGTATGTTTTCCTTCAAATGTTTTGCCTCTAAAGTTACAAAAAAATTTTGTTTAAAATTTTGTTTATATAATTATTTATGCAAAGTTTTGGAATTTAGTTAAATTTTAAATGGCAAACACGCAATGCAACTTTATGCACAAAATGCCAACATGTCTATTAATTAAAGCAATTGTTTCATTTATTCTGTTCTTTATGTCCCTTTGTTATATTTTTCTTAAATGTTAAATAAAAAGTTTGAGGCATTTTAAGGAGAGCCGGCCTCTCAACAACAAACATTATTTATTCAGTTTGTAGTTCTTGCAAAGCAAAATAGTTTTGAAAACGTAAAAGCGTTTCAAAATAAACTAAGAAAAAAGATTTAGGATTTCCTCAATAATTCTTTACTAGACAAAATGTAAAAGCATTAGACGCAACAAATCAACGGTTATTTGCTGTTATTCTTTATAAAATATTTATTCTAATTTTCAAAACTCCATAAAAGCATTTATTGCTTTGACAGATAATAATACAAAATAAGCTTATCAAAATCATTCATTTATTATACGAGTATTTCTTACCATCAAACAAATTAATTTCATATGGACAATAGAAAACTTACTTGCACTACTTTAGAAACTTTTCATTTATCATGTAATAGATTTTTTTTCATATTTTTTTAAGTTCAAGGTAACAGACGAGTATTTATCTGCCTAAGTTGCTATTTAGATGACGATAGATTGTAAATGCTTCAAAAACTTTTTAAGGCTTGGCGCATATAAATAAAAATAGTTAATTTTTTGCTTTAGATCGTAACATAAAGTTTTTTATTATTTGTAAAGTAATAATTTGATTAATTTAGAAAAAATAATGCAAACAGAAAAATCAGTTAATTAAAATAAAAAAATGGCTCTGCCGAAACCCGGGATTGAACCGGGGACCTTTAGATCTTCAGTCTAACGCTCTCCCAACTGAGCTATTTCGGCGCTTGACGAACTCATGACTAATATAAATCAAATATAAATGAAATGATTTATTTATGGCATAAACTTAATACCCACCACGAACTATAAACAAGTCAATCTAATTGTGATTTGGTGGAAGGTTGCCATAGCGCATATTTAAAGTTACAAACAGGCGAGAGCAAAATTTCCAATATTCTGTGTTAAACTATTTTTTAAGCTAATTGGGCCTATATTTTATAATGTAATAAAAACGTTTTTTTTTAGATTTTCTTCCCAACGTTTCGTCAATTTTTTTCGACTTCTTGAGGGGAATCTATTTATTAAAATTTCCAATTATTTGGAAATTACGCTTATGAAGACATAATTCGGACTTTAAATGGCCTTTAGCCAAATCAAAATTTTATGTCTTTATTTTAACGTATAAACTGGCACAAAGTTGATAGAGGTGACACGTGACGGATGATTTTATATTTTTATCCATATTTTTCTTGTCCTACATCGATCTCTTCTTACACCACAAGTCGACATTAATATATTGGCAATTGTGGGATGGTTATCGAGATCTATTAAATATTATTGATAGGATATTACTACTACTATGGCTTATAAAATTGCAATTGGCCATCAATATTAGTTAATTATCGCCTACAATGAGTTCAGAACTGCTGTCTTTTTTTACTGTCGACTTGATGTGACGTCGAAGCGACAATTATAATAAAGGGGATTAAATTATTGGCAATGTAAAATTTCCATGCATCTAAAGAGCATAAAGCATAACAAATGGAATGGAATGGAATGAAAATCTCAGTTTTTAATTTTTTGAACCTCAAAATCTTCAACTCTTTGTATATTATGACACTAGTTTTGAATATATTAAGACAAAGTTGCAAAATTAAAAGATTTCATTAAAGTCAATATTGATAAATCAATTTTTTTTGAGAAGCCTTCAATTTATTTTCTTAACGAATTTGAAAAGCCCCTTTTTTCAATCAGCCGCTTTTCTTTCTAAAAGTGAAATCTCACTCTGTGTTAATAACGATTACAATGGTAGGTACATATCAGCTAAGAATAAGAAAAGTTCAATACATCCTCAGGAATAATTAAGAAAACAAATCAAATTGATCAATGTGAACGGCATGTAATTTGTATTACATTTGTATGTAATTTGTATTACATTTGTCCTACACAAATCCTACTTTTAAAAACTATTTCCAATTTGCTTCAGACTTTACATTATTATTGGCCAAAAATTCACAACAAAAAAATATCTACTAAGCATTATACCACGGCATTCATTATCAAATGCTGGCAAATTTGTTTAAAAAATATACCATTTGTCGATTTAAGGCTTGAATTTTTTCTTCAATGACTTAGAAATGTATCACCCAACGTTTAAAAATAATGAACTATTATTTGTTTTGATTAGATATGCTAGTCCCGAAAACTTGATCCCCAAAATTGGAGTTCTTATATTGACAAAAAGGAATGAAGAGAATTATTTCGGATATAGAAATCCCTAACTTTCAGCTTAATTTCCGAATACATATTAATCCAATCAATCCAACATATAAAAAAGCTTGTTTCTATGGCATAATTTTCGTGAAAAGGGGCAGTCATAGTCCCATAGACATAAATCGAAAAATAATAAAATTTGCATCTGTTTTTTCATAAAAATATTTTGCATTTTTTGTTATTTTCATTAGGTCTTTTGTAAAAAAATATATAGAAAAATAATTAATGTAATTTATCGGGATTGTTAAAATTCAGTGACGATTTGGTTTAGCGACACCAGCGAAATGTCAGCATCAGAAATTTTTCGCCAACTCATTGTACAGTCATTAAATGAAAACAAACATACACTTTTTGAACTTTAAACTTCAAACTTGTTCATATGCAACTACATTTACACACTTACGTAAATTTTTCATCACAAACAATTGTAATGGAAAACTTAATGTAGGAAAATTATTCCCAGCACACATACAAATTTATGTATGTAAGTAAGTATTTATGTGCAACATGGCATCATTACTCTTACAATATTGTTAATAAAGTCCCTTAAAATAGAAGCCAGCAAAGACAGAATAAACATGGCTAAAGTAACATGTTTATTGCAACTTGTCACAGCAAGTGACATCATCACTCTTACAACTTAAAAGATGAATGTTAATGTTCGAATCACCTAAAATGCAACATACGGTTGCAATATAAGTACATTTATTTATTTAGACACGGGTAAGAGGGCATCATAAAATGTTTAAGTAACTAAGCAGAAGCTACAGAGAAGTATGTAAGTATGTGTGTGTGTATATGAGAAAAGTTATTGCAATTACTTAATAAAAATCCAGTGCATTAATTTTTTTTTTAACACTGTCATGCTTCTATTCACATTTTACATACTCACATACATACAAATATTTAAACCAAGCTTCAAGATACTCATTAGCATTATCTATAAAGTATTTGACTGTGATGTGCTTTGAACCACTGTGCAGCTTCTGCTTAAATACATGTTCGTACACATGTAGCGCGTGAGAGAATCTCCATATGACAGGGCTTTTTAACTCTATCAGCTGCGGGTTGCACATATATTATGTTGTGATTCAAAAGAGCGATTTGTGTTTGAACTGTCAGCAATTAATTATCAAAAATTTTCCTTCTATGATTCGTTGTTGAGAATCGATTGATTTTAATTTGTAAGTCTATTTTATCATTTTTATCATGAATAGAGTCAAAATGCGATTGGAGCTCATCGAACATTTCAGAAGACTTCATTTTCGTGCGCTGGACGACCATCTGGGTACTATGCCGATATTGAAACTGGTTGCCAGGTACAGTAAACATTCAATAAGTCCATAAGTTGATAAATTATCCTAATTACATTTGTTTATTTTCGTTTTTAAGGTCTACCATATGTGCGATGGTCTTGGGCGACAATTTAGCTACTCATGTCCAAATACAACATTGTTCCAGCAGCGCATGCTTATCTGTGATCACTGGTATATGGTTAATTGTTCCAAAGCTGAAAGTGATTATACAGCCAATTTGTTAATAGGTCAGTCAAGTGGTCCATTGAAAATAACAAATTTATTTAAGCAAACAATTACGTGTTAACCAGCGCTTACTAGGCTTTGTGTATAAAGACATATTAAAATTTTCATTAATTTTGGTAAAAGTTTCCTTATAGCTTGGCCTAAGCAACCAGTGAAATGTACTATTCCCATGCATTTTCAAAAAACTTTTCTTACAAAATAAAACTGCATTTACATTAAGCTTTTACCTATGAAATTTGTTGCATAAAACTTTGTATTTTTCCCCAAATAAGGTAAAGTGAAACAGTTGGAATAGAGAATGTTGTAAGAAATGAAAAGGAATTACGCTATCCAATTCGTTTCAATATTCATTTTATCGGCAAATAAAATAAGTTGGATGCAACAAATTTTATTAAAAAAATGCAAGGTGCAAATCCGGTCTAAGTAAATTATTAATTTGCGTAAAGCAAATTGCAAATCGAAATAGAATTGAGCGTTAAATTTACAATATAAATAATATAAACTTTAATATACAACATTACAAAAAGTTTTGGATCAGTGTTAATAAGACCTTGTCTTAAACTGACGAACCCGCTTTGAGGAGATTGAAATTTACTGCCTGTTGCACAAAATGGAATGGTATCCTTCTTCTACACGAAGAAAACAAACACAATTGGATCCCGCCAACAGCCAAGTTTATTTGTTAAATTAGTAAGAAAATCTACATAAAAATAAAATATTTACATTCGAATTCAAACATTTCATAACTTTCGTGGAAGTCAGTTAAACTTCAGCTTTAAATTTTCTTTTATTTGGTAACAAGTTTAAAGATTTAATATTTCGCCCTGCCGCATTAAAGTTTCACCCAAAAAAATCCACATTTAAATATTTATATTTCCAGGTCAACGTGACAAGCCATTCGTTAACGATGAGGAGAATAGTTTACGAACTCCGCGACCAGATCTTTTAGATCGTCCTTATGCACCCGACTACTCAGGAGAATCGTTTAGAAATCAATATCAAAAGGTGCCACTATATAAAAAATATACTCCAGACCATATAATTACATTTTTTCTCTTTATTACAGTCACTTTCTTCAGTGTTAAATCAAATATATGACAACACTGCTCAGAAAAGTAGGGACAAGAACATGCAAACAAACCAAAATAATGTGGTTACGGGCCAACAAAGGTGGAGAATACCCGCCCCTAGCCGTGTCATTTTGCCACCATCCTACGAACCGCAAGTGCTAGAGGAAAAAAGTGCCAGACCCAGCAACCGAGTCTCTTATTACACTCCAGAAACAACGCGGAAGCCTTCAACCCTAAGACCCACTTTAAGCACTACAAATCCGGCAACAAAATTCAATGGCGTAGCTGCTTTGCATAATCGAAACGATGATCATTTACAATTCGAAAACGATGACTTGGGCACCAGTCATAGCACACGTTACAATACTTCAGCAGATTTTAATTCAGCCGAAGATCGATTCGCGAAAACACCTCTAAAGTCGACAACACAGCGAAAACCGACATTTAACACCAACTACAATAACGCCTTCACTACAGTTAAGCCCTCAACTACGACAAGGAAAACAACAATAAATCCTAAAATTAAAGTACCCTCGAAAATCTATGAGCCTCCTTTACTATACCCCATATATAACATAGATGATGCCACCTCAACCACTACTGCAACAGTTAGACCCACATACCGACCTTCCACAGCTTCTCCGTTTGTATCACGCTCGTCAGGCACAACAAGTACAACGACCACCAAAGCACCCACAAGGCCAACAACTGTGGTTGGTAAACCATTTACCCGATCCTCATCATTGAGTACAAGTAGTACGAATGTGGCCACAAATCAAAACGCTGTCAATAGATTCGATGTAACTAAGCTGAGCAAAGAAATTAGAACGCCGGCACCTGCACAGGGCTTTAAATCACCTACACCAGGACCCGATGCGAGAAATAAAAGCAGTTTCAAAAACTCCACACTAACTACATCAGACCGAGGGAGTGTAAAGCATGAACAGCCCTCAAAAGAATTATTACCACCTTTTACCGACTTCATAACGCATGATGTTGCCACTACCCAGGGGCCTCCTATATATTACGAATGGAAAGTACCTTCTGATGGCCTAGAACCACCAATACTAGAGTCTCCCATAGGTGTAGATGGCAGGGAATATCCAGAAACTATAATAGACTATAATTCCATCAGCACAAATAATGGCTTAACATCCATTTCCCAATTCGGCATTGATCAAATGAGAAGCAATACCAGTTTCACCAATCGAAGATCAGAAAATAATCAGACATCTCCCTCACGTTCACCAACTTCGAGATCCGTAAAGGAAACAGGGCAACCAAATAGTATGTCTGAAGGAAATTTGCAAACTTCTTCTACGACCACATCATCCAAATCGCAAAAGCCCAGCGAATCGGGAGACACATTCCAAATGGGCAAAGATCTCTCCGTGCCCGAATACGCTTTTCCCTTGGAAAATAATGGACGTACAGGGTACTTAGATACGGATGCATATAATTCATTCTTGCTAAAGTACCCCGAGAGGCGAGCCGACACGGACGAACATTTACATTGGTATGGTGAAAATCCCAAATGCCCAGAATGCCATCCCTCCTATGTTATACCAGGTACCTGTGACCCCTGTATAAGAAGATAGGGTGCAAGAAAGTGACAGCGTGCTGCTAAACTAAAAAGTGTTTCAACTCATTCGTCGTATAACTTGGTTTTCTAAAACAAATTATCTAATCTTCTTCACAATGGTTGAATTGGCATTTCTTTCGAACACAAAATTATATTAAATTCCGTATTAGAGAAGCATACAGTTTCTATTCAATTGTTATTTTGTAAGTAAATGTAAAAAACACTAGAGTAATTTCTTCGATAATTTCCTATTGCAAACAAGCTAATTTGCGACAAATTTTCATTTAGAAAACCTGGACCAAACAATGTCCAAGAGAGCATATTATGTAAAGAAAGGTATTAAGCAGATCAAAAATTTTTATACAACAACATAAACATAAGTTTTTTACGTTATCCTAATAACCTTATTTTTTTAGTTTTTAAGATCTTACATTAGTATTTTTAATTATTGTTTTCAATTGTCAAACAGTTGATTGTGGAAAGAATAAAATTTGATGAAAAAATACACATGTACATATGTATATATAGTTTAAGGATATTGTTCAGGCATATGGAAAAAAATGTTTTCGAGCTCGAAAAAGTACAAAATCGTCCTTGACGTCCTTACAGAATATAAGCGATATGCGACAATCGTTATTTTTAAATTAAATTCATCATAAGACCGCGCGATGTGTACGGTGTTTCCTAATGTCATTTTAAAACTTTTTCAAAAGCTGCAACAAACTAATGAAACAATTATTGGTTACAACATGCTGAGTGCAATCATTCAACATTTCTTTTTCATGCAATAATTGCTGCAAGACATATTGTGCAACATAATTTTTTATTTTCATTTTTCGTGGCAATCACCGCTTAAATTAAATCTTAAAGTTTTATAGCCGTTAGAAATGATTTCACAAATTTAGAGCAAAACTAATTTCTTAAGCTTTTTTCGCGATTAAGGCACGATATGTTCGAGTTTTTATCGTTATAATCGTAACGAGAAAAACTTTTATTCTTTTACAAAATCAAAGCTTTCACGAGAGCTATGTTTGCTCGTTGTTAAAATGAATTTTGAAAATTTTAATCACATTGTGGTTCCTTTTAACAGGAATTAAAATAAAAAGCTTCCAAAAAATATTTCTGGAAACTTTCTCGCGGGCCCCACTCGTTTTTTGGTAATTAACAATAGACATCTCTAAAAATTATGATTGACCAAAATAAAATTTTAAAAGAAAATGAAGAATTCAGAGAAACTGTACGTGCAAAGACATATTTTCTAAAATGCATAAATAAAAATGCATAATGAAAATTTTGGAAATTTTGATAAAATATGTACATGTATAAATACATACTTACATACATATGTACATACTTATATAAAACTCATAATAAAACAAATTTTCACAAGAAAGTCGATAAGTCAACAAAATGTGATTATGCACCCTCAACATATCCATATACATACATATGTATGTAAGTATGTACCTACCTACTTACGTACATATGTATGTATGTACGTACATAAAATAAGAAATATTGGAAATTTCGATTTTTAACAAATCCCTGAAGATTCGATAGAAATCAAATTTTACCAAAAAGAGAAGTCTAGCAATCCAGAATCGCACAAATATGGAAAATTTAGAAAAAACTCGAAAAACGCAATGTTGAATAAATTATAAATTATAAATTTAAAAGAAATTTTAAATTTTCAATCTAATGATTTCCAATATTAAATAAAATTAAATAAAATTTCAATAGTTACCTACGCTGCTTTGGAAAAATTGAAATTAATGTGTATTGCTTTCTGAAGCAAAAGAGCATATTCATTATCTAGGCTATAGGTATTTTTATTTGCATATTTACATAAGTATGTACATATGTATTTATGTAAATACATAAATATGTATTATGTAGTACATACATATGTATCTACATATTTGTATATTAAATCTATTTTTTTATTATTTCCCGACTGTTCAAATATTTATCGGAGAGTAAAAACATAAATATGTATATGTATCTACATATGTAAGTACATACATATGTACATAGACATGTATGTACATACATATCTACTTACATATGTACATACTTATATAACACATGGAGATATTCCACGTGGGTAAGCACATGCATATGTAAGTAAGTACATACTTACATACATATGTATGTTTGTAAGTGTGTATGTGTATACATACTAATGCACACATAAACGAGTAACTTTAATAAAGTTTAACTAAATGAATAATACAACTACAATACAATTCAAGCAACTCACCTTTAAACTCCACCTAAATAATTGTTAATTATACATTTATGTAGATACATAAGTATGTACATACATACATATGTATTTATTTTTTATGACACCCGTACGGATAACCGCTTCGTTAATAATATTTTTAACACATATTTGTATATGTACATACATACATACATACATATGTATGTACCTATCTTGTCAAGGCATCACTTGCTAAAAGCGCCTTCTTACAAGGTGGTGTGTGTGAATGACAATTTTTTTACCTTAAAAATTCATTTTTCAAATTTCTCCACAAAAGAATGGAAGAAAAAAGTTATGCCGGCAAAATACATACATACATACATACATATGTACATATGTATGTATGTAAGTATGTAAACCTGTCTAGCAAAACTCCTAATTTTTTTTTATAAATACATAGGTACATACATATGTATGTATGTATGTATGTATGAACAATATGAAAAAAATACATATTTTTTTGCGTCCCATTTAGTAACGCTCTTATAAAAATTTTGTTTACAAAATTTATAATTCGCGAAAGCACTGTTAATGTAAATACAATAAAATAAACATTACATATAAAAACAACACTACACTATCTACATACATATATATGTACATATTTCCAACTCCCAATATACATACATACTAATGTACATAAGTATGTACATATTTCTTCGCTCAGCCAAATGTATTTATACTTCCTTTTCCCTTTTCGTAATCAACTACGACATCATCATCGTCCGTCAAATTGACGAATTGTTTACCAGTCAGTCAGACCGCTATTTACAAAAACAAAAATGATATATTTGTTGCTCATCTCATGCATTCAATGGTATGACATATGTACATACATGTATGTATGTATGTATGTACATAAACATAAACAGTCATTTCTATAAAGCTTGGCAACAAATAATTAAATGCAAATATGTATGTATGTAAGTAGATCTGTTGTTCCAAGCAAGTGTATATTAGAAGGTGGCAGTGGTGGGGCATCAGCAACAACACACAAACAAAATTAATACACTTTTCACAATTTCCCTCTACGCAAAAGGTTTACGCATCTGAAATGTACATACATACATACGGAGGAACTACTACATACATACATATGTACATATGTACATACATAGTGTATACACTTTTTTAACTCTGCCATACAAAAAAAAGATCGAAAATAATCGTCTGTTCGGCGAAACCACCGTCAGGTATTCAGTCGTCTTGCTACTGTATTTAGATTTGTTGTTTTAATCTCTAGCATCACACACATACGTTCACACACATTTACTTGCATTGAGAAGGGCTTCAGCAGAAGAAACACAAAAAATTAACTACCGCTATTTACAAAAACAAAAATAATATATTTTTTGCTCATCCCATGCATTCATACGTATGTACATACATACATATGTATGTATGTATGTAAATAGCTTTTGTGCTACACACATGCACAATTTCACTAAATAATTTTCTTATTATAAAACTATTGCATTATTGATTGGGATTTTAATTTATTATTATTATTAAACACCAGCGATTATAAATTTATACACATTATAACTTCAAATTAATTTAAAACTATTTTAACAGGAACGGCAATTGAACCAACCGCACTCAACTGTGGCACCGAGAGAACTGAATTTGTTAATAGTAATAAGTGCAGTGTTGCCAATGGGTTAATCGTAAAAAAACGGGTTGTCTTGCAATTGAAGTTTATGAATGTTGGTTGTTTCACTGTTGTTAATAAATGGAAGAATTAAAAATGAACTACAGACAAATTATTAATATTATTATTATAATATTATTAACATCTTGTATGAATATAACAAACCAAGCAGATACTCGGTAAAAATTACTATATATAGTATATATAGTTGTAGGTATATATCGAGCCTTTGCTGCAATAACGAAATAATTCAAAAAAGGTTGTTTTGCAGAAATTGAGTTTAAAGTTTTGAATTTACACACAACTTAATGGTAAAAGAAAATTTGGTTCTTTTCTCAAGAGCTGAGTATACAAAATATTTTTATGAAACTTTTACAGAATATAAAACACGACAAGGCGAATAATTTCGTAATATAACCTTAAAAAATTCAAATTTTGAGTTACTACGGTATTGCACCAAAGGCTCGATTAAATAACGTATCACTCTTACAGTGCTACATTGCAAAAATAAAATTTTTTGAATAATTGATAGAAAAGTATTCCTTAATGTCCCCTTAATACATACTATGTAGAAGACAAATCAGAATAATATATGAAGCTTAACCGAAGTTATACGAAAAATATTCGATATGGGAGTTAACACTTTAAAAATTCTAAAGGCATTTTGACAATTTAGACTTTTTTAAGAATCGAACAATAAGTTCGATTTAAAAAATCGTTGTCGGTATATTACATATTCGATATAATATTTATTTGCATTTGTAAGCGAACATAAACGATTTTCTACTTTATGTTTTTTAGGATAAGTATATCAGAAACGTTCTTTCATACCTTTTTGCAATCGTACAAAATTTTAACTTATACTTTCAGTTAATCTTTCGTTTTTCATTTTTTTGCTGATACGCTTTCACTCTTCAAAATGTATGTATAAAGAAATTGAAATATGTATATTTTCTAAATAACAACATAAAATTCACTTAAATCCTTTTAAATAAGAATAATCCATTTTAACTGGCAACACTGCACTTATTACTATTAACCAATTCAGTTCTCTCGGTGCCACAGTTGAGTGCGGTTGGTGTGAATTGCCGTTCGTGTTAAATTAGTTTTGAATTAATTTGAAGTTATAATGTGTATAAATTTATAATCGCTGGTGTTTAATAATAATAATAAATTAACATCCCAATCAATAAATCAATAGTTTTATAATAAGAAAATTATTTAGTGAAATTGTGCATGTGTGTAGCACAAAAGCTATTTACATACATACATACATATGTATGTATGTACATACGTATGAATGCATGGGATGAGCAAAAAATATATTATTTTTGTTTTTGTAAATAGCGGTAGTTAATTTTTTGTGTTTCTTCTGCTGAAGCCCTTCTCAATGCAAGTAAATGTGTGTGAACGTATGTGTGTGATGCTAGAGATTAAAACAACAAATCTAAATACAGTAGCAAGACGACTGAATACCTGACGGTGGTTTCGCCGAACAGACGATTATTTTGGATCTTTTTTTGTATGGCAGAGTTAAAAAAGTGTATACACTATGTATGTACATATGTATGTATGTAGTAGTTCCTCCGTATGTATGTACATTTCAGATGCGTAAACCTTTTGCGTAGAGGGAAATTGTGAAAAGTGTATTAATTTTGTTTGTGTGTTGTTGCTGATGCCCCACCACTGCCACCTTCTAATATACACTTGCTTGGCACAACAGATCTACTTACATACATATTTGCATTTAATTATTTGTTGCCAAGCTTTATAGAAATGACTGTTTATGTTTATGTACATACATACATACATACATGTATGTACATATGTCATACCATTGAATGCATGAGATGAGCAACAAATATATCATTTTTGTTTTTGTAAATAGCGGTCTGACTGACTGGTAAACAATTCGTCAATTTGACGGACGATGATGATGTCGTAGTTGATTACGAAAAGGGAAAAGGAAGTATAAATACATTTGGCTGAGCGAAGAAATATGTACATACTTATGTACATTAGTATGTAGTTGGAGTTGGAAATATGTACATATATACATATGTAGATAGCGTAATGTTGTTTTTGTATGTAATGTTTATTTTATTGTATTTACATTAACAGTGCTTTCGCGAATTATAAATTTTGTAAATGGGGCGCAAAAAAAATATGTATTTTTTTTTTCATATTGTTCATACATACATACATACATACATATGGTAAGAAGGCGCTTTGAGTCTTGAAAAAATATATACAAATACATACAATGTGTTTAAAATATTATTAACAAAATGGTTATCGGTACGGGCGTCATAAAAGAATTTCTTCGCTAAAATTTCAATTAAATCTTCTTAATGTTTTTGCAAAGGCATTAACCAAAATTATTAAAAAGTACTTAAGACATGAACCAAAAATATATTTATTGCCATATTTTAGCAAATGTTAATTATGTTTCGAAAGCATGTTGTAATAACGGAGTTTTTTAAATGTCACTTCAACTAAAATTACCTTCAACTATCGGATATTTTAAAGGTAAGTTGAAATAATGGATTTAAGTGAGTTACTTAAGAGGGAATTCACATGATGAAATTGTCGTCTGTTTATACGTTGAAATTTTCAATGAAAAAATCTTTTTTAAATCTGTATATGTATATTAAAACACAACCCTGAATGGATGACATCTTCAAAAAGCAAGTTCAAAAAGTCCGCGTAAAATTGAAGTCATGGAATTTTTCATGCCCCATTTGCTTCCAAACACATCCTGACAACAAAACAAAATTTCATGCAAGTAATCTCATGGAAAATTTCATTATGTGAGTTCCGTCTAAGATTTTAAAATACTTATCGTGTGGTAAGTTCTCTGCCTTGAATTCTAGACAAGTATCAAATTGGTCATCTTGTTCTATAAATAATGAATAATTACGATTGTTTCATATTTCTAAAAGGTTGGAATATAACATACATATGTATATATATATATATATATATATATATATATATATATATATATATATATATATATATATATATATATATATATATTAGAATTGTGTTTTTCTTCCGACAGCGTCATACCATGTTAAATTTAACATATTTATTATTGAAGTTTATGAGGGATATTTTCCTAACTAATTGTTTCAATAATAACTATTATAAATACACTGTCTGTTGTGGGCTTAGCTGCTCGTATATCGCCATTCGTTAAAGCTTAACAACAATCCGGTGGAATTGGCAGTTTGTAAGCATTGAACCTAAGTATAAGAAGAGTATGATTATATATTTTGTAATATTCATACATATATGATAGAATTCTCATATTGTATTTGAAGGTTTTTATGTAAAAATACGAAATTAAATGCTTCCAAACTGGTTGAAGTTCATAGAAAAGTTGGTTAACAGTATAGAAATATTGACATATCAATAGCTGTCAGAACAAATATTAAATTGTTGGGAAATGGCACTAGAAAAATTCCACTTTGGCAGATATAGATCAAAAAATTTTCTGTAATCTGCCTCGACAATATGACTCTATTTTCGTAATTTTATCTAACCATTTTATTAAAGAAGAATTTCACTCGTATTATTGCAATCTCTTAGTTTTAGTTTCAACTGTCTCTGCAACAGCCCAAGTGATAAAGAAGCTAATTGTCAAACTCTATACACTAGAGCCCCGATTTGCGTCGTTAATGGGGACCGGAGAAACGTGACGCAAATCGAATCACCTTTTTCTATATAAATGCACTGAAATTTAATATATTGGGGAAAATATTCAAAACAAAGCAACAAATTTTGTATTTGTGATAAAAAACAAGTCCGAATAAATTTTTGTTTATTTTATTTACTTCAACAAATGTTTATAATTATTATAAAGAAATAACAAAAGAATATATTAAGAAAAAACATAATAAAAATTAAATTCATTTACATATGTGTGTATATTCATAAAAAGTTGATGCATTAAAAAATTTTAATTTATTTAGCTTACATTGAGACAGAAAAGATGCTATATCAGGCACTACAAATGCTAAAAATGGTAATCCACAATGCTGCAGTAAACAATTTAACCGTTTTTAGCGACTCAAATCGAAATCAAAACGACGCAAATCGAAATCAAAACTATGCAAATCGAAACGGCGCAAATCGGGACGACGCAAGTCGGGGCTCTAGTGTATACGATTTTTCCATCAATTTTTCTATAAATTCGACTATAACATTCTCTGCTTTGTTGTAATAAATTTGCCTCCATAGACCTTGTAAATGGATTTTCGAACTGTCAAAGTTTGTTTACAATTTGCAAATATTTATAAAAACTTTCTTTTAACTTGCATTGCCTGTCCGATTTTCGAAAAAAAAACTATGGAACCAACCTGCAAGCAAAACCTTTTAAACAAAAAATTTTGAAAACTGACAAATTAAAAAAAAAACCTTTCCTTGCTGGGAGTAAAATATAAACTATTGTATTGAACTTGATTTTTTTGCCACAAATTTTTGTAAACAAAGTAGTTAGCATAGTTGATAATATGGTAGTATTTCACGCCGAAATAACGCTGAGTGCAGAGCATGTTGCATATGTTCATGTTTTTCATGCAACGTGTTTAGAAAAGAACACGTTTTTCAGAGTAACGCAGAAAGGGCAGAATACATACATTAAACCTTTTTTCTAGCAAAGAAAATGCTTTTATCCTCACATTCATTCAATTCAGTTGATTTGAATGAATGTGACTGTGTGGACTTCCATCCCCCCACCACATGCATTTATTGCTCAAGAGTGAACACGAACAAAAAAAATTTTTTTATTCTTTTTTAAATTATTTTCAAACATTATTTATTAACATTTTACAAAGTTTTCTTTAAATTAACACAACTTAATATATAGACTTTTTTTATAAATGTGTACCCAATGCAACATTTTAATTTTAATTTTTTTTTAAATTTCCCTTTGTATAATTTCACAAAAATGCTAATACATACACATGTGCATAAGTATATACTTTTCTATGTATGCATTTAAGTATACGAGTATAGATATACCGTTTTACTAATTTTTTTTTTTAAATTTTGTTAAAAGTTGAGATAAATTTTCTACATTTATTTGCCACATATTGTAAATGGATTTATGAATTTTTTAAAAGCATCAATGAAATATTTACAACAAAAAAATATTCTAGAATAAATCATAAAAACATAAAATAAATTAAAGAAAATTACTTGAAAACTATAAAATAGCAAGTAAATCAATTGAAATCCAAGATTAAAATGAAAAATAATATTCATCATATATAAATATTTCGATTTTTAGTTTAATTTAAACGAAAATAACAGATTTGTTTTTAAGGCACTTCTTCATAAATATATATATTTTAGTTCATTTGCAATTGATATTTTTATTTTGTACATGCAAAAATTTTGAAGACTAACTAGACATGCAAATATTTAGATCATAAATATGTTAAGAAACCTTTAAATGATTTTCTTTTTTATAACAAAAAAAAAAAAAAAAACTACAAGATAGAAAAACTACTCGCACAACATTTTAATCTGAAATTGTTTTGCAAGTTCCTTACTTTAATTTATTGATTATTTATATTAATTTGTTCAATAACATGCTTTTACTAAATAATTTGATTGTGTTTGCTTGTCCATGATATTTGCGTCGTATTGTCATCTTGTTGGTTCGAATTCCGATTTTATTCCTTCTAATTTTTGCCCTTCATTTTTACTTTGACTAGAACATATACTTCTATTTCTATTGCTTCGTACCTCCAATGATATTTGGAATAATTTCGATTTGTTCCTCTAAAAATTGTCTCTCATAATTGGTGGTGCTGCGCCAGCTCTACATGTAATAGGATCATACAAAAATATACTGGGCGTCCATAAAGCCGAATGTGATTTAAGATTTCTCTCTACAATTGTTTTGCACGGCAAAGATTTTGGCTTGTTTTTGTCTGCAGTCATATTATACATCAGTTCAAGGCTTGCATCATCCGAATATGCTTGGGCCACTAGTGCGATTTTGTGTGGCAAAGTAACGTCAACCTGAGTGATGACAGCAGAATCGTGTCTACTGTTGTAATAACGATTTGTTAAATATCCATCGGTGTAAATCTTAATAAGAATGCAAAATGATAACATTTATAGTACTTGGAAGATGGATGGGAAGTGTGAGTTTACCTCGTAACCAGCAATAGCAAAGCAGTCGTGAATTATCCACTTTACATATAGTGAACTGGCTCCAAGATCTGTTACTTCAGTGATCGTGACCGGAAAACTATCGCGGTCGCAGAGACCAACCTTTCTCGTACAAATGTTCTGCAAAAGATGAGAAATATTCAGCGAAATATGTTTCCAAAGCGATTTTTTTCGCTTACCTTTTCAAACTGCGACTTGCGCCGGGCATAGTCCATGGCATTCAAGTCCAATATTAGGGAATCTATGAAAAATTTCTTAAAAGAAAAAAAAAACTTAAACACCAACAACCAATAAATGGATTTACATCGAACGTACCATTTCGTTGGAAGAGTCCCCACTTTCTGGCTGTTTTAAAGTAGTCAATACCGGCTCTTGATCAGCATCAATACATTTTTTTCTTTTACATCTCTCAGATATTTTTTCTTTGCCCAATTCATAATCTTCTTCATCGAACATTTCTTTTTGATAAGGATAATAGGAGTCAAGATCTTCTTCTGTCTCATCATATCCAATGATTCTTCTGGAGTCGTTTGCTTGATCGATTTCTGGTGAAAGATTGTAAGTATCCCGAACGGTTGTCGGTGGAGTTGTCTCTATATAAGGAGAAGCTTCTTCTTGAGCTGATTGGAGTATTTCGTCAATTATTTGAATAACCTCTTCAGTTTCTTTCGCCTCAGTTAAGGTGATTATTGCATTTAGTTCCTTGTCAATTATTTCCACATGATCATTAGGTTCATTCGTTGTTTCTCTGGCTTCAGGAGCATTATTTTCCTCGCATGAGTAAATTGGTTCTTCGTCGTCATATTCTATTAAACAGTCTACGCAAGTGTGGTCGAGGTCGGGTTCATTGACGTCGGCATCTTGAAAATTCTCTCTGGTTTCAGAAGCTTGCATTTGCTGGCATAAATACATTGGTTCTTCGTCGTCATATTCTATTAAACAGTCCACACAAGTGTGGTCTAGGTCGGGTTCATTGTCGTCTACATCATCAAAATTCTGCGGGAAACTGGGCTCTTCATCGTCGTATTCCACTAAACTGTCTGGACTTGGTGCAGAAATATGGAAGGGTCCTGTAAAAATTTTATCAACATAACGGGGATGCAACTCTTCATCCACGTATTCCGTTTCTAATGAGCTGGAAGGCTGATTTCCTGGTACAGTATCTAATCTGGCTGTACTGCATTCTACAGCAAAACGATCGGACAGGCAGGGACTTGTAGGAATTTTTTGAATATAATCGTCATCAGGACATAAGCACGATAAATTACCAGTAGTTTGGTCAAATGTTAATATGCTCTTGCTGCCGCTAGCACAATCTTTGAAACTTTCAGAGTCGTTATGTAAATATTTTTCAGGCATTTCCATGACGGGAAACTGAAAATGTGGGACTTGTGCAGCAGTCATGCCATAGTTACAACAACAATACCAGGGATGAGGAGGCCAAGGTACCGGACGTAGCTGAGATATTGAAGTCGTTTTGCTCATAAGCTGAACTTTAAGTTTGGACTCTTTTATTGTTATTTTGTTAGATTCATCTTTGACACTAGCTGGCCCCACTTGAGCAATGCGTATTGCCTCTTCTCGTATGGCGCTATTCTTGTCCATAGATCGCACAACTTCTTGCAACAAATCTAAAATAGTAGATCCTTTATCGGACTTAGAATATTCGGGAGATACGTGCATTTCTTCTGAGATTTCGTCACTATCAGATTCCTCAGAGTCGCACGAATAATATTGTTCTTCTTGAAGAGTGTGAATTATCTTAATGGGTTGTGGTTGTAAACTCTGTGGCGGATACGCTCTCATATCCTCTGAGCATGACTTTAATTTTACTGGAAAGTGTTCGGATGTTAGGCTAGTGGAACTCGAAGATGTACTCTCATTGGCTGATTTTTTACAAGTACATTTGTGTCTGCCTTCGAAGACATATTGTTCTGGCAGATTCCTATAATAAGCTTTTGGAGGAACTATTGGCTTGCTAATGAGTTTCGAGGGACAGTTTAACGTGACGGCACATGTTTGAGATTCTGTTTGACTGGTATGAGATGAATTTGAGGAATAAAATTTATTGTTGATGTGTCTTATATTCTGGTTATTTCGGTCAAAATCAGCTTCGGATGACTTTTCTGAGCTTTCTGTGAAAAAGAAGAGCAAAGGAACAATTTAGTTAGTTAATTGTATTCATTTCTGATAATAGGCAAAGTGTCTGAAAAGTGGAAAAAACAAACACTAGAAAAATACTTATTTTTTTAATAAATAAAATTTTATTTAAAAATCAAAAGTTTGTTGTGGCTTTAGCTATTCATATGCCAATGAAATGTCGGCATATGAAGAGCTAAAGCTCTAATTGTTTCTAACGATTAGCTGGGGAGAATATCCCAAATAATGAATTTTCAATATTAAGTATTTAAAATTTTTTTTCTTTATTTGTAAGATTTGGAAATTTAGTCATCTTCAAATGACAGGTTGGGTTTTGGAAATATTTGTTTCACATCTTTTAGGGAAATTTCTCTGCCGCGGAATTTATTCTGCAATTGTTTATGATTGTCCCACATTTCGTAGCCATATAGTTCCAAATGTTTGGACTCGGCTCTTTCTCGACAAGGACACATATCGAAATAGGAAACTTGACTGCAACGTGAGTCATACTTGGGAATGCCACTGAACATTGTTATACGACTGCGACACTTGCACACCTTGATCTTGCTATGACGAAGAACATCCTCTAAACTGGCCGTGGCGCGAGGCTTCCACGGACATTGGCAGCAACCACAATTGCCAGGACAAAAAACTCGTCCGTTCTCATCAATTAAAGGACTTGGTTCGAAACTGCAACGAACACATACATCCAAATCTTTATGTTGTGGAAAAGCCAGGCGATAGATAGGGTGAGCAGGCTCCGAATCGGGCTTGCATTTCTTCAAATCACATGAACATTTTAATTTCTTATCGCAAAACCGACTATATATTCTGGCTGTAGTATTTTCTATTAGTTCTTCGTATTCCGCACTAGTGACTTTTTCTCTGCCACAACTGCAAACATCAGGAATAGAAACTGCTTCATTGTCTTGGCCGGGAATCGGCTCGGTTGATAGTTTATCAATATCGCTACTGCTTTCATATATATCATCAAGCTGATCCTCAATCTCATGCTGCCTTTTCAAAAGACTCTCCATAGAAGTTGCTTTATCAAAGCTTTGGGTGGGAATCGGTTCTGTTGTTCCAATTTCGTCTCTCTTTGAATGTTTACGATCAAGTTTATCGTTGATCTCAGTCTGCTTTCCAGACATCGAAACTGTTTGGGTAGTTTTTTCTCGACTATTCATGGAAGTCCAACATTCTGGCATAAAACCATTTTGGAAAATATCAACAGTTTCAGTTTGACATGAACGTGATTGAAGTATGCAGTCATCTACATACAAGGAAACGGGTTGTTGATCACCGTTGCACTGCCGTATATTAGAATATACTTTTAAATAAATCTCTAAGGGCGTTCCTAAAGAAACCGCACTGACGGAAGTGTTTACTTGGCACATATAATTTTTACATTCATTTGGATGATTTTGATTTGGCTGTTCCTTGGACTTATTGGCTATATTTTGATTCAATAAAATTATACTTTAATTAACAGAGATTTCTCCACTTGTCGAAGGTCATGTTGCATATTTAGACTTTTAAGCATTATTCTATACTCACGGTTAGTGGTATCGGTTTTGTCCGATGAAGATGTTATTCTAGGAGACATTTGCGTTTCTTTGCTGACTTTATTAATAAGGCTTGTATTTATCTTCTCTAGGGAACTAGATTGCGAATTGGAATCTTCTATCTGTTGATTTAATTTTGTACAAGTGGAGCGATCACAACAGATTTGATCAATACCGTTTCTGGACGAATGAAACATATAGTAGTAGTTCCACAAAGTTTGAGAATAAGAAACAAGTAAAATTTAGCAAAAGAATTGCGTTAAACGAATTTAAGACGAACTATTTCTGAACTGAAATAATAAGAATTTTTCTTTCAACAATATTTCTGAACGATAATTTTTCAATGTGACATTAAAACGAAAAATCAATTACTTGGTGACAAGTCTTATTTTTAATAAAGAGTTTTCAAAAACGGAAATAACATTTTTCAACACTGGTTGAATATTATTATTCCGAAAATGAAACTCATTTTGAAAAATTAAAATTTTATCCAAATTTCCGAGGATTCGTCGAGAATTAATATGTTTTGATTTTACAGATATATAATGGAGTCCAGATAGGTTGTCGAAGGCAACTCCTGTGCACTAGATCATTGATAACACTTGAACAATTTGTCTATCATATAGACATTTTCAGAATCAAAATATTCTGGTAATGCAAAGTGTGTAAGCTGAGAGCGGAGGTTAAAGTTCTATACCATTTATATTTTGAACACAGGGAATTTTTTAACACTTGCCATTATTCGTTTCTCAACAGACTTAATAATTTTACGCACCCGTTTGCACTTGTTAAAATCGTTGGCGAGCCATACTGATTTGACAATCAAAATTGTTTATTATTTCAAATTCTGGTCCCAGCATTTCCAAGATATTGGAAGCAACTTTCAAACGATCTTTGCAACTGTGTTTTTAGAAGCGTTTAGAATGTTTGAGGGAAATAAAATTTCGGAGCTGGAAAATTTATCTTTAGTCGAACTGCTCGTATGTGGAACGAGCTCCCTGCAGATGTTCTTCCTGTTATTCAAGGTTCAAGTTAAATGTCCACAAACATTACACCCCGTATTCTCCCAGACGAAACGTGTTTTCTGGCACCAGCAATGTGCATTGCAAGAGTAGGAGCCGTCCCTTGAGTATTAGTCTAATTGAAAAAAATATAAGTATACAACTTTAAAGTTGAAAATAAATAAAAATTAGGGGATTTTCGATAACTTTCACTTTCTTTTTAAGCAGAATTGATAACGTCATAATTAATTTAATTAGAAACTACATTTTGAAGACTGTTTTAGATACAAGGTTAATGATTTCATTATGATAACCTACTACGTTAGCGGAAAAATATATCCAGGCCCATTAATAAGGTATATGCAATAGCCCAGCTGATACGTAAGATTATTGTCTAAAAGTATACTCGCACAACAATTTTTCCGCCAATTTTTTCATAAGGATTTTGACAATTGTATTCTTAAAAAGAATTTCATTAAAAATATTCATAATTTCTTTGTTCTAGTTCACGAAATATGGCGAATTAGATATGGGAAAATTCAACGAAAATACTCTAAACCAAGCTTATTAAAATGCGTATTTATTTAAAAGTACTTACCTCAGATATTCCATTCTGGAGTCATATTTAAGGTCACAAGATTTTCATTCTGAACTGCAGATTTATTATTGTACTTTTAAAATCCTTAAAATAATGTATATCGATGAAGATATCATGCTCTTTACTACCACTAAATCTTATGTTGGGACTCGCAACAACGCAGGAGGAGTTGTAAAGAAACTGTTTCACAAAAACAAAAAATTGGCATTTCCAAAATTTAAAGTATTGCGAGTCCCAACATAATTTTTGGTGGACGTGAAGACGAGGAAATCTTCGTCGACATAAATTAGTCATTTAAGTATTGGAAAATAAAATCATACTATGAACCGTTGAAGAGGTAATTTTGTGACTTTTAACACGACACCTCAATGGAATATCTGGCGGAAGTACTTTTTTTAATAAACTTGCTTAAATTTTCCCATTTTCAATTTATTATAAATCGTGAGCCAGAAGTAATTGTAAGCCAAGATTTTGTGCTTGCTTTTTTAACAAACACAGCTTGTCAGCAAGAACATCTAAAATCCTTTACATGAATCTTAGCCTTATTTTAGTCTAAAATGAACCCCAAAACTAAATAGTTTTGCCGAAAAAAAATTCCTTTCGCAGTATAAAATCACTATTACATTTATTTTGTTCTAATGATAAAAGTTGCAGAAAGAAACAATTGATCATCAAATGGACATTACAAACAATTTCAATATAGTACATAGAATTCGCTTTTGAAACCTCACGACAAGGGGAAGGAATACACGCCGTCTTTATGTCTTGCACAATTGCTTCAAAATTAGGCCACTTTTCCTCTTAACCGGATAATAAACATTACAGTAAAATTCCGATTCCTTCGTTTGATTATGAAAAATCATTAAACGTTCATTGATTTCCGTTTCGATTTGCACTAGCATCTAAGAGGAGAGGAGGCAAAACAAGATTTTTTGATAGTTTTGATTAAGGGAAAAATCTCAATTAAAAAAATACCAACCGCAATTTTATTGGGTCTGAACATTTTTTCCAAAACATGCAGGCAATTCATGGCACTTACGAAAGCTTCATAACTTTCTAAAGGCGTACAGTTTGATTTGTTGGAATTGGGTGATGATATGGCTGCCAAAATGTTCAAACCTTCGCGGAATTCCGAATCAGTTTTCCAGCGTTGGCATATTTTCATGTTGAACAATAAAGAATTAAGTCGAAATTTTGTGTTCATACTGGAAGACTTTAGCGAACTTAAAAAGCCACGAATATTCTTGGGCAAAAATTCCAATTGCAGCTCTACAGCGAATTCATCATTAACCTGAACGCCGGAATCACATTTTTCTGCAAAGGTAATGGTGGCAGTCTCTTTCGTTTCAACACGCATTTCACAGCCAACGCTGACGGTCACATTACTTTTTATAATTTCATTTGTCTCCTCTCGAATTGAGTGAAAACTTCCATAGGAAATATTGCGTTGCAAGACCTCAGATTCGTTGACATCCAATTCGGAATCGGCTTGATGAGCAGCAAATGACGTGTGACTATTGAAAAAGCGAGAAAGCATACTAATAATTGAGTGTAGGCTGCTGAATCTTCCATTCAATCGATTTTTGCCAGAGCGTTTGCTTCGTTTTGTTGCAGGGCGCGATTGCTCCAATGCCATGGGGGGCTCTGCTAGTTTACGCAGCTCTGAGGGCACTTCACAAATGAGCTTCTTGCGAGAACTAGAAGGCAATAAACTCTCATCGATATGTATTTGTGGTATCAGAGCCATGGCTATTGTTATGGTTGGATCTGAATCGTCTCTCTTGCTCGTTTCACCAGCTGAGTCTTCTGAATCGTTTTTCTTATTCGTATTATGAGTTGAATCTCGTGGCCTAGAATCAACTTCTTTCTGTGTTGTGCCCTCTGGGTCATGTCCATTATTCGATTTACGAATTGAAGTACTCGTGTTTGAATCTGTGATTTCTATTACCGCACCCTCTGAATTGGATTCTTTAATCAATTTACGAGTTGAATCTTTTGATTTACTGCCCGCTATTTCCCGTATTGTATGATCCAAGGATTTATTTGTCAAGGTTGCCGCCGGTGGTGGCGGTTGTAAGGTATCAGACATAGTTGCAAAGGTTTCACTACTCACATTATTTTCTTTCTTAAAATTCTTTTGGGTCTGTGATTTATTTACAATTGCCTTAATTTAAAATTATTCTAGTTACTAAACGCAAAATATCGTGTCTTACCTCTTCTTCTGCAGTATCGCTATGCAGCAAAGTATCTGCCAATTTTTTAACGTCACGAGCAATATTTTCGAATTGTTTTTGTGTGGGCAGCATACGTTCGCACGTCTTAAATGAAAGAATAATGTAATTTATTAAACTCATGATAGATAATGGTGTAATAATACTAACCCCCATATGCTTTAAAGCTTGTCCCAAGCCTGTACTGGCCGTCTTTAGATCCTTGACATCTTCGCGCTTAAAACGTTTCGAGGGTGTATCTCCCAGCTCATCCGCCAGACTGTCACCCTCAGTACGTTCTAGGCGTTTTTCCAATTTTTGACATATTTCATCTTTTGTCCTGATCTCATCCGTCAGACAACGAATTTTCTCTTCACTTTCTGCTCGGGCTTTTTCCAAATTTCGTATTTGTAATTCGAGGGTGGCTACTTCTTCCCTAAGCTCGCCATTCGTTACCTCAATGTGCAGGAAACCTTTTTTAAGATCAAAGACTTGATCCCGAAAACCCTCTAGATCTTTTTTGGCTCGACCTTCCGTTTCATGCTGAAGTTTGCGCATAAAGGACAATTCATCGATCAGACTCTTGTTGCGTTTTTTCTCTTGTTCGAGAGCTTCAGTCAATGGCTTTTGCTGCGCTTTCATTTCTTCATGCACCTCTTTGAAGCGATCAAACTCAGTCGTCAATAACTGATGATCTTCTTGGAGCTTTTGGTGTTCTTTAGAAACTTTAATCAGACACGTCTTCAAATCCTGTTCAGCTTCTTCCAGTTGACAGATTTTCTCATTGGCCGAGCGAGCATCTTCTCTTAAACAGTCCTGCAGTTTCTGTATCTTCTGCTTTAGGCACGCTTCTTCACAACGAAACTGTTCTTCACGCTCTTTGTACTCTCTTTCAAGATCCAACCAATGGCAGTCGGCTGATTCCATTGCGGCATAATGACATGTATTTAGTTCTTCTATTTTATGTCTCAGACATTTTATTTCGTCTTTTAAGCGCTGGATTTCGCTTTCGTGACATCTACAAGATGCTGGTGCTTGCTGCGAAACTTTGTCACACCCAGCTCCTGAAAAGCAGGGGCGGCAGTTTGATGGGTTCATGTTGGAGTTCTCATTACACATGTTCTTGGTAACTCGATAATTTTGATTTTGCATTTGTGCCAATGTGCAGTATGTATTGCAAACTAGCAACAATGGCAAAGTGCTGTGTAAAAACTCTAAATTCTCTTTGGCCTTTTGTTTGTCCTCTTCCAAATGACGTATTTGTGTCTCACTGGCAGCCAAATCGTCGCGTAATATTAAACACTCAGAGTGACAGTCTTTGTATTTTGCACTTTGTGCCTCTCTGGACACTTCCAGCTCTACGTTGCGTTGGCTGAGAATCTCCAACTCAACTTCGAGTCTCTGCAAACGAAGTCTAGTGTCGTTTTCAGCCTCCTCGAATTCGCACTTCTCCTCTTCGAGTACGGAATTTTCACTTTCCAAAAGTTCAACTCTATCCCTCAGCTCATTCACTTCTTTTTCCAACTGAATTTCACGCTGCAAACGCTCAGCCAGTCGCTTGGCCTGTACGTCGCCGGAACTTTCATAAATGAGCAGCTTGCCCTCGAGTATTTCCACTCGTTCTTTGTAGTACTGCAGGCGCTTTTGATCTGTTAGATTTGAAGAGTTTTGTTTTTGTACAGGTACCTTTTTTGCTGGCGAATTAAAAATGTGATGTTTGGAGTATGACGAAATGCCACTGTCCTCGAAGTCGGTTTGCGTACAAGCGTTGTTCTCACTTATATCGCTCGAGAAGTCGGATTCTACAAAGACACCACTTTCGCTAAGACTGTTCGTCTGCCACGGTTGACAACGTATCTTACGTGGCGAGTCTGTGGGTGTATTGTGCGCTGCTGGCTGAACTGTGCTGTTGTATGGCTGGACTGTTGCAACAATACGTGGAGGAGCTGACAAATTCGTTGAACTACAGCTCACGACTTTCGTTGAATTTGCACTATTGAAATTATCGTAAGTTGAACGGGGACTGGACGTAGATGTGGATGATGCTGAACTGTAGTCCGATACACGCGATTTGACCTGTAATTTTTACGTATATTTTTAAAAAAGTAAAAAAGTTAAAAATATATGTATAACGAGTTGAGAAAAATTTTATTGAAATTTCGTTAACGTTCAATTGATTTATGATAATTAAGGGAATTCATAAATGAAAGGGAATGTCAAAATATCAATGTTGCATTCACAGACACTTTGGGGTAAATTTTTACATACCAAGTCCAAACTGCTGGCCTCGTCACTCGATGAGGTGGCAATCAACGAGTTGGGTCCACTTCTTGGTGTCAAAGCTTCTAATTGTTGTACTAAATTCAAGACCTGCTGCAAGCAATGCCTTTCCTCTTCCTCCAACGAGGACTTTTTCAACAGATCTCCCAAACGTCGACATAATTCTTCATTCGATATATCTATCAAATCGTCAGGATGATCTTGACTTTGTGGCGATATTATACCCGAATCAAGTTGTGTACTCGTTTGGCTCTTGCTGCCAAACAATATTTCGAATGGATCGGGCTTAGTGTTGTTGGGGTTGTGACCACCCGGACACGACCAAACATTTTGTGTGGCATTTGTTACGGTGGTAGTTTGCATGGATTCCGATGACTCGGATGTGGGATTTGTGTGACTTTGAAGCGACCACTGTAAATAGCAAAATAATTTTGAAAATTATTAACAAAATAAATTGAGAAAGCTTCAAATTTATTCTGGTTACATTGACTTTGCTTAAGTTTTATTTAAGTTCAATATCTGGCCTTGAATATGGAAAACAGTTTTTCTTATTACAAGCATAAAAAACTATTTGTTTTTAACATTCGCGGCCCACCGTGATTTAGAGCTCTTTTAAGTATTTGAAAAGAACTAGAACATGATGTAATTTTTCTTTTTGTATTTTTATTATGAAATTTTCTTTAACGGCTTAAAGTTTTCATCTGTAACTTATTTAGCTTTCAGTTTAAGAATGTTGCTGTTGTATGTTGTTTTGAAAATACTGTTAACAATATTAATTACAATTAGAATTCTATGGTTATTAACATAATTCAAATGAATAAACCATTTGTGGCAAATTCAATGATATTCTTTAACAAGGCGATAATTAATTCTTTGGGGAGTTACAATTGTGTCGGAGTAAGTGGAAATAATTGCAGTTGAAATGGTTTTGTAAATATTTTCTCACATCTTGGAAAGTTTTTGTAATAATAAATTAAAGACTTGAAATATATTTTAAATAATTATTTAAGTATTAACGGCTGAAAAAATAATCACAAAGGCAAAAAAAGTAAAACTTTCCCAATAAATAATATGGCCAATTAAATACATTATGAGCGTACGTATCTGCAAGCAGACATACACATACACACATGCAAGAAAGTATATAATGAGACTGATATAGGGCTGCCAGATAAAATTCAGAAAAAATCGTCTATTCCGGATAAGAAATAAAAGAAAAAGTCTTTTCAGTTTTAAAGTTCCAGATGATTCAGAATGGCATTCCCAAACTATTTTCTGTAGTCATTTGTGGAGCGATTTTGAAAATTCTTTCTTAAGGCTAGTACGGAGTTCTCTACTGAATTTCACGTTGGTAAATTTTCCATTTGCTAGTGCGCAACTCAAAAAGAAAAGTACAGGTATTAGTGAAATTAATCTACAGACAATTTTATTTAGTCACGGGATTTTCAACATTTCGTCGAATGCAAAATCCCACACTTGAAATTCAAGAATAACTTCATACAAAGTATCAATATGAAATCGTAGGTTGGCCTATTTTAACCAATAAGTGATAGAATTAGAGAGAAGGACATCCGCCATACAGAGTAAAATTTTATAGTCTTAGAACTTGCTTAATATAATAGTGAGACTGTTCCATATTGGCCCGGCTTGTTCTGCGGCCAAAGCACACAGTCTCAAGAAAAACTGGCTGTTTAAGAGCAAGGGGAATAATACCTCCCATAAAAATTAATTCCTAATTATCTTATATGTAGCTGACTATAATAGTGAGAGTGTTTATAAGTTGGCACGCTCCAGAGTTGACTGTGTTTTGTTATTTATAGATCTTCGGCAAGGCGAATTCATATGGTGTAGGGTCCAGTACAACAAAAGCAACTATCTCAGTGCACAATGCCAAGAACAGCAGAATAAGAGTTGAAAGCAAATGAAGTTATTCAAAAGAAATAAGAAAATAGTCAAAACAAATGAAAGCATTTTGACATTCAGCAATGAAAAAATTGAAAATCTTTAATGAACTCGCCTCGATAAATGTTTTTACTTTATATTATTCATTCTTTATAAATAAAAATATGGCGATTTATGTGTGAATATTTTTGTTTACTTTTTTTCATCTGAGCAAATATGCGCAACCGTTTTGACTAAATTTTTTGTAGCACAAATCAAACAAAATAAATGTAATTGTAAATGTATTTTGCACACATTTGCACAATTTGCACTACCCATTGTGAGTCCCTTACTATTATTATTATTAATCAAATTTAAGTTTGTTCCCAATAAAAAACAACTTGTCGTTATTTAATATAATCCTATTTTCTATAAAAAATCTAATTTTCTCCTCAACTGGAAAAAAGATTTCAGTTCCAGTCCTCCAATTACAAGTTTCTGTTAAATTCATTAGAAGTGGCCCACACTTCGTATCTGGATCACCATCTCAGCATTTTCATGAAAGTTTTAGAAGTTGGGAATTTTATTAGGCCTGGTTTCATTGCAATAGTATAACAGTTTTATTTCTTTATTTCAATAGTCATTGGAATAGACGCCACCTTCTAAGGAATTTTGAATTTTTGTTTAATTTAAATCGACTTGAATAAAAATTGTTTTTACATTCTCAGGATAATGTAGATATTTTTGTAAAATTAAATTGGAAATTTTTAACAAACTCTGCTCGTTTTATTTCAAAAATCTTTTTCAAAAAAGTGTACACAATCAAATCGTAATTTGGTATTTTCTGTAAAAAAAATCTCAAATAACGACGTTAAATCGCTAAGTCTGGCAATTATGATCTAGGAATCTAATTTCAGTTAATTAAATAAATTAATGTTCAGCAGTATGTGTGTGTGTGTATACGCTTGGATAGTTTTGCATTTTTCCAACTTCTCGTATTTCTTCTTTAAATTGTTACAACGCTTTTATGGCGTTTTGGATAAACAGTTGAGGCGATTGTTGCATTAAATTATATTGAACATTTTTTTGTTGCAGTTTTTTTCTCTCAAATTTAATTAAACAACAATATAAATGAAAAAATAGACTAAAGTTAAGTCTTTAAATATGAATTTTATTTTAGTATTTTCAACTTCAATGGTTTTTAAGGTCTCTTTTTGTTAATACGAGTATTTATTTTCTAATACTTTTTATCGAAAAGTTAAAATAAAGCAACTGAAAGCAGGTTACTAAATACTCAAAATAGTAACGCAAATTAAGCTTTTTAAAAGCAATAAAAGATAAACATTTTAAATAAAATTCGAACACCATTAAAAATATTTAGACCCCAACATGGTTCCTTTAATATTTCTTAATTTAAAAAATAAAGATTTAAAATTGTTCAAGATAATTAATTAATTAATTTTTTTACTAGAAAAGTTCTTTTATAATTAATATTTAGAAAAAGTGCCATTTTTAAATGATACTTTATGAAAAGAACTTTCTAAAATTATGTATCAAGAGGTCCTATTAAAAAGGATACATTTATAAGTTATTAAAAAAGACCGAGTTCTGAAAAACTTTGAAGGATGTCATCAAAAAAATTGTTTCTCCCTATAAGTGAAATAAACTTTTCGTAAAATATATTTAAAATTATTGTTATGGCCCTAATATCCCAGTAAAAAAGTCATGCAAAGAAGTTAATACGACTCACAACGTGTGATCAAATTCGGATCTTTTCTAAATATTTCATCAAAGCCTTGTCATTGCAACATGTTCCTTTTATTGAATCATGTTCATTGGATCTGAAGTCGTATTCAAGATTTTATGAAAAAAGATTTCTGGGAAGTACTTCAAATGCTGTTCTTCAGACGTACTATCTGTAGTGTGTGTGCGAAAAAACATCCCCTATTATACATTTGACTTTTACTCACATAATTTTATTTTGTTATTACAATTTTTGTCGACTGGATTTGAGTTCAAATTTGAGAATATTATTTCATCATGACATGTTTAACCGCCACATGATTCCATAAAACAGTAAGGATACCAGGCTGCTAGATAAATTAGGGCCAAAATCTTAAAATTTTTGGAAAAAAATGATTTATCGGAATCGACATATAGTTTATCACATTTTCTAAAAAAATACTAATTCATACAAAAAAATCAAAAGTTTGTTGTGGCTTTAGCTCTTCATATGCCGACATTTCATTGGTTGCTAAAACCAAATCGATTAGTTGGGGAGAATATCCCAAATAATGAATTTTCAATATTAAGTATTCAAAATAATAATTTTTTTTAATAAAACGTAACAAAACAATTTGATTTACTTATGTGTTAATAAAAGATTCTGAAGGACTAAATAAAAAAATATAATCAATCTTTTTAACTTTACAAAAAAGGAGACATTTGAACCATAGAATAGAATAGAACTTTGGCAAGTTTATGTAATATTGTGCTTAAAATTATATTTATACATACAAATGTAAAAATTTATATATCAAAATGGAACATTTTAATTAGTTTAGGTTAGGTTAGGTTGATTGGAGGGGTGTGATAGCCCATGTCATACGACATACACTTAAGGCCAGTGAAGGCTTGTTGTGCGCTCCCTTTAATTATCAGACACAAACTGCTAGAGTTCTGCGGCAGGATTCGAAGCTGGCACTTTCGCACTACGAGTCTAGTACACTACCTACTAGTCTACGAAGGTCAGTTAACATTTTAATTAAATCAAGTACAATTTTGAGGTCCGATCAATTACATTTGCTTAGCGATTTTCTTAAAGGAATTTCTAAGTTTTGTTTAATTTATTTAAATTTATTAAAAATATGATAGAGCTACAATTTTTCAAAATAAGAAACAGAGCAGAACTTCTTTTGCTTTTTCGCAAAAATCTAGAAGTTATAAATTTTTTCCCAGGAAAAAGTTTTTTATGTTCAATAATTTTAATTGTTCTCAATTCGTACCTGATGTCTTGTATTTTGCAATTCTTCAATAAAGTGGCTAAACAATAATGTCATACAAGAAGGAAATAGTGGATTAGTTACGCTCAAAACTTCAAATTTGTCTACAAATTCGAATGTACTTCTAGTCTATGGTCACACACTTCTATTTTACTTCTGCCAAAATACTTTCGACACAAACTCCCAGATAAATTTGATTTATCTTAACAATATTTAACCAAATTTTTAGTCTTTAGCAACTTCTTTATCGTTTTCAACAATTTTACTTTTCACGACATAGATTTTGTATTTGCGTGGTTTATACAAGGTGGCGCAAAAGTAATCTGACACTTTTAACTGGCTGGCATTTTGTTATAAATGAAAATGGGAGCTCTGTTTTCATAAAAACAGTTTTTTAAGTGTAAAATTTATGACATTATTAATGTCACATTAATTGAAAAAAAACGTTAAATTGTTGCTCCGAATTGGCAGTTTCTTTTTAAATTTTAGCTTTCAAGGCTTTGCAAGGAAGAAGTCAAAACTCTAAACGGGAGATCTGGAAACTCGAACTGTGTGGGCGGTTTACCGTCCTCTTAAAACCAACAATGATTGAATCCCAATGCAGCAATTTGCAGCAAAAAAACTTGTTTAGCATCAACCTGTAACGCTCATCATTGACGGTTACAAAAAAAAATAAGGCCAAACAATTTTTGACTATAAGAGCTGCAACCAACAGTGACTTTGAGAGCATGCGCTTGCCCTCCATGCATTTCATGTGGATTCACTATGTTCTAGAAATGAAAATTGTGTTCCGTTAACATGACCATTTATGTGAAATCTATGGAACACGACGACGAAGTTCACACTGCGTTAAAACAACAATTCTTCGTAATGGCTTGTTGGCCACAAATTCGCTATAAATCTTTATCATAAATATGAAAGAAAAGTGACAATTGGTGCCATCTACAAAATGGCAGCCAGTTTAAATTATAACATTACTTTTGCGCCTCCTTGTATTACAATAATTCCAATATATTATATTTAATTCTAATGTATATTTTTGCAAGAGAAATAATTGTGAACTTTTGATATTTTTCAAAGTTGTTTCAAAAGTATTGAAATGAAAAAAGGTCTCCATTTTTAATTTCTAAAAATCGTAAAGTTTAGAGCGAAAATCGGCAAATAACGATAAATCCTCTAACCTGACATCTATAAAGGGCACTAGTTAATACGTGTATACGAGTATAGAGAATAACTGTCAGAGTTAAAGTTTTGAGAAAGGCACAGTTAAAAAGAGCTTCCTAAGAAGTCATGCAAATGTAAAGAATTTTAGGTAAAAAAAAAAATGCAAAATTTAGCTTATTTCCAAATGATTTCTACTTTTCATTGCGAAATTTTCTTTTTTAAGCCCTCAATTGAATCATAACCTCTCTTCTATCAAAAAAAGTAGATATTTTTTTTAAATTTAAATAACGAATAAGTGACTAAATAATAGATAATGAATGAATAAATAACGAATAAGGATAAAAACTTGCTAAAAGGCAACAAGTTGTGTTTTCTCGTTCAAAAAGGGTACTTTTCAGAAAGTAATTTTTGATATATAATTTTGCTAAAAGGGCACTTTTGAAATTTACCGAGTGTATAAAACAGACCTGTAACAACAACAACAAACTCAATGTCATAATGATTCAATCAATGATTCAATCCTTAAGACAACAGGCAATTTGCGCTTTATCTTTGTTGCTCAAAAACAAAATTCAATACGCAGGAGCCGCAAGAAATGTCAGACACAATACAAATGAATGAATGAAAATCGCACTCGTGTACACGTATGAGAAAAAAAGGCACGAAAATACTTGTTTTTAATTAATTTATAAAATACTCGTACATATTTTGGAACACAACGGAGAACAAAGTCACTTCAAATGTTTTATTAATTTTGAAAGAAAAAAAAAACAATTAAGAGAAATACACTCGTAATTGTTGAAAAGAATTTTTGCACATAAGATTTGTAGAACAACATTGAAATTATCACTTTTTTCGCAATTCATTCAAAAATATATTTCATATTTTTTTTTAGATTTATGATCAACGATTTAATGATTTGAATTTTTATTTTTAATTTTTATTTGATTGGGCTGACTGAGTAGCAAAAAGTTGATAGAGCAAAGAACGTTTTAATTTGCATAATAACGTTTATAATTCTATATATTTATTCAAACACATGACGGTATGACGATATGAATGTGTGTTCAACAAATAAAGTAGCAGATTTGTGCTATTTTTTTCGCAATAACTATTAGTAAACGACATGGATTGATTGAGGTTTTAGTTGTAATTAAATAAACTTCTGACTTATAAACGATTATACAATACATATTAAAATAAAGGGTGTGGCCAAATTTATAAAAATACTTCACTTTAATTAGTGAATACAGTTTATTTTAAAATTGTAATTTTTTTAATTATGAAACATATGAAATAAGAATGGCGTTCGACCTGAAATTTTTTGTTAATATTTACTGTAAAATGATTCCACTTGAATGGGTCTGAGTTTCGTTAGCGCATAGTTAAATCTCCTCCCTAGGTTTACAGGTGTTTGTGAATTTGATGCAATGAAACTCTGGAGATGACCCTTACTAGTGCTGGAAAATAGGGGTTATGAGAAGGGGTATAGAGAAGTGTCTGTAAACAATATTCGGTTTGCACTTTTCCACGCTAAAAGTGACAGTAAAGATCTCCACAGTGAAATTATTACAAACACGAATTGCTCGGCTACGGAACGAATTTTATATTTTAAATTTACTGGCACATTGACCACGAATGGATGCGGTTTTCCATTAACAAAATCATATCATATGTATTGCATTAACTGAATTATTGTATACTCTTGTTGGGCAATCTGGCTGCCTGCGTAATGTCAGCAAATAAACAACAGGAATTGGATGAGTTCATAATTGGAACCACACCTCATGAAATTTATACGGCATCAAAATGTTTCAATCAAAAGACTTATGATGAGAACTTTTGAAAGTTCTTATCTTAAGTCTTTTGTTATGATCATACAGAACTCCGTTCGTAAGAGAATTAAATTCGCCAATATGAATATTTTGTGAAATGTTTCACTAAAAGTTATTACACAATTAAATCGGGAAATGTATTCAGTTAAATAAAAGTTGCTGTGAAAATGTCATTTCAATTTGTGGCACATCAGATAAGGGATTTGAGCAGCTGTCCAATTATTGTAATTAAAATAATATCTTTATGTTTGTGTAGAATTTTAATTTTATAATTTTATAATTAATTAAAATAAAAAAAAACAGGATGGAACTTTCATTTAGACTTTCATCAAACTGCTTGACAAACCTGTGATGAAAACCAAAATTTTGCAATAAGTTTTTGTGTGAACTGAACTACTGAATGAAGCCGATTCAGGTGGACTTTTGACTTAAATAAAATTTCCATCAACATTGTTCATTATATAACTGTTCTACTGTTTAGAACAATATTTTTTTATGTTGAAAAACTATTTAAAATGAATCAAGAATATTCTTTTATATGACACGCTTTCATTTCTGTCATCATCATCGTTGTCTTCACAAGTCAAAGTCATGGCAAATTATGCAAACTAAGACAAGGTTAGACTAGAAGAGTATCGTAGACATAAAAGCGATATTTTATATGCTACATTTATTATAATTAATGTTTTTATTAACATTATCATCACATGTTGTTTTTATATTTTTATTGTGAGTGTAAATTTTATGTGTTTTGAGGTTGGGAAATAAAAGCAATGATTTCTTTTAATTACAAAAAATTATACATGCAAATCTCAAAGAGAGCAAATTAATATTATTAGCGACACACATAGAATGTTTATTTAAATTTGTATGTAATTTGAAGAATTTTTTTCTAACACTTACTAAACATATAAAATCATCGTCGCACAACATTTCGTTCATTCTATTTATATCTTTATTTGAATGATAATTCTCTAGTGGGTGTTGCTGGTTTTGGGTTTTTTTCTTTTTTTTAAATTTTTCACTAAAAATGATGCGAAGATGATATCAGATTTTTATAAGCAGGTGCTTCAATTGTTGGTCTTATTTGTCGTTAAATAAGCAAGAAATTACGTAATTCGAGTCCTTAACATTTACAAAAATTTTTCCAAGCTGGTAAAAAATTTTTGAAAGCCAGAGGAAGGATGATTAAATGCAAGCGAACTTTCTAGCCGTTGGTTAACAGACGCTGCTTTGACCTTTTGAACTTTATTATTTTTTTAATTTTTATATTTTTTGTTAAATTTATTAAACAATTAAGAATTGTTTTAGAAATTTATTTTTGTTTTAAATTTAAATCACATTTTGAAAATCGCATTTTTTTCACTTAATTTTCCCAACATATTTTAGTTGAAGTTTTTGAAAATCTTTTATCTGCATTTGGCATTTTAAACCTTAACTTTTGTTAAATATCCATTAAAAATATACTTGTTTCAACTTTTATCTTTGGCCAAATTAAACAATATTTGGTTACTAATTTTTTTTTACGATTACGTGTTAAATAATTATCTTAGAAACAATTTTTCCTCTTTCAATTGAAAAACAAATTTAACAGTTTTTTCATGTACTTGTTCGTTTCTTCAAAGTCTCCGTTAATTTGGCGCAAGCGCTGTTTGAAAAATCCACGTTCATGCTGAACAATAACAATTTTGAAACTAAAACATTTAAGAGTTAGATCGCGAAACAACAATAGCAAAAGAAAAAAAAAATAATAATAAAACAACTACACAAACAGCAACAGCAAAATAAAATAAAATTCATTCATATAAATATTATATTTGCAACAATGATGCCATTCCAGCGGTTTTTTATGTGGTGAGTTTTTTCCCCAGCTGGTGGACAATTTTTTTTATTACAGATGATATTGAAATAATTAAAGTAATTCATATCAGTTAAATTTATGAAAAGCATAGGAAGACATTAATGTTTGTTGTAAGCAACATTGTTTCAAAAATCTCAAAATGTTTGGTTTTTTTTCAAGTTACTGGGGGAAAAGTATATGTCAATGCCATCTTACACATGTAGAAAAGAAAATTAGAATTAATATGGTTCCTCGAATAGGGACTTCTAAACTTTGACATTTGACAGCGACCATATTGTTAAATCTACATCTGTCAACTTGGCTGTTGTTTCATGACAAATTTCCATGGAATGAAATGATAAAATTGTTTTATCAAAATGGGTGCTCTGTTCGAACAACATTCCGCTAGCCTCGCCCACTTCACTATGGCCATAATCCTCCCATCGAAAGTACTACATTGTGGTGGATAAATTTTAGTCCACTGGTTTAGTAAACAATAAAAAAAAACTACGATAACAACACTTTAGATCCGCCAAAAACGTCCCCGCTGTCCGTGAGAGTTTGCAAGAGAGTCCGAGTCAGTCGCTTTTGTATCGCTTTCAAGAGGTCGGCCTTTCACAGACAACAACTTCTCGAATTTCGCATCGTGTCTTGGGCCTGGCCCCTTGCAAAATTCGATTGACCCAGGAGCTGAAGGTAAAAGACAATAGACAACGATGTGTTTTTCTGAATGGGCCCCGGGAGCAGTTGGAAACTGACACTGATTTTCATTAAAAAAATCATCTTCTGTAATGAGGCTCATTTCTGGATGAATGGGTACGTTAACAAAAAAATAAAAAATAAAAAGAAGAAACAAATGGCGATTTCGGGACGATACTTCTTCACAATAGAGCGTCCAATACATTCCAAAAAAAGTAACTGTTTGGCGTGGATTTTGATGATATGTGGTTTCAACAGGGCGGCAGTATGTACCACACTGCTCATACTCCTAGACTTTTTCTTGCGGGCTTTTCTTAAGTCTTTATGCAAATAAGCCACAACGGTCCTCAAAGCCATCGGTCAAATTCAGCATAATTTATATGCCAGAGTCATACAAAATTAGACATTACGGATTCGCGCCACACAGAGAAGCCGTGGCGGGAATTTGCACGATGTTATATGCCGCATATAATGACATTAAAAGACTTTCAAATTTGCAAAGGATTTCAATGATATTTAACACTTTGTTTCATTTAAATTTTAAGATAGGAAGCGGTTAATTAAAAACCCTTTTATTATTAAAAGTGATATCAAAAGCCTTTAATATGGAAACAAAGATAATAATAATTTATTTGACGCAAACTTTAAAACAAAAAAGCTAAATGGTGTCCCATAGGGGGTATATTACGAACTTAAAAGCCTCATGCTGTACACTCGAGGAGACTTTTTAACGTTGAAGATCGCCAGATGCAGTTTATATTTGCCACATTTTCTGTTACTCTTTCCAGCACAGCCAGCGGAGATGTTTTTTAGACAGGAGTGCAATATTTTCAAAAAGTGTAAAATGTTTGCCATTTCAAAGAGGAAAAAAGATTTAAGTGATCATTAGTAAGTGCAAATTTACTAAGAGGTAGTGTGTAATATTCGAACACATTACAACCTTCTAAACGAGAACATTAGGCGGATTTTTGTTGAATACTAAAAATTAAAATGACGCTCTTTTTCAGAAAACAAAATGGGTTTAGGCAATTGGGTTAGTGAATGCCACAAAAGTGAAGTGGAAGTTAAGTAATTGGTATTATCGTTTGCCCTTTCACTTAAAGGCCAGAAACAGCCAACACTAAGAAGCTAAACATGTGATTTCCAATCAAATTGTTACAATTGAACATGAAACTCCTTAATAAATACAAGCGATTTCTTATTTTTTAAAAGTTATCATCACTGTGCATTAAATCTAAGCAAATAAAAAAGTCTCACGAAGAGAACATTTTTTTTTTTAAGAGAACAGCACAAAATAAAAAATAATTTTTTGCATCATTTTTTAAACAATTTAAAGATCTCAAACAAGATTTTGAATTCATTTGCAAATTAAATTTTATTTTTATAATTATTTTATTTTTATGCCTGATCTTTTTGTTCAGTGACCGACTAAATAAATTGTTTTTTTTTTTTGTTTAAGAAAAAAAAAACTTCCCACAATTTTAAATATTAAACGAATACAATGACAATTGTTCCACATAAATGGTCATTTGAAAAACATTTGTTCAACATACAAACTTTAAAATACATACATACATACATATTAAGCTTTTTTTCAATAAACAAATGTTAATGCCACTTAAATTCTATTTATAAATTTTCAAGAAATGCTGAAACGCTTAGAGAGCAAAAGGGCTTATTAGCCATTTGTATCAAAACAAATTTATCGAATTGTATTAAAGAATTTAGAACCTTGAATAAAATAAGCCTTATTTGTTAATAAATGTTATTATCTACAAAAAATGTCTTTTGAGACCTTTTTCAGTGGAAACATACGAGTAGTACAAGCTCATGCATGTACACGTAGTATGTTAAATAATGATACCCTGCCTTAAATAGTCATTGTTAGATTTTTAAATGTGGCTGAAAATATTCCTCAAGTTCGTAGCAATTGCGCGCCAAAATGGTTTTACTTGCAATTTCTGTGTTACAACTTCTATTGATATATTTATTCTTTAATGACTCATAATACGATTTATTGTCTTTAATTTATTTTAACTGGTTTAAGAATTTGCACGTGTATTATTTAGATTTTAAGCCCTTTTATACAAATGCATATCATGGCAAAAAATACTACAAACTTAAAGTTAAACACAATTTTATTGCGGCATCAATCACATTAATTAAGTTTGTTATTACGTCTGGTTATTTTTATTTTATTGTTTTTTATTTTTGTTCAACAAAGACAGAGAGTGGGCTGGGATGGAAAATTTAAAGTTCGTTTTATGTTGTTGTTATAAAACAATAAATTTAAGACTTAGTTAAACACTAAACTAAATTAATTTGGCCTCTGCTGGTGCCAAAAAAAATATTCAAGAAATCTGTTTTTTTATGCACCAACGACAAAAACGAAAGACTTAAGAAACAAACTTTTTTAAAAATAATTTTCAAACTGTCCATTTCCTAAATTCAAACAAATGGCAAATAAAAAAAGGAAAATATGTGCGAAGAAATAATTAACAAGCAATGCATGTAAATCATTTTTAAAAGTTATTGAACCACAAGCGATTATTTTTTTAATGTATTTTAGTACGCATGTACGAATATGTGTCCATGAGTGGCGTCCAATAAATAAATAAATAAATGAATGAATGAATGAATGGACAACTGCAAATCCCATATTGCATATTGAGTCATAAAAGAACTACATAAATATGTATCACGATTTTTGTTACCAACATCAGCTGCAACAACTTGTCTCCACTGGCATTAGATTTATGATCTGCTATGGCCGGCCATAGAAATATAAAGAAACGAAATTAAATTGTTTCCGTTTTGTCCAAACTCCTCGCAAGAAAAACAACAGAGCGGACACATATAGAAAATAATATATTTTGTAACACGCCCTTTTTTGTTGCTTGATTACGGGGCAAATAAATGGCCAGTATTTATTACACATTTTCATTTACTTGATTGTTGTTGCCAACACTCTCCTGTCTTATAAAATTCTCCTTTTAACATTAAATTAAGAAATATTTATAATGAATTTATAAATTGTCTTAAAGTGGTATTTAACCTGTGACCTTTTTGTTGTTTAATACTCTTTTCATTTCCTTTAGTTTCAGGTTAAAAGTAAACTATTTCAATCACGTTTTATGCCAGCAAAAAGCCTGATAATTTTTTATTACTTTTTTAATTTGGAATTTCTTATATTTTTTATATTTCTTTCTTTCTTAATGTTGTTGCTGTTGTTGTTTCTCTCAGCATGCAAATCTCTATTTGTTTAAAAACGTGACTTTGGCAAGATGATGATTGTATACAAAAGGTTGACTACGAATTACAGATAATGATAATATTAATGTAATAAAAAAAAAATCGGACGAATACTTATATCCGTAAATTGATTAATAATTTACAGAAATGATGGCATTTAAAATATATAATAAAAAATCGCAAGAAACTAGAAAATTAGTAACTTTAGGTTTAAAATGTAAATCAGCGAAAAGATCATTTTAACAAACGTTTATGAATTTGAATTCAAAATACTATTTTAACTATTTTGTGATTTAAGTGATTTTATCGTTGATGCAATCGTTTCTACCAAGCACTTAGATGCTTGTGATGTATTAGAACGAGTACAATTTCAGTCGAGTAGTCGAACACTAGAAAAAAATTATTATTTTAAAGTAAAATGAACTTTTTTTCCAAAAATTATGAACTTCTATCATGTCAATGAAATTTATAAGCGAAGGATTCTATTTTTATTCGAATATAGAGGTGATTTTTTATTTATTTTGATTGTTTGTACATCACTAACACATTTTTTAATATACATTTTTTCAAAACTTAATATAGAATTTTATTATATTGGGATATTCTCCCCAACGGTTAAAACAATTTGTTATGGCTTTAGCTGTTCATATGCCGACATTTCATTGGTCACTAAACCAAATTGTCGGTGAACTTTAAGCAGTTTGAAAACATTCGAACTCGTTTAATTGTATACATGTTGCAAGAAAAATAAAATAATACTCACGTCGAGTACAATTGTTTATTATGTTGTTTGTATAAGAGCATTCTAAGCCTACTATGATTATGTTTTTTTGCAACAGTCATATACAATATAGAATTCTCATATTGTGTTTGTTTTAGCATAAACATCCGAGGTTGAATGTTTTCAAACTGCTTAAAGTTTACAGACATTTTGGTTTAGCGGCCAATGAAATGTCGGCTTATAACAGCTAAAGCCACAACAAACAAGACATTGTATATATTTTCTTTAGTATTTCCTTTAAACTTTATTGATTCAATTGTATAATTTAGTTCGCTTACTTTACTTGTTGTAATAAAAGAGTTGCTTTAAAATTTTCAGATAATTATTTTTATTGCATGCAATTTTACTGGACAATGTGTTTCAGAGTTATTGTAAGTACGACCACAAGGGCTTAATTACATCAAACGAAATGAAATCTATGTATATGAAAAATAATAACAAAATTTATAAAATTTTAAAAACTTATTTCTGTGTTCTTTACAAACTTTTCACCAAACAAACTCAGGGAATTTTAAATTTGTGTAAGAAACAAAAACTCATTTTAATATACTTATTTAAAAAAAATATTTGTTTTTATCTTGAATATTGAAATTTATTAATGCGTATATTCTCCTCAAATATTCGTTTAAACAATTATAGTTTTATAAATTTGTTTGTATTCAAACTGCTTGATGATCACTGACGATTTGGTGTAGCGACAACAAAAAATTTATTTTTTCAATTCTAATCATTTAAACGATTAGTTGGGCAGAATATCCGAAATAATAAACTTCAATATTAACCATGAATTATTATTAGTTTTTAACTGTATGGCATTAGAAAAAATTATGTTAATCTGTGGCATTTTACGACTGGAGTATTACCCACACAGCTGGAAACTTGCCATGGTCAAAATGATTCCAAAGGCGGGTAAAGATCTTACTAAGGCTGAGTCATATAGGCCAATAAGTTTGCTGTCAACAATTTCGAAGCTCTTCGAAAAACTTCTCATGACAAAATTGTCCCCAATTCTAGCTGATAATGGATGCATACCGGACCATCAATTTGGTTTTAGAAGTCAGCACAGCACCATTGAACAATGTCATAGATTGGTTCATTTCATAAGAAGAACATTTGAAGAAAGAAAGTATTGTTCTTCCCTATTTATTGATGTCTCTCAGGCATTTGATAAAGTGTGGCATGAAGGACTAATTCTAAAATTGAAGACATATCTACCAATAAACATTGTAAATCTTTTGGAAAGTTACATTATTGCCCGGAAGTTCACTGTCGTGGAAGGAGACTTCATGAGTGTGCCCGAAACCATTTCATCTGGGGTGCCTCAGGGGAGTATACTGGGGCCAGTTTTGTATTTGATTTATACCTGTGATATGCCTTTGAGCAGTAATATCCTCACCTCTACATTTGCCGATGATACAGCCTGCCTTAGTATGCATGAAAACCCTCACGAGGCATCCCGTTACCTTCAGCAACATATTAACCTGTTGGAATTGTGGTTGAACTTATGGAGAATAAAAGTAAATGAACAAAAGTGTGTTCATGTTACATTTACCCTACGAAGAGACACTTGTTCCCCCATTCAAATCAACAATCAAGTTGTTCCTCAACATTCACATGTGAAATATCTTGGTATTCACCTCGACCGACGGCTTACATGGAAACACCACATTGACTCTAAGCTGACACAAATGAAGCTTAAATTAACCCAGATACATTGGCTGATTGGTAGAAATTCTACCCTCAGTCTAGATTGTAAACTTTTAATATACAAGTCGCTTTTGAAGCCGATATGGTGTTACGGAATTCAGCTATGGGGCACTGCTTCAGCTTCCAATGTAGAGAGAATCCAACGAATGCAAAACAAAATATTAAGGTTAATAACTACGGCTCCATGGTACTTGAAAAATTCTATTTTACATCGTGATTTAAATATGCCACTTGTGACCGCTGAAATTGCAAAATATGCTGGAAAATATTTAACAAAACTCGAGTTCCATCCTAATCCCCTTGCTCGTAACATCTTGAACTTTCCTGGACACATCCGCTTAAAAAAGAGGGACACTACGGCATTAATACGCAACTCTCCAGATGAAATTCTTTGAAAATATTTTTTGTGCGTAACATGAATTTTATGTATTATTAATTATTATCACTAAGTTTATGTCCGACACTGGTTGGGCCTAATAATTATTTATATATTTAAGATTTGAACACTTATTGTTAGTTCAATTATTTGAAGATACAATAAACATATATTAGCGTGAAAAAAAAAAAAAAAAAAAAAAAAAAAATGTTAATCTGTAAAACACTTTCAAGTAACAGTCTACTGCCACAACTACACTCTTCATAACGATCTGTTAGCAACATCATACAGGCAACGGATTTAATTTTAAAACTTAATTTTTTTCGAATTTTATTGCATACTTTTGAATGTTAAACAAATAAAAAACGTTCAAGTTCAAAGCATACTTTAGCGATAAATGAATAAACATTCAGTTGAAAGCCAGAGTTTTCTTTCAAGTTTGTTTTGCAAATGAATAAAAATTTTTTATGATTCGTTTATTATAATTCTTTCAAGCTTTTTGTGTCCAAAGATGCTTTTTAATTTCAAAATTCAATATTATAGTAATGAGTTTGTGGTAAAAATGATTTTCAAGTGTTGTTCTTTAATTATATTTGAAGCATGTGGCAGAAAAACATTCAGTTTTTGAACCCTCGTGTATAAGAAACGTGCAACAAGAATGGGGAATGGTGGTCACAAGAGAGTAATAGTTTTTATTTGAAATATTTATTATTATTTGTTTTCAATTGGACCAGCATTCAGGGGATGACCCCTATTTATGCAGTGCATTGTGCTGGAACTAGGAAAATAGAATATGGGAGGGCGGATAGAGGGAGTAGTGTTTTTACATTCGATTTGAACTACTCAATGCAGAAAAGTCATATTTAGAGAGCTCGTTCTACATACCAGCCGTTCGATCAAATAACGATTTGTCTCTGTAACAAAGGATGCGCTCTTAATGAAGAAAGTGTTGTTCATGAATAAGAGCGGGTCTAGGGAACATATTCACGTTCTTCACATTCCATACCACATTCCGAAACGATAAAACAGCGCAAGACATCTCACGTTCTTCATATATTAAAATTAATTAATTTTTCATAAATTTTTTTCACACAAAAACAAATAAATTTATGAAAATAAAACAAAACAAAATCCCTATTTGTATAAACAAATTAAAGTTAAATCACAGTTGGAAAAAGGGTGGTATCTACCTTGTTTTATGTGAAACATATTTAGGGAATATCATGTCCTTTTTGCGATTTTGTTTAACTTTTTTAAATCTGAACACAAGCTTTTATTATGGGCAGAATGCGTGCAACATTTTTGTCAGCAACGGAAAATGCACAAGTTGCTATTAATTAAGACTTTGTATCATAACGTACTTTTAAAATACTCTACCTTTATATTGTTGTTATTATTATATTATTATTATATTTTGCACAGTGGAGCACTGAACTCAAAAAAAATTATGTTAATTTGGTTTTTTTAAAGGAAATTTGTCCAAGGATTGCAAATAAATTTTTAAAATATTCTAAAAAAAGCAAACAAAAGATAATATCAGGGAACTCGGGGGGAAAATTACGCTCTCGATATCGATCGAAAATTCACAAATAATTTTTGTATTCAAATTTCGAGCGATATTGAAGCCTTAATTTGCTCTTAGTTTCAATGACAATTTTTATAAGACTCTACGTTCATTAAATTTTCACAAATAATTTTATTTTTTTTACTTCTTATTTTTTTATCAGAAGATAATTTTTTTAGTAAAATTTTTTATGATAGAAATAATTGTTATTTTATTATTGTTATATTAGAAAAATAGTTGTAGTTTATTTGATTGAAATTTTTTCCCGTTAAAAGAAAAGTAAATTATTGAATTTTAAATTTCTTTAAAGAAAACAAAATGATATTTAATGTTCAATTTTCATTAGTCCTAAAACTAAATTTCTTACTGTGTATGAAAAAGCAATACATGTAAATATTCAACACTGAAGGCTTAAGAATGTTACCAAAAATACTGCAATGCTTTTCAAACAAAGAAATGCTGGCGAAGTGGCGAAAGCCAATGAAAATATGCCTACATTTCACTCAGATAAACCAACAACAAATAATAATTTTTTAAATAATTAATTTGGAGAATATCTCGAATAAAATAAATAAATAAAGTTAATTTCGAGTCCCGAAATTGTCAATTGAGGTTAATAATTACAACAGTAATGAAAAGCAGACGCTGATAATGATGCTGCAACAACGATCAAAAACATTACCGTTCCGTTCTGCTAATGTTTTAAGCTTCTCTTTAGTCCCTCATTTATAAAAATAATTAAAAAAAACTTACCAGGGTAATTAGAATTCAATATGTGGCTGTATAAATTACGTAGATAATTAAATTAAAAATAATATAAATAATATAATAAAAGCCAAGAAATAAGAATTGTTTTTGCAAACCGAAAGGAGTAATTAAAATGAAAAATATTATTTCTTATTTCTGAAATCATTCATAATATCAATAATTATAATAAATAATCAATAATTATTTCTACTAAAAAATAAAAAGTGACATTTACAAAAAAAAAAAAAAACTCGTCGCTCAATTTATTACTTAATTTTTTAAAATAAATTTAAAAAGTTCTTAAACTTTCATTTCTACTAAGAAATAAAAAAGTGACATTTACAAAAAAACTCGTCGTTCAACTTTTTACTTAAATTTTTTTAATAATTTAAAAAAATAAGTTTTCAAACTTTCAATGGACATCCACAAGCCGTGTTGTTTTTTTCTTCCAAAATTCAAATACACACAAAACACTCACCTTATCATTGGTGTCCTCCAACTCAAGTATTCGAAATTCCAACAATTCATTTTGTTCCCGCAAATCATTGGCCTCTGCTTGTAGTTGATGCTCCTGATCCTCCAAATATTTAATGCGTTCCATTAGTTGTGGAACTTTTGAATTATTTATACTCTGAAAGAAATTTCCATTAAAGAGCCATTCAGTAGAAGAGTTAAATTTTTTTTAATGACTTACTGCCATGGCATTGGCTTCTAGATCTACGATCTGATCCTTTGCTAGATTTAACTCTTGCTTAAGTTCTTCGTTTCGCTTTTGCAGCAAGTCAACTTCCTTTTGTAATCTCTCTATATCATGGCTATAGCTGCGCATCTAAAATAAATGGAAAAATTAATTTATTAGAGAATATTTCCTTCCATGTTTAAATTTTCAAATAACAAATAACACTTTGTTAGTCTAACTGGTAAATGCTATAATTTTCCATTTATTTATTACCGCTTCTGGCATTTTGTTAAAGAACTAATAAAACTGAACGCTTCCAGGATGAGTGTGAAACCACTTTCATTATCCAACTTTATTTTTATTTATGTTTTTATCTTTTCAATTGAAAAATATTATTATAATACCCTTTGTCGGCAGTTTGTCAGAGTTGTAAAAGCACCTTGAAGCAAGTAGAAGGAATATAACGTAGTGGAATATAACGATGCACTAATAAAAAAAATTAATACATATACATATAAGGTGGTCCAAATACAAGTAACTTTCCAAAAATTCATTGTGCTGTGACGGCATGGTGATGAGGTTTGTGATATCGTGCACCATCCTTCTGAATCTAAAGGTTAACGAAGTTCATCTCTTCCATTTCACTTCATAGAAAATCTCTAATCATGGCGTTTGAGTTTCGAGCATTTTGGAAAAAAATGGGCCAATGATGCCTGCACTCCAAAAATTCTTACCCTACTGTCACTCTGCTTCTCAACAATAATGTGCAAGCTTTCCACCGAGTTGAAAATGATTCAGAAAATATGATTTTTCGGCCAAATTCCATGTCCGATTGGCTTGCAATATTTTCCAAAATTTTTCTAGCGTAAAGCGGTTTATATTGCTTCGGACAGAAGAAATCTGTCAGTGTGAAAATAACATATGATTTGAAAAGATATTTGTATTTAGACCACCCTCTAGACTAAAAAACTATTTAGCAGCGGCAACTAAGTTACGCCTCAAGGTGTTCAACGAATAACTTGCCTGTTGAATGTAACAATTGCTGTTGTTTTGGGACAGTCACACAGGCAAAGAACTAAAAGCCAATGCGGCTGGCTGCTACCTTTGTCGCAAAAGAGCTCCATGACAGGAGACTAGGCTCGTTGAAGTCGATCGTCTATCTACTTGGATACTTAAATATTTAACTGCATTTGCTTATACTAATGCACACATACATACTCATACATACATCCTAATGCATTTGCAACAATAGTCTTTGTATGTTGTGCACGGCCCTGAAATAATCGTGAGATTTTTTCTTATTTGAATTTTTTTCTTCATATTTTTGCCAGTTACAATTGGATATAAATCGCATGTCTGCTGGTTTTCATTTCTTTTTATTTAATTTAAGTTTGTCTGTTTGTTGGTTATTATTTCGTTATAAATATGTGTCATTGAGCCAAAATGCATTGTCAATGTCTTGAAGCAAAGTCACTAAACTAATGTGCATTTTTGCAATGTTTTTGTTCAGGTTTTTTCTTATTTTAAACAAAATGACGTTAACCCATCTTGTACCACTACCCGAAATTGTTTAGATATCTTCACAAATTTTGGTGTCCTGGTTTCTATTAACCTCCTGATTACTGAGACCAAAAATGAAAAAAATCGGTCGGCCACTTTGGGCGTGGTGAGCTGTTGCGAAAACGCAACGTTGGCTAATAACATGCAAATCACATTTCGTATATAATTCAGTCAAGTATTTTTATTAATTTGTACTTTTTGCTTATAATTAAAAAATTATATACATTATATTGTCATAAAAAAATAAAATATACCTTTAGGCACTTAAAAATTTCAATTTAAATTGCTATGATATTTTTCAAAGTACTTTGGATGCAATGTGACCTTGCATTTTTTGCACTGATAAATAGTCTGCGAATGGAATTCACTGCATCTTATCCGTTTTCCTTCGGGGGTTTTCCAAACAATGCGTTCACGAATATTGCCACGAAGTAAGATTTTTGGGTGCTCAAAATCCCTCATCGGATCCGTGTCAGGGGTTTCTTGAAATAACAGCAATATAGTAGCTATCGCAGCTTTAAAATCTATTTGTGATAGAGGCTTGGCTCCTTTGGCTCTAGCAATAAGGCAGTGTATTTTCTAAGCATTTACTGTGGTGGAATTAATTGAATTCGTCCATAAGGGCCACCACCACTTTTTTCCACGAACTGCAATAAGGTAATTCGATACAGCATTATCATGTAAATCTACACCCCCCATATGTTTGTTGTAATCATTAATTAAATTTGGCTGTTTTGAAACTTTAAAAGACAAACCAAAATATACCTTCTTTTTTTCATTCTTTGAGTAACGGATTGTATTGACTCCTGGAGTAGCTGCAACAAAATTTGAAATGACCGTTATTTCCGAATTATCCTGCCAGCGACAAACTAACAATTTGCTATTATTTTCAAAACAATAGTGGTATTCATGTTTGCTGAGTGAACGGCTAGTAGCAAGGATGTCATTTGCTCATCTAAGACGGTTAGATCTTACTGTTCATGTTGCTCGAAACTTTCTTTCGTTTAGTAGGCAGAACAAGTAATACGAAGAAGAAAAATTATCGAAATATACCGCATGATTTTCTGGATGTGAAACTGATTCTAATAATTTTTAAACAACAGAAGCTCCTAAACCAATGCTCTTGTCGTATGGTGAAGCTGAGCCAGCATATGGATTAGCTTCAAACAAATACCCAGAATGGGAACAAAGACACCAGTACTTAAAACCAAATCGTATTGGTTTACCGCGAATAAACATTTTGCAATTATGTCGACCGAAATATGGGATCATTTGCTCGTCTATTGATAAATATGTAGTAAATATGCCAAACTGTTTGTACTTTCGATTTAAAGCATCAATCAGTGGACGTACTTTAGCGAATCTATCGGAAACATTCATTTCGTTGTTGTCCATCGTGTGAAATATACCCTTTATTTTTTGAAACATTTGACGCGATATGGATTGCTTTACGATAGGCACGCCAAAACTGGAGAAAAAAACAAAACTAGAGAAAAAAAATCATAAAGTACTGCACCGATTTCATTGCAAAGTCAGTAAAAAACACAGTAAAATCAAAGTTTTATTCAAGAATTAAAAACAAAAATATATATTTGAAGACGTCTCTTGCGTAAGTAGAGAAAATATTAGAAAAAGAGAAAAAAGTGATTTGCATGAAATCAGCCAACGTTGCGTTTTCGCAACAGTGATTTTTGGAAGACTATACCGAATAACTGGGACTATATTTTCTTTTATTGTTTTTCGATAGACGTTTTTCAATGTCTTCTCAAACTTAATTGAAGAGAAAAAAAATTTCTTTTTTTTTCTAAATGTATATTTTGGCATTTTTTAAAAAAGCATTTTTTTGGAATGTTCGTAAAACTTCTTAATTTTAATAAATAAGGGCAGAAGTATTATTTTTGAAATGAGGGCTACATAGAAAAACCCTTGAAGTAATGATAAAAATACTAAATCATACCAATCAAAAAGTTTAAACCAGTTTTATATACATCTAAATATGGTGTAGCGAAAACGCAACGGTGGTACAAAATGGGTTAATAAATAATAAATATTTTCATACAGAATTGATATATAAGCGAAAAAGTGAAATTGAGTAGCTTTAATGAGGTGCCTTAAGGAGTAAAAAAATTTAGGTTCAAATTCCTGGTTTTTGCCTGGAGGCTAAAACGAAAGACTTGAGCAAAAAACTTTTGCTTTGTGGCTCAAAGTCGTTATTATTATTATTTATTGTAATTACCAATATTATGTTAAAAAGTAATCACAATATTTTTGAAATCGTATTAAAAAAACTTATAAAATTAATATTCTTTTCTTTCGCAGCGATTTCTGTTATAAATTTATATATTTAAATTTGAGAAACAAACTCTTGAATTTGTGAAAGTTATTTTTATTTAAAAAAACAAATTATATTGATTCAAGATACCAACACTTAATCAAGCACGTAAATAATTAAATAATAATTCTCGTACATAAAATTTACGAGATGAACAGAAACATAAATTTTTTTACAAAGTATGGAAAAATATCAAAATGCAGAAGACGTTAGTAAAATTTATAGCCAAAATCGCTCATTTATATACTGTTTTCTGTTGTTATAAAAAGAATAGCGAAACTCATACGGTCATTAAAAACTTTTCCATTACAAAAGAAATTCTTAAAGGCCAGTTCATGTCATTCATCTCTTAAGATCTATTTAAATACGAAATAAAGTTTTTCTAAACATTTTTAAATGACACTTAAATAACATTTATTGGAGCGCATTAAAAGTCAATAATACATTTTACCAACTTCCCAGGAATTCAGGTTGAAAAAATTTATGACTAAAATTATGAATTTCTTCTATAAATCTATGAAACTCGAATTGAAAAAGTGTACTTTTTATTAAAAAAAAACTTATATTTTTAAATCTGTGTGAAAATATTATAATTTTTCAATCAATAAATGGTACAATTTCTTTCACACAAGGAAAAAGAAATCATTATTACTCGCGCAAATGGCACGCCTTCCAGTGTGAAGTTTATTCCCAATGACAAATCACCAACCGTAATTTCAAATCAAATAATTTTCTCTGTAAAAAGAAAGTGCCAAACAATATTGCTCTGTTTAATATAGTGACGATAGCTTCCAAATCGGCGAATAGAAAGTAGAGCAGCAGAATATCTTATAATGACAAGCCCAAACCTTGGAAGCTCTTCTTTAATTGGTAAATTCAACAGCTTGACCATATGACTTTAATGACTTCTGTTTTCGACTTCTTTTCAATTTTACATAAATTAATTTAAAAATATAATTTTGTGGCAACTAGTGGACGCCTTATGGCTGCCTTGATTCGATCGTAAAAGGATGATTATCCTTCATATATATTAAACCGAGAAAATTTGTATTTTATTGTTTCTAAATTGGAAACGTCTTTTGAAATATATATTCATATATATTAAGCACTTTTTCTCAAAAAAAAAAAAAAATTATTTTTGAAGATTTTTAATGCCTCAATATTTTCATGCCACTAAAATAAGAAGTTCAATTTATGACTGATATGAAATTGTAATTTACAAATTTAATTTAATTTCTCAAGCTTAAGGTCTCTCCTGTTTTAATTTTATAAATCGATATTTCGGTACTCATCGAGTACCATCTTCAGGATATCGATTAATAAAATTAAAAAAGTAGGAGGGACCTTAAGCTTCTGAAAATAAATTAAATTTATAAATTAAAAAAAACGGTCCAAAAACTAGAACAGATATGAAATGGTATTTAAATGGAACTCAAAATCCAATTGCAACTAAATATTTGAGTGTTTAAAAATGATTTCATAAGGTGGTCCTTAGAATATCAAGGAAGTATGACAAAATGTTTAACAAACGCAATTTCCTGAGAATGATACTTGAAGAGTATTGAAATATCGATAATTACAAATAAAACGTTTCAAGCTTTTAATTAGAAATGTTAGAACAGGTCAAAAAATATGGAGATATTATTAAACCTAAAAAGTATTAGAAACTTATTGCAATTGCCGCTTCACTGAAATTTCTATAAGAGAAACAAAAGACTTGAGTAACAAACTCGTGTCCGTGCTAAACACAGATCGAAAACAGGTTTCCTTCTTAAATCTTTTGTTTTTGGCTGTAGTTTTCTTTAATTTTTTTTTAAGGAAAGAAGTAGAAACAGAAAAATTTACTTACTGTTTGCCATAAATCTGTTGGCTCTTCACCATTTGCCGGCGGTTGAGGACTTATACTGGTTGGTGCGGAGGATAAAGCTGAATCGGAATCCGAATGATTGTTGTGTTGGTGGTGGTGGTTGTGGTGGTCGTGGTGATGATGATGATGATGACTGCGATGACAGTGATGATTTTCTTTAGCATCTTGTATGGCTTTATTTTCTAAATGCTGTGTTAATTCTTGTGTTATGTGCTGTTCATCAAAATGATCCGTTTCATCGCATGCTATTGACGATGTCATTAATGTTGTTGCTGATAAATTTGGTGTTTGTGTTGCTGCTGTGGCCGTCGTAGCTTTTGGAGAATTCGGAATTAGGAATGAGGTGTCAGTTGTTTGTGTGGCCGTTGTATGTTGTAATGGTTTATGTTTCTTATGCAACACGCTAACGCAACAACTGTGGCCATCATTATTAATGTGTTTGTCATGCAAATGTGGCACTTCTAAGGCCTTTATGTGCTTGTGTATGATGGTTATTGTATTCTCATTGCTTTTTTCAACAATTTCAGTTTCTTGTTCAGTATTGCAATTGTTATTGAGTATTTTTGTTGACTTTTGTAGATTCGTTGTGACATTTTTTGTATTATTTATCAGCTCAATGTTCTTGAGTTTAGAAATCTGTAAAAAGAGGAAAATATTAAATAATTAAGAATAAGGCCAATTGATAAATATTTTAGACTAGCCTTGGGCTTAAGTAAGCGTATAATTTTTTCTCTAACCAAAAAATACTCCCACATTGTTATTTAAATCACCAACAAATTGTTTCTTTTAATTACCAATTAGACATAATCATTTAAATTTAATGCTTTTTTGTCAAGGATGATTGCAAAACTGTATGCGTTTCATAACTTGGACAGAACATAAAGCATTTGTTCAAACATTAAGTGTCACTTTGGACTCATTGGCCGATAAAATTTAACAGCTGCCAAACATTTTATTACGAGGTGTTAAATGAACAAACAACAATCCAAAAAAGTTATTGTTCTATTGTTTTAACAATTTGCAGCTTGAAAAATATTTTCTTGACACTTTTAACTTTTTTTTTCTTTCTGGATTAAAACTCATGTGTCTATAAATGTTGACCCTAATATGAATAAAAATATTTACATGTAGATCAGCAATTATTTGCTACGAAAACAGATGATGACTGAGGTTTTATTAATGATATTTAAAAACAAATTGAAGTGTGAATGAAAATAATAATAATAATTTCTAACAGCGAATAGCATTTAATTGAGTTATAAAAATTATAAAGAATTTTAACTAATTTAAAATAAATCTTGACTGAAGAAAACAAATGTAACAGAAAATTTTCTTAAACCAATTTTTCATCTGCTTAATGCCCTTAATTCTTATTAACTTTTTTCGCCTTCGAAGTCGGCTCTTGCTTAAGGCTTTTCTGCATTATCATTTAATATAAATGTAAAAGTGTGACAGGTTAGTAAACCAGTCTCACATAATATTACTCTAGATTTAGTTGTTAAATCGAAGTTCAAACAGACAACAAGCAGACAGAATTAAAACTGACTTGGGTACTTCAGACAACTCGAACCAATTGTAGTATTAAGTCTGCTTAAAGAGATAAAATAACGACAACTTTAGTAGTAAATCTGTGATTGTAATAAAAACTATGACTTGTTTTTAGTTAATGGCAAGAAGTCACGATAAAAGTAACACACACGCACGTATTCTCACACACACACATAAATAATATATTATAGTTTTATTGTATGCAACAAGATACAAGCAATATTTGTGGCACACAGTCATAAAATTTTGTATAATAATTTAAGCAGTTTTTTTAGTTTTAAATGAGGCTTCTTTTCGAAATAGAAATTGTATTGAACTTTGACTGTTGGGTTTTGTTTTTTTAATAAATAAAATTTTTTTTGTTCTTCGAACTTACAGCATCCGGAATATGATAATTAGGGCAATAAGAATTTTTAATTGTAACGGGTTATTCATTTTGTGGTTTCAAAACCGCCGGTCTGGCCAAGTTGCCAGCTGTTAAACATCTGTCATCTAAAGTGCCCTTTATTTAGTAAAAGGTTTGCTATTTATGTATATAGAGAAATAGTTAAAACTTATTACAAAAGTGGTGCTCCAAATGTGACCAGTACGACATTATGGGCTGATAATGATCGTCATAATCGAATTATTCCCTCCCCTAACTTTGGAGCATTTGAAAACCAGCATTCATCAAACTATGGCCGAGATACCGGAAGTGATCGAAAAATATCTGAAAATGATCGATTGCTGCAACCAATGTCATTTAAATGACATTGTATATCGTATGTTATATCCAAGCATTGTAATGAAGTAAAAGTTTTATCGAAATCAAAGCTTTATGTGTGTTTTATTTAACTTTACGTTTGCTACTTTACTTTTAACTACGCTTTTGTAATAATATAATGAAGTATTATGAAGGAGAACAATATTCTTTAAGATGATAAAGTTGGAATTCTTTTATCTTTTATTCTATAAGAATCCAAAGAAAAAAATTGTAGTTATTCTTGAGGAATGACATTTTTATTGCTTGAACTTTGCAACCTCAAAAAAATAGCAAAAACTCTTGCAGGGAGTCTATCTATTCGACCAAAGCAGAAAATTTCTCTTTAATTCGTAGTGCGATTTACTGTCATATTGACCCACAAATGGATGGGCTCTTAATGAAGAACGAGTCGTTGGTAAATAAGTTTCGATTTCCAAAAAAAAAAAAAAAAAAAAAAATTCCCTGATTTCGTTAGTACACATCCCATTTTAGCACTGATCATATAGTGAAACACACCTCACTTAGCGTCGATGCTCCAGTGAGTAGTCAGTAGAGTCGGTTACACTTATTGTCAACGATGAGCTTCTTCGCCGTATAGACTTTGAAGCACCGGAGTTGTATTCGATGAAGTATTAAAATGTTAAATGATGATGTACATATTACACTTATATTATTCATCGATAAAAAAATATGCCCGCTTTCTTAAAATTTATATTTGCAACAACATTTTTCTGCCAGTGTCTACTGATAACATGCCAATACTTCTTATGTTTATAAATATTAACGCACATGCCATTAGTAAATTGATTTAACAAAATTAACGTAATACTACATACAAAATTGCTTTATATATTTGCATTTTGCATTTTTCTAATACGCAATTACAGGCAGTACTGATACTGACATAATTAGAGTGCAAAATAATTTATTAATTTATTTTTTCTTATTATACTCAAGCATTTTTTTCTTAGCAGAAGTTGAAAGTTGTTTTAGTGCGAGTAAATGAATAAAAATCGAAAACTAAATAAAGCCTTGGCATTAATCTTAAGCATTTTGTTTATAAGCAAAATATTTTTTCTCACGCATTTATATTGTATAGTGTATTACCAAAATCAAACAAACAAAATTTAATGAAAATCATAAAATTCTTAGCTTTTATCGTTTACAATACACAATAAATTGGATAATGCTTAATCATTATCTATGTCTTGAGTCATGATCATCACTCACCTCACGTCGATGATGCATATTAATTCACTCATTCACTTACAAGTGCAAGTAAAGTTTGTATAAATGAAATAATGAGTTTTTTTTCCGATTAGATCTTTTCAATTATGTATTTTTTCATTGATTTAATAATTTTAGTTTAACGTTAATATAATCAATCAAGCGATACCAGCTGCTGATTAAAGACATCAAGTCTATGTCTCATCTCAAGACATCAGACAAGATCCATAAACAAATGCACCTCAAAGTATGTCAAGAGAGTATGTTTTAATTAAAAACTTGCCTCCTCAGAAATACAAAGAGCAGAGCACAAGGCTTTCAATAAATAAACATGGAAAATTAATAAAGTATTTAATTTTGTTTTTATATAATTTTTCATCATTTTTCATTTGATGATATTGTGTAGCCAAGGGCTTTTTATGTTTTGTTATAGATATTTATTCACATAAGCTTTTATATATTTATGAATAATTTTTTGTTTGAATTAAAGTGCTTCATTTAGTTTTAATCACAAATTAAATTATTGCATTCAGATAATGAAAATATAACCTTCTGTTGATAAATAGTACTTTCGATCAATTTTAGAGCCATGGAAAAAAGGTTTGTTAAACATTTATTTCATTTCATACGGACTCGTGATTATTTTATGGATGCTGTTTTGTTTTGTTTTGTGTCGTTTTTCCCCCCTTCAATGTTGCTTCAGTTCTCCAAACAATATTTTCATCAGTCGGTCGGCTTGAAAGCGTTTTTGTGTGATTTTATTTCTACCATCTGATTATTCATGCATGCATGCATAATATTTGCTCTTTTATGTATTTTAATTTTGGTTTTTTATTCGCGAATCTCCTTTCATAATCGTAATGCATCATGGCTGAGGCATGCAACAGGCGCTTGGAACGTTCATAAAACCGTTTATACTGTTTTATTTTCATAGAGTTTTTCTTTTTGTGTGCAATTTTTATGTTGCAATCGATGACAGCAATATTGATGCCTACGCAGGTATTGATATGATTTGGCAATGTATTTTACGATTGAAAAGTTGACAACCTGAATTGATCGTTAAAGTGGTGAGAAGGGGGAGGGGTTCTTTTTAATATAAAGATTAACGAAAAGTCCAAAATTTATTTATGTTTCTTGTTTATACTCGTACTCTATATAAAAATTAAATTGTTAAGCTTGAAAAATGACTCTTTTGTATGTTTTTAAGCTTCTTCTGTAATTCATATGCATATAAATCTATTTTAAAATTCGATTTGTCTAAAATAAATTTAAAAAAAATGTACAAATAAATATTTCAAACAAGATCGAATAATTGAGTTCATCTTGAAACATTTGATATTGTTATTGTTCGTTATTGAAGCATTCACGTAATCTTAGGAAACATAAAGTAATAAATTTAAACTTAATCAAGTTGCTGGTTTGTTGTCCACAAGGTCACTATATGAGTTGCATTGTATTAATAACACATTAATGGAATTTCGAGAAGCAGGTCGTGTAATTTTAGACTTAAACCGTTCAGTGGTTTGTTCAAAGGGCCATCGTTACAACATGAGGTACAATATAATATTGTTTTTTTTTGCCATTTAATTCGTTAATACATTTCCATATTTTGAAAAAAAAATATTTAAATTTCTTGAGACAAACATCAAATTAAATGTATATTTTTCTGAAGATGACACTCAGAGAATATCGAAATATCGGCAAATACAACATGAATAATTTACAAATGACATTTATTCAAATTCAATTTTTTGTATTAAAAAAAATAAAATTTCCAATCATATTGATAATTTTATAAAACTAATTTCTTTATAGAATATAGTTATTAATATTTATATTTATAATGATTCATATATTCAAATTTCCTTTGAGAATTTTTATTTATGGAAATACGTTTGTTCTAGCAGCAGTAGGTCTTATAAATTTAAAATTTAATAAAATTTAATATTGAAATTTATTATTCCGGATTATTTCCCCCAACTAAATGTTAAAACAATTAGAGTTTTTACAAAATGTTTTGTTTGTTGTGGCTTTAGCTGTTCATATGCCGACATTTCAGTGAAATTTAAACAGTTTGAACTATATGAACTATTAAAGAAATCAAGAATCGTTTATTAGGGCGGACCTAATATTCAAACATTATTTTTAATACTTCAGCCAGAGAAGAAACGGAAAATCTTATCAGAAAGCTCTAAATATGTAAATTTCTGATGAGAGGCACTGATGTTTCTTAAAAAAACGGAATTTTCTTGTAGGAGCGTAGGGGAAAATGTAGGAAGAGTGAGTGCAGGGATGGGTGCAGAGAAAAAATGCACTTTTTTTCCATAAGTGTAGGCAATGTGGCTGCTCTAATTGCAATTTGCATATGTGAGTGTCACTAATACAAAAAGTCTAAAGCTCAGCCGTTTCCTTAAGCTCCTTTATAGTAATTTAAAGAAAATCGATTGTATAATTTAAAGATTTCTGCTCTAGTGTTTTTATAAAATCAGTTACATACACACACACACAAACACATGAATGTTGTTATGTTTGTGCAATAAAGTTTGCTGGCAGAAAAAAAACTATAGAATTTTATGATTTTTTTAAGGTACTCGTACCATTTGAATTGAAATCAAAAGTCATAAAAATGTTCTGTTGTTTTATGATGTTGGCCAGACATGTGTCTGCTGCATGTTATTTAATTTTTCCCCCTTCTCGTTATTGTTTGGTTTCTCTATTGTTTAGAAATGTCTTAACACAGGTAAAAATGTGTTGTTGTACGTACACACACATGCATAATTATGCTGCAAACGCCAAGAAATCTTTTTAAATAAACAATTGTAAAGAAAAGCTTTTTAGGCCTCGTTAAACAAATGATTGATGACAGTGACCAGAATACCATACAGCGATTTGAAAAAAAAACAAAACAAAACAAATTTTGTGCGGCTGAATGAAATCTTAATACTTGTGCAACTTCAATCACATCAATAGAAGAAAAACAACTGAAAAATAACATCAACAAACATCATGTTAAGAAATAAAGGAAATTACTTACTTAATCAAGCTTTAAGTGTAAATAGATGAAATTGAAGTTATTTCTAACTTGCTGAACTTAATTTTTGTTTTTAATATGAAACACCCGTACAACACACTTGTGGCATGTTTCATAATTAAGTATGTACTTGGAGTATTTGAAGAAATGAAATGTGGAGAAATGAAAAACAAACAAACATAAGAAAATTATTCAAGAAAATGTGTTGCATGTTATCAATACAAAAGTTGGGATTGTTGCAAAGAAATGTGAAAATTATTTGCAAATATGTTTTCCGGCATAGATACGAGCGAGTGTTAAAAGAAATGCTCCGTTTTGGCTTTGCTGCCTGTTTTCTTCGGCCGTATTTTATTTAATAATTATAATTTAATAATTTTTATTGCAATGGGTGCCAGTTGGGTATAAAAAGAGGTTAAATTTTCATTAATTCACACTGCATATTTTTATGAAACTATTAATTAAGCATGCAGTTTGCTTTGCTAGTGAATACAAAAGAAAGTTGCAAACATTGAATTTAAAGTTAATAAACAATTTAAAAGAAGCACACCTCTTCTTTCAACATTGGTATTGTTGGTCTCCGTATCGGAGATTTCTGCATGCACTCGTATGCATGTCTGTAGTTGTTTATTTTCCAATTAATAATTTATAATTTTGTCATAATTTCTTCGCAGCCATTTCTATTTTTCACATACATACGGACATGTTTCTTTAAAAACTCTTTCAAATGAAAAGAAACTTGCCAAAGTACAATGATTTATAAAAAAAAATATTTGCTACTTGATGTTTGACCTTTCCCACTGACACAGTGAAACTTTTATCTCTGGAAAATGTGTATACATTTTCAATTTCTTCCAATCAATATGTCAACTGGCTGGTTGCTTCGTTGCACTTTGTAAATGCGCAAAAAAAATTAAGATTTTATCATCAAGTTTGCATGAATGTACGTACATACAAACACACATACATACATGCATCCAAATGTTTGTTTTTCGTTTCTTCATCATTAACAAGAGTCAATAAACTTTGGTTACACACCAAAAGCAAACACATTTAATGAAGAGAAAAACTTGGCAAACACCCAATCAGGAATTATTCATGTTTATTTGCAGTGACACTGTGCACCAATACCGTTCACCGTGCAACTAACAGTTGCACTTACGAGCAGTAAAATTGGACAGTTTCACTTCGAGGGTGCACATTGTCTGCTGACAGGAAAGTCTTTTTGGAGATAAAAATAATTTTATAAGCTGCAAGGCATGACGTGACTGCTCATGCGCAACTGGTGTCTTTAATAAAATTATTTGCAAAATTCATTAGCGACTTAAATTGTTAGAATTACTTGAATTTTTACAATAGTGTGAACAATTTCTGTACTTTCTTTTCGCTTCCATATTAAGTAAGAAATTCTACAAGAACTTTATAAGACGAGCAGTTGATTTTGCCTCTTTAAAATTCCAAATGTTAGAACTTGTGATCAATAAAAGAATTTTCCTCGAAATACTGCGATGGAAAATTTCGAATTGTACGCAAATCTGCTTGGCCTGAGCCATTCCCTTGGGATATTTTTTGGTTTTTTATTATCGTTTGAATTATTTGTTAATTAAATATTTTTCTTTATTATATTTTTTAATATTAAATTAATTTTTTTTTTCAAATTAAAATAAAAATTAAAAGCAAATGATTCAATGACAGACACCCTTTAGGTGGAATAGGTATGTTAAGTTTGTTATAGAGTTTGAACCTTTCCCAATATCGTTTTGTTGATGTCCGTTTATCCGACTGTCTGGTCATTTAGTGTCCTTTTGGAGATTTTCGTTAGGAAATTCTTTTTCCCCTTTTTACTATTATTCTATTCACAGATCGATTTTAAAAATATTTGTGGTATTTGCAAATTTAAATACCAAAAGTCAGCAGAATTGTTGCACAATGGGGCAAAGATGCAGTTTTTGTTTTACTGTTTTGCTGTTTAACTTTTTATTTAATTTATCAAAAATAATGTAAAAAAGTTTCATATTAAATGTTAAATCATTCGACTTGAAAAGGATATATTTTAGTTGAATTAAAAAAAATAGAAGTCAGGAAATCGTCAGGATTAAAAGGGATAAATAAGTTTTTATAAATATTTACTGCCTGATTAAAGGGGTTATTACATATTAATTTTGATATGCGTATAAAATTTTTAATAATCATAATTATTTTTGCTTTCAATAAACCATCAGGCCTTTGATTGCATTGATTTAAATAAAAGTCAAAACGCGAACAAAATTTGTTACGCTGACATATAGAATTCGCATGATATTTTTCCTCATGATACGATTTGGTTCCAAAAACGGTCAAGTCAAAACTTGAAAATTACAAGCTCAGAATTAATATCGTATTTAAATAACGATTAAAACGAATGTCAATCTAGTAAAATCAATATTATTAACCGATAGAAAAAGAAAAATTAAAAAATATTGTATAAATCACAATGCATTAGAAAGTTGCTCACGATGCTGCAGTGAATTGTGAACTTATTGCCTCAAAATTTCAATATTAAATTTTTAAAACAAATATTTTGTTTCACGTTTTGACTGATAAATACAATATTTGACACCCACAGGGCGACTAACATGTTGCAAGAAAAATAAAATTGATTTATATCAAATATAAATCGCATTTGTTTGATGCTGTGCCTATTATCATTATGTTTTTTGTAATATTGACATGCGTTAGAGAATTCTCATATTGTATTTGTCTGTTTTGTCATAAACATATGAGGTTGAATGTTTCAAACCGCTGAAAGTTTCCTGACTATTTGGTTTAGCGTCAAATAAAATGTTGGCATGTTCACAGTTAAAGCCACAACAAACAATAAAATTTTGAATACCGCAAATAATAAATTTCAATATTAATTATTCCTTTAAGCATTTAAAAAATTAAAAATCCCCATCTAATCACTTTTATGAAAACATAATATTTTCTAATTTAGCACTCCTAAAATCCGTGAAGGGTACATAAAATTCCACATGGTTGCATATAAAAATCTAAGGTGCTTAATAAAGCTTTATAACAAAAACAAATTGCAAAATGGCTTTTTCAAATTTTCTGGCCAATTTTAACAATGTGTTTGGATTAACACTAAAAACGTGACTTTATTTTGCAAAAAAAAAAAAAAAAATTAAATAAAAAAATATATAAAATAAAATTTAAAGGCAAAAATATAAAAACCGCATGTTGAAATGCAAAATGGAATAAAAACAAAACAAAAAAAAGCAAACGATATCAAAGTTAAATTTTGAAGCAAAGATTTTAATAATTTCAAATATTTGTTGAAGCAACTGCCTTGGAAATGAGGAGAAAATAATAAAAGACAAATTTTCATCACAGATATGATTTAATAGATTTTCAATGCAACAAAAATAAGCTGAACACTGATTCTTGCAAATTGTTTGTTTTAGCAAAACAATTGACAGACGACTTACGAGGGCCACAATTCATTTATAGGCGTCTGAGCGACATTTTTGTGGTAACTGTAATATCCGGTGGCTTAATTAACGTATTAGCCGTTTAATTGCCGTGTTCATAAACTATTTTTATGATGTGAAAGGTTTGTTGAACAAATTTGCATATAAAATTTGAAAAATATTATTTTTTTTTAATATGGCGGTAGAGGGTATTTCCCCTCCCACCTTTGCTTAAATACCAACTTAATCCTCTGCATTGTTAAAATAAAACTTTTTAAGATCTTGTTGTTTCATTTGAGTCCCCACGGGGGGCACGGTCAATACATCTTGTCTTGGTGGCTTGGTGTTGTGCTTCCTGGGGTATAGGGTTATCAGGTTTCCGGACCTAGGCCTTTTTGCTGATAACCCCTAAAAACTTGTATGTTGCTACCCAATCCCTGAATCAACAGGGCAACGGGCGCGAATGCAAGTAAATTAAAGGTGGAAGTGGGTTCGCTCGCTCGTCCGGTAAGTGGGTAATCTGGTTTTTCCAGACCTTGACCTTTGGCCAATTACCCCTTGAACTTATATGTTACTACCCAATCCCTGGAGATAACAGGACAACGGGCGTGCATATATTTAATTTAAGGAAGTAGCTCCGCCTATGCTTGTCTGGGTAGAGGTGCTACCGATACCTCAGGTTTGCACGGGACCTAAAATCGGAGGTGTTTTTAACACGCGGCTGACCAGAGTCCTATCTGTTGCCACGGGAACCAGTAGCCCCTAGGACGTGTCCTAGACTGGTTATTGGTGAGGCCCCTTCGGGGATCACGTGGTGGCTGTGGTTAAAACCCAAAGATACGCGGGAAGAGTTATGGGTCAGATGAGTGTGTCTGCAAAAAGTGCTAGTGACTGATTGTAGATGCTCTCTTCAGGCCGTATATCTCTAGGTGTTGTTGCTATTCGACAAAGCTGCCCTGATGTTTTGCGGTTGGCGAAGCCCCAGGTAAGACGCGGGGCAATATTTTGCTGCCGGGTCATTGGGGTAGTAGGAGGTTAGATAGCTCCAACACTTCAGCAAAGTGTCTGTACATGGTTCTGCAGCCTGTACAGAATTTGCTACCAAGTTGTCCCTCGTAGGCGCACATGTCGATCCTCACGCGGCATGTGCGCCTGTGAGGGTCGACGGGACGGTGGTGACCGGCTTTATTCACCCAGTGCGAAGAGCACCGTCAGGTAAGGCCTTCGGGCAGGTACTGACGTAAAATCTTTGACATATTTGTTTCATTTGAGTGTCTTCCTCCAATAGATAATCTCTGAGGTGCAGTTGATTTTCCTTAAGTAAACGGCGTCTATCTACAATAATTTTGTCAAGTCCAACATGTTGGATCTCATAGAGAAGGTAGTGGTGCGGTCAAAATTTGTTATTGCCCTGGGGCGTTTAATCAGTGATTAAGTGCATTGAAATCTAGTGGTTATATCGCGGTAAACGTTTTAAACATTATGTGGTTCAGAAAATTTAGAAAAATGGATCAGATGAACTCTTTAACGGAGAGTCTGCGTACAAATTTTGTGGACCAGAATTTAGAGCTCCCTTACAAGTGGGATAATTGTAATTAACTGCCTGGCCCACAATGTCGAACGACATCGTTCGCGTGCTTAAATATATTCAAACCAAAAACAACATTTTAAAATTTGTTGCTGTTTCAAACGTATTTATGCAAGCGAACGATGTCGTTTGACATCGTGGGCCAGGCAGTTAGTTTTAAGAATGACTTCATTCCATAAGTCTGTAAATGCATCAATAGACTTTAAGTAATAGAAGAGCGAACAGGAAGTCTGCTTAAGGAATTCTTGGAAAGAAAAGTAGAAGAGGTACAAGTATTTTTATAATAAGGGTATCTAAGGCTGTGTTTCCACCGGGAAAGTTTACTTTGCAAAGTCTTGAGTTTATGGCATAAAAGATAAAGAAGTACAGACATTCTTAAACTCAGCAACTCATTCCATTTTTCGTTCGTGGTTCATGTCGTTTGGGTGTTATAAGTTCATGCAACCAAGAGAACACGAACTTTATGAAAGTCAACTTTCCCTGTCTAAACACTAAACAAAGTTTAAAAGAGAAACCTTGTCAAAGTAAACTTTGCCACTCAAAATGCAGTTTGTTTTGTTTTCTAAGAAAAGTGATTAAATGTTTGTCCTTTCAAACAGAAAAATGGATTTAGTTTTATTTAACAAGCCGCAACTTATTGGGAAATAACACTCAGTTCTCTTAACGACTAGAGCCATAAATAGATTTTTTATAAATAGATATGAGCAAAATGCCATAAGATGGAAATCATAGAGGATAATATTTGCAGACTGCGTCTGAGATGTGTTACAGAGGGAATGAAATGGGGTGAAGGGAATTAATAGAAATGAACGTTTTTTAGTCGAAGAGAGCTACTGACTTTGAGTGATATGAGGACGGCAGGCTAGTTAGCCGTAAATGTGACTGAAAATGCTTGTAGGATATTAGATGTCTAGGCCTTGGCGTCCACTATTTATATAACATCAAAAAGCAACTTAGATCAGACGGATCCCTGTCTGAATTTCGCCCAGTTCAAGAAAGAAAAAACAAATTCCGTATATATCGGTTATCATGCAACAGCCACACAAAACTGATGATTTGCCATCACTATTTCCATTTATTTTTATAATTGTGAAGATTGAAAAACTTTAACTGCCTTCGCTTTAAAATTACCACGTTTTATAAAAAGATTATGAAACTAATTTGCATATAAAATTTATTCCATAAATTTTTCAATTATTATTATTATTAATAAACTCAAAGTCTTGACTGATACAGTCAATTGATTTCCATTAATATACAAAATTAAATTAAAACTGGCGACAACCCAAAAATCAAATATGCCGACTGGAACGGGCATATGACAGTATCGCAAGTGAACTTTCAAAGTTTTTGCCACAAAGTTAATTTTTCGAAAGCTTATATTCAATTGATTAGTGTGGGATTTGTGACCGTTTTTTATTTTTTGCTGATAGAAATCAATGTGTTGGCACAATTGGCTGAAATGTCGAGTTTGAAACTGTTACCTTGTGACTTGCGTAAGAACCCTTTTCTTTTGACCTCAATAATAAATTTATATTGACATATTTGCATTTTGTCAATGTGTTTTATAGTTGAAAAACATTATTTAAATTTAAAGCAGCGTTAACACTTTTGAAAACAAACTGCTTTGAAATGCCCTAATTTATTTATTTCATCTTTAGTTCATTACAAAATTTGTTAAAAAAATTGTAAAAAGTGAAAGTCGTATTAATTTGTAATTATTTATGTTGCAAGCTTTAAAATTACTCGTACATTTTCAATTACCTTTATTACTTTTTCTTCTTCATAGGATGCGCTCGTTAGATCCATATTTCAATATAAAAACTAACACTTGAGCAACAGCTGAATAAACAATCAATTTGTTAATAAACTCAGTCAATAAACTTATGGAAAAGTCAACAGATGAAAATGTTAACGGCCACACAATATTTATTTGTTTGATTATTTAATAAAATTACAAATCGAGAGTTTTCAGTTTTCATGCAGGAAAAGCTATAGACGAGTTTCTTTTTCTTTTTCTAATGTTAAATGCAAAGAAAAAGCCTAAAAGTCCTAATAAAGTGCTGAAGTTGTTAACAAATATTGACTAAATCATTTTACGGACACACTGCATTACAAAAACACTCTCACACGTGTCCAATTGCAAACCAAAAATGGTTAAACGATCAATTATTTTTTTAAAATCACAATACATTTTGAGTTGATTTGATTGAAATGCCAAGACCAAAAGTAGCAAAAGCCTCAAATGACACCTTTTTGAAATGCAATTAAAGCTCTGCATTATATAATTTAGTCCAGAAGTAAGAAAATGTTATTTACAAGAAAAAACAACAAATTATTTTAAAAATTTCCCCAGATGATTTATGTTGCAATAGACATTCCAGCGGTTAAATACCTTCTTTCTTTTGCAAAAAACACTTTCATTTTTCCTATTTTTGCACGTCTTTTTTTTTTCTTCGCCTCTTAGTATTTGAACATGTGTTTTAGACAATCAGCATCAAATCATTATCTTGAATTATCTCTACGACTGACTATATTTTGTGCCTGGTGCCATTCATTCTTGTATCCCATATTAAGCATCTAACAATTTAACGGCCCCCGACAGGTTTAACTTCTTAAAACTTTTTGTTTCACTCCTATTGTTTTATTTATTTTTATATATAAACACGCATATAATATTTTTAACGCAATAGATATGTTTATTATAAACCCATCATTTGTTTTTTTTTTTTTATTTGAAATTCAAACTTTTTCATTATGTTGTTAACAACTTAAATTTTAATGTTTATTTAATTTGCCAACCACATTTGAATTAAAAACCGGCACCTGAAAACTTTAAGGAAGTTTTAATAAAATTCGTTTGAATGAAAAAAGTAATAGATTCACACTCACGCAAAAAAATGTTCGTACAACTTCCATATTCATTAATACTTAATCAAATATTGCCAGTACGATAGCAAATTACAATTCACAGCAGCAAAACTGTCACATGTTATGAACGAGTGAAGTGGACCGATATTTTTGCTACAAACTCAGCGTTAAAGATTAAAAAAATAGAAAAAACGGCGATTTTCTTTAGATGATGTGGCAGAAAGAGACAAACTCATATATCGATTCACTACAATTTTTTTGGTCTTCAAATACATTGTATTTTCACATCGCCAGAAAATGAATATTAAAAAAATATGTGCCGCTCAAGAAAATTATGGGTGGAAAATTCAATATCTTAAGTCCTGTGTCTAGTTTGTGATATTTGGCGAGAATTGAACTCGCAACTTCACAGTGGCAACTAGAGCAATTTTATACTCATACCTATTGTGCCTTAACCGCAAAAAAACTCAAGGGAAAAACGCAAAACTTTGCAGGAGGAATGTTTTTATTAACTGCCTTTGCACTAAGTTGTAGGGCTACGGCAAACTTGTTTTTATTCTAAATTTGTGATGCCACTTATAACGATTAAAAAACTTTAAAATTTTATTTTAGTGATCGTAAATTAACGTTTTTTGCGATGAAAAAGTGAAAATCAAAAGTTATATCACTTCAGGTTTTTTGTTTAATCCCAAATCGTGGCTATAAGGGTTCTAATCCCTTGGGATATACTGTTTTTATTCTTGAAAGACATCTTGTAAATTTAAGCTAAAGACAGCAGGTATATGGCTGTAAATGTGTCAAATTGAACGTAATAAAGTCCACGCCGCTGTAGAACCGTTGAGACACATACTGAAATAAAACTGAGCTCGGAACTAAAGCAAGGACTGTAGAACACTGAAAATTAAAGACACTACCCGATCTAAAAAAATAAACAAGCGGAAAGTGTGGGTGTGAAACAGTTCATAAGAATCGATTAAGTGGAAATTAATGATAAAACACATTTTGTTTTTTTCTAAGACATGGATGGCGCTGTCCACTGTGAAAACATTCGGTTTAATATAAGCGTGGTGCTGCCCAATCAGAAAAAAATATTATAATAACAAAGAGGCCATTTTGTTATAATCATTTTGAGAACTTTAAAAAGAGTCGATTAAGTGGAACTTAAAAAAAATCCTCCTTTTTAATTCCTTTCTAAGCACAATGTTGTATTATCATGGGAATCTAATCAATGTGCAAAGTTTTATAAAAATTGGTTTAGTAGAAGTATTAAATTTTTTTAAATGTGTATGGGCGTGGCACTTCTCATATTTCAATATGATTAAACAACATGACCAGTTGGGAGAGGTATATATGCTATATTTTCTACGACTTCGGTAAGTAAAATTGATTTAATAATAATATTTATATATTATGGGCATGGTGCCGCCGCCCACTTTTCGAAACAAAAAACTAATAAATTTGGTAAGAGTTTTTAAAGTATTTTTGGTCATACTGAAATTAATACATAATATTTATTCGTGTTACTGCCCACTTTTACAATCGCATTACAGTATGGTCACGTTATTACTTCCGGCCATTTAATAAGAAGTGTTCAGTTTAGTTTACAGTTAAACTATATTCGTACATTTGAGTGGGGCCGAGTTCAAATCTCATCAAGGTCAATTTGGGAATGTTGCATACTTTGTTTTAAATTTTTCATGTTTAAAGAAGATATGAAGAGTAAATGTTACCATGCAGAGGTAGTTAAAGGGGAATAGTTACTATGTATGGATGTACCAGTGTTCCCGTCTCTATTAAATTAAAGTAAAATCAGAATCAATTTACAAATTTTGAGTTCTAGGGGATCAAACATACAGATAAATATAAACAAAAGGGACAAGTTTTGCATTCCACATCCCTTAGCATTAACGTTATAGTGTCATACCTAAATAAGAATGATAACGCTATGTCAACAGCGGAAAGAGGGCTATAGAAAACATTTATGTAAATCAAATTTTAAACAAAAATAATGATCTCACTCGTTTGGCAAATTTTATTTATTTTCTGCCGCCAACTTCACTTAACAATGCGCTTCGGTTTTTCCAATCGTTTAGTGTTGACGGCGCATTACAACTTGACAAGCATTTTCTCATAGAAAAAATAAAATACGGAAAAATCTCTAAACTTCTGCTTTTTCCGTAGTCGGCTAAAAATATAATGATGGGTACGTTCGTAAATGCAGTACTACTCTAAAACAGAAAATCAAAATTTCTCCGCTTTATGTGACTATTGTATATGACCAGTATTTTTGGACATTTTTGCTAATCCCGAGCAATACTGCATTTACGAACGCTCGAAACATTTTTGAAATTGTGTGTTTGAAAAATATAAGAAACTAAAACAAGTTGATTCTTACTCGTTCACTTTGACAATTTATCTCATATTTAGCTAATAAATAAATTTTTACTAATCAGAAATATTTCTGCTATACTCTTTTCAATCTATGCCACTGTACTATATGTCCTGCTTGTAATCATTTACCTCATGCTGTTCTTTACTCATGTTGTTTGCAATTCATTCTCTGTTGTACTCGTACATTACCGCTGCCAACAGTTTATCTCTAATTGCTTTTGTTTTTAATGTTGCTGCTGTTATTCACAGTATTTGTATTTAACAATCTTTTAGCCCAAAGTTATTTGCAATTATTGCTCATTTTACTAATTTTGTGTTTAGTTTGATTAAACTTTAACCCAAAGCTGCAACCAGCATTTAACACAGCAGCTTTCTCACGGCTTTCGCCGGTTACAAAGAAAAGCAGCAACAAGAAATTGAGGGAAAAATATAAATTATTTATAATTAGAGATTCTATGCTTCCTGAAGCTCTTGTTTAAATGCAATTTTCATTTACTTTTTTCTTTCATAAAATTAAATTAGAGGAAACTCTGTTAAAATAACTCCAGGCAATTTGAAGTGATTTTTAGCCAAGTGACAAGTTTTTACTTACACACAGTCAATGACAAATGCCATTATTTTATAAATGCAAAATTGTATGGGAAATAGTTTTGTGGAAGAGGATGATCGAAATTAATTTTCTGTGAAGATCATGAATCTAGATTTTCAAAGCCAATAATGGGATGAGATAATATTGCAATTTCTTTAACTGTTTGCTTTAACAGATATTTATTTTACCCAAGTTTAAATTGAAATAACTTTTATTTTCAAGTTATTATTGACTATTTAAAAAAGTTTCTACTTTAAAATGTTACTCGCACAAGTAGTTTTAATCAATTGTTTATTTTATTGCCACCAAAAGCAGCTTAAGTCCTAGTTCTAGTTTAATTTTAGAAAAGCTCACAAGCTCGCTTGTTTAAAAGCTAAAGTGCTTATGTTCTAGTTTAACATATTTCTTAATGTACTTGTGGATGTAATAATTGTCCGGCGTGTTTACTTTTGGAAGCTTAAATACTTTATTAGCCGACAATCCTAAGAAGCACTATTATAAAATAGTTTTTATTGTAAGAGAAGTTTAGTGGTTTTTATCTTAATAATATATTTTGCTATAATTTTATCATATGCAGGATTCCAATACAGTTTTACACAATAAAACTTACTGGCATAAAACAAAGTTTTAACTACGCAAAAAAAGCTAATAATACAATCCAGCGAATGTTTGTTTTTTGTTTTTGTTTTATATGACATGATCTACGGCACAAGCTTGTGGCAAGATCAACAGCACCAAACAGCCATAAAGACGCCGCACAGAGACCACGACCGGGCCAATGTAATGTTCAATTTTGAAAACAGCATCTTTTATGCTGCCACACGACCGCGACGACTACAATACAATTTATACAAAAATATTTTATACGACCATTTTTCTCTGCATATTTCCAGATTTTGTTTTTAGCCACGTTAAGGATTTTTACTTTGTTTCATTTAATTGCAACAAGTGAAAGTAAAATCAAAATAAAACAGAAAACGTAAAATACAGGTAGTTTTTATCTTGTGTTTTTTTTCTGTTAAAAAAAGGTTGCTTTAAGTGTTTCTTACAATTTCATATACAGATTATTCAAGGTGGTTAATTGAAGAAATGACCAAGAAATTACCGTGGAGCCAGCAAACTACCAAAATATTTCTTTCAGAATAGGAAAACTAATCAAGCTGAAAAAATTATGGTACTTTTCAAGACCTCTTCCACAAACATACACACCAAAAGATTTTACTCAAGAAATTTTAAGTAAAATTATTATCCGCGTATGAAATATATTAAGAAAGTACATTTAAAAAAAGTACATTTAAAAAAAGTACCTTTTACAAAAGTACCTTTCGAAACAGTACCTTTTTTTAAACGGTACCTCTTCAAAAAGTACCTTTTAAAAAGTACCATTTACAAGGTTAGGTTAGGTTAGGTTGATTGGAGGGGTGTGATAGCCCATGTCATACGACATACACTTAAGCCAGTGAAGGCTTGTTGTGCGCACCCTTTAATTATCAGACACAAACTGCCAGAGTTCTGCGGCAGGATTCGAACCTGGGACCTTCGCACTACAAGTCTAGTACACTATCTACTAGTCTACGAAGGTCAAGTTACTTTTAAAAAAGTGGCTTTAAAAATCCTTTTAAAAAAGTACCTTCTAAAAAAGTTACTTTTAAAATGGGACTTTTAAAAAAGTGCCATTTGAAAAACAACATTTTAAAAAATTACCTTATATTAAAGTTTCTTTCAAAAAGAACCTTTCAAAAATAAACCTTTCTCTACCTTTGAAAAAAGTACACTTTAAAAGTTACTTTTTTTAAAAGTACCTTTTGAAATAGTATTTAAAAAATACCTTTTAGAATAATACCTTTTTAGAAATTGCCTTAGAAAATTACTTTTTAAAAAATTATCTATTAAAAAAGTACTTTCAAAAAGTACCTTTTGAAAAATGGGCCCTTTGAAATGGCACCTTTTAAAGAATACCTTTTGAGAAGGTACCTTTTAAAGAATACCTTTTGAAAAGGTACCTTTTAAAGAAGTACGTTGTGGAAAGGAACCTTTAAAAGCAGTACATTTTGAAAAGAAATCCTTTAAAGAAGCACCTTTTGAAAAGGTAGCTTTTAAAGAAGTACCTTTTCAAAAGGTACCTTTTAAAGAAGTGCCTTTTGAAAAGGTTCCTTTTAAAGAATACTTTTTGAAAAGGTACCTTTTAAAGAATACCTTTTGAAAAGGAACCTCTTAAAGAATACCTCTTGAAAAGGTACCTTTTAAAGAACACCTTTTGAACAGGTAAATTTTAAAGAATACTTTTTGAAATGGTACCTTTAAAAGAAGTACCTTTTGGAAAAAAAACCTTTTAAAGAAGTGCCTTTTGAAAAGGTAGATTTTAAAGAAGTACCTTTTCAAAAAGTACCTTTTAAAGAAGTGCCTTTTGAAAAGGTGCCTGTTCAAAAATACCTTTTAAAAAAGGACATCCTAAGAAAGTATATTGTAAGAAACTAATGAAAAAAAGTACCACTGGTGAGTCCTGGTACGAATTGGCTTTGTTTACAACATAAAAAAAATGCATTTTGACAAGCTACGCGTACTTTAAAAATAGTTTCTTTTAAAAGTACTCAGCACTAGAGATGAATATACTCAAAGCATCTTCATAAAAGTGCTTCTTGAAGAAAAAAAAAAAGAATCTCTAAGCGTTTTAAAATCAATTTTCTTAAGAAACAATTTTTTAAGAAATTTATTGAGAGAGACCCTTGAGAGTAGTCGATTTGGAAAGGACACTATTTTAAAAAGTTGTTCTTTTTAAAAGTCTCATTAACAAAACTCTTTATAAAAACATTGCAATTGATTTATAACAAGTTGGTGTTAAAGATAAGAAATAACAGCAACTATTTATTCAAAATGCTGCCTACCAGCAGCAGCGCTAAGAGTGGACAAAGCATTTAACTAAAATTGTAGCACAACGCCCAGCACATACACATGCATGTGTTCATGTGTGTAAATACTAAATGTATGTAAAGCTGAAGAGAATATGCTGTAAGTTGTTTATGGTAAAAGGAGCAAATTTTCCGGTAAATGAATTTTAGTTGCAACATGTTACAACGCATTAAACAAAAACACCGGCTACAATTTCGGCCACTGCAATGAGTTGTACTTCTGATATAAAAAAAAACATTTTTAAATTCAAATTGAACACAATAATATATACAAGTAGGCAACATAAAAGAGGCGTTGTTGCACTTGTGGCAAGAGAGCAATATCGTCTACAAAAGTATCTGTATACATACATAACATTGAAATTGATTTTTTTGTGCATCACATTGAGGAAAGTAAAAGTTTTGTTCGTTTTTTTTTGTTGCTTTTCTTTCCCCATTTTCTTGCTTAAATCATATTGTCAGTTTGTATTTAAATTTTCGTTATTTTGTGTATAAATTTGCAGAGCGGGTGTTTGATTTTGGATATTTTCTAGCTTTTCCTTGCACCACCAATAGTAAGTACGACGTTTGCATATCGATCCGTTAAAAAGTGGTCGGTTAAAAAAGATTTATTTAGATTATTTTCGTTTTTTGCACTTCAGATCAATAATGATTATTTAACTAATGGCGGCACTGCCACAGCGCAAATACCTGTCTGCCACATTCAATCCGTGGTTATGGTTAGTTAAACTTCATGTTCAAATCATGAGATTAAGATATTAATCCGATTTTAAATTTAGATGTTGCACCAAAAAAAAAGAGCTGATGAAGTGAGAGAGCAGCATGGTAAATCATGAATATATTTTAATATTTTATGAAAAAGTTCGTTAAACTTAAAGTTAATCACGCAAATAGATATGAAAGAAAAAAGTTTTCATAATTTAAATAAATTTGCATTGGAAAATAAAAGGAAAAATATTTAATTATATTAAAAAAATTGCTGCTTGGAAATATTAAAAATGTTTGCTGGACGGTCTACTGGCACTTGTAGTCACTTAGTGGTCAATAGACGAATTTCAATAAACGAGACTTCTTATGCTACACCACTGCACTACAAACATTTCTCAATAGAGGACACAAAAAATGCTGACAACATGTTTTACACGCAAAGAAAAAACGTTCATTCCATTCCGGCAGTCAATTTGAGTCAATTGTGCACCGCACCAGGTATAGTAAGAGCAAAGGTCAACAGTGGTAGCCGCACAAGCAACTACAAAAACATAATAAAAATGTTGAATTGCAAAGAATAGAAATTCTTAAAATCCCTCGTTTTTCTCTTGTTCGCATGACCTTAAATTTATTTGCTTCGAAAGTGATCGTTTTTAAATTTGTTGCAATGTCTCAAAAATGCCAACAGCTAAAAAAATCTTGGCTGAATTTCATACTCTAGATTAAATTCGTTTGGAAAAGTGGTCCCAACTTAGACGCCTTGAAGCGTTGTTGCAACAACTACTTCTTTTCCAAGCAGAACGAATATTGTTACGATTTCCAGCAAGAAGAAAACGCTTGTTAAGAATTTCATAAAAGGCAAATGTAATCCTTCAGGGCTGCAGCAACAATTTACAATAACCAGCAATGAAATTAAGTACAACAAGCTTGAATAAATTTCTTTGAAATTTCTTTTACTATTTCAGCTGAACCAATTTAAAAACGGGCTGCCCAAAAGTAATAAGAGGCGGAACTTTTGGCGGCTTGAAAGCAAAAATAAAATTTTAATTCAGTTGTTACTCTAGAAAACACGGCAACAAACACAATAAGAGCTGAAAGGCTTAAACTGTAGTCTACGAATCTCTGTCAGCAATTGTGGTTATAGGAAACCTCAAGTGTTATATGCCATGCAACAGAATTTAATACGAAAATTATTAAGAAAAGAGGCGAAAAAACTATCATTAATGTAAAAAAAGTTCATTAACAAGATCAAGTGCAAAAGGTCTTTTAAATGTTGACAACACAAGAAAATATACAGAGAATCTGCACCAGGCCACACCAATGCTCCCAGGCAGCGAGGAGAGCATTAACAAAAAAAGTATGCAACTGCTACAGCAACAACAAACAACATCTACAAAATATTAAAAGCGGTTTTGAAAAAGTGCTGTTTTGTTACTTTAAAAGTAAAACAACATGTTTTACCGCAAATGCACTATTATGATGTTGGATTTTTGTGGCTGCTTTTATTTGTTGGTTGCAACGAAACGTGGCTGGTTTGTGAACGAACAATAATGCATTAAATGAATGAATGAGTTTTCCTTTTGTCATAAAAAGATTCGTAAAATATGAAATCGTGATTTACGGTTTAATTTTGAAAGAAACATAAAAAATCGAGACTATTTGTAAAAAAAAGATTATTGAGTTTTTAGGCCATATTTCGCTATGGCCTTTTAAATTTTAAGGTTTGTTTTTTTATATTATCAAGAAATTTCTAAGCATTGTAGAGGAAAAATTAATAAATAAAAATGTTTCCATATAAAAATATTAAAGCTAATTACACACGAGGCAAACGATAAAATAACATGTTTAGTGCACAAAAAACTACTTCTCTAGTTCCCAGGAAAGTAAATACAGAATTCCCTTAGGGCGTTGAGTTGAGGAGCAAAAATTCCACTGTCTGCTTATTAAAAAGCATTAAGTCTTCGACGAAATGCGCGAAATGGTATGGATGACAGTAACATAATAAAAGTGTCATCTCAACTGTGTTTCGTTGCTGCCTGATTTGGACATTAGAAATTACAATTAGAAATCATGCGACACATAAAACAATTGTTAAGGCAATGTGCTTTAGTTACTTAAAATGTTGCCTCGTGTGTATTTAGCATAATATATTTATATACATGGCTTAATAAAATTGTCTCTAATTTATTTTAAAAATAATTTAAAATAAAACATCAAGCAAAGATTAAATGAAATATAGCTTCTTCAGCAGTACTTAAAATGCAGATTGCAAAAGCGTGTCTTTCATTTTTTTTTTCAATGTGCCACTAAGCCAGCACGTGTATTATTTTAACCCAGCAGAGTTTCCTTAGTACTACGACTTAGTGAAATATAAATATTTACTAAATGGTTAATTGGCGTTAAAATTGGTGGCTAAATTTTTTAAAGTCATTAAAAAAAGTATAATTTTCGTTAAATCAATCTTAGCAAAATTAAATTTGTAACCTTGACTTTAAAAAGAAATCTTAAGTATGTGGCATTTTTCTTAGAAGATTATATTTCTGCGGGTTACATATTAAAACATTAATTATTCTAATGGCATTTAAGAATTTCTTGGTAATAAAAGCCAAACTTGAGAACAAATTATGTTCTGCTGTTATTTTCGAAGGCGGACAAAATATAATATTCCATTTTTTAATATTAACATTTAACAGATTAATAAATAATTCTGCATCAAGTTCGTTTAAAATGCTGCATGTTAATGAATGAGTTGTATGCAAAGAGCATTGGCGTACCTACAGAATTTTTCGGGGGGAGACTATAGACCTTTAAGGAGAAGGAAAATTGTAACATTTATTAGAAATACAATAAAGAAAAGAAATTCTGGGTCAGTTAAATTTACCCTCTCCAGACAGTGTTGCCTGCGCCCGTGGCATCCATATGCACCTATAGACAGTGTACAATGTTTTTTGTCTTAATCGACCATCTTTGTTTTGTTTTTTTTTTAGAAATTTGAATTCATGTTCAAATGTTGTTTGGAAAAATTTAATTCATGTTCAAATGTTGTTTATTGGCTCTTAAATCACACCATCATGCTTAATTGTTTCGAGTGTTTTTAAAAAATATTTTTGAATTTCAACGTAAAATTAAATTTTCTGTGTATGTATGGGTGCATGTATTTTAAATCTACTTGTTATTTGTTCATCTGTCTGTCTGTAACACCTTAAAACACGTAACAATTAAAATGACTTTGACATTTTAAAACGTTTATTTTCATTGATGTTACTGAATTTGAAATTTTGTATGCAGAGATCATGATTAATTAAAGTTGTCTTGAGGTTTGGTTTTTTATTGGTATAGTTATTATTTTTTTCGAGAGCCAAGTTTAAATCTTTATCTTTTATTATAAGAAAAACAAAACTTTCTTGTAAATGCGTTTTGCATTTTATTAAATTTTATTTAATACATGGATAACAGAGAAATGTCCTGCTAAAGGATCTGTCTGGACTTACCACAGTCAAAATAATGATTTATTTAGAAGAAATTAAAATTATAAAGTGAAAAGAAATACAAGAAATAGAAAAACCGTGCGATTTTTCAAGAAATAAAAAAACAGTGCAATTTTTCGGAATGGCATATAAAAATGTGAATGAGCATTTATATATAAAAATTTCCAGATATAAAAAATTGGTTTTATTTTATAACATTCTAATGAACATAGTATTTTAGTTTTGATAAATATTTCAATATGTTTACGATGAATATAATAACATGTTTGCTATAATGATAGTTTGTGATTGTAACAACCAAGTTTTCTCTTTGTGTGAGGAGAGGGTCAGGTCAGTGACAGATTCCTTTTATCACTTGTATCAGTTGCTTCAACTTAGTCACTTGACTTGTTTAAATTAAATGAAGAGAATTCGAAAACTTATCAAAATCAAATACAAGGTGGCGCAAAAGAAATGTCATAATTTTAATTGGCTGCCATTTTATAATAAATAGAAGAAAAACAAACGCTTTCTTTTCATAAAAAGGTAATTTGAAAGTCTAAAATTAATGATATTAATTGGAAAAAATTATATCACCCAAATGGCCACTTTCCGAGTTGATGCATAATTGCCCTCGTTTTACGGCATTTTTAAATGTTGCCCACAAAACATCTGCCTCCAAATTGGCGATTTCTTCTTGAAGGTTGGACTTCAAGACTTTCAAGCATCGTGATTTGTGGTGACAAACGCAAGATTTTAAAAATTTCTAAAGAAAAAACTCTGTTGCTGTTAGAACTGGTGATCTGGACGGACAGTTTAAATTTCGGAAACTGAAGATCAATCGAGCATATGGTTGACGACGACGAGAAAAATGACAACAAAATTCACGCTGCGTCAAAGCAACAGACTGAAAAATTGCCAAATAATCAGTAACAATAATTCCTCGTTCTTTCGGTGTGTATCGTTCCATGAATTACTGACAACTACTTTTCTATACAATGTCACAGCACAGAGCGAGCAGTGTTTGTCACCATCTGCAGCCAATTCAAATTCAGACATTACGTTTTCGCCATATTGTATAAACTAACTTGGCATAATTTTGCTCGGAGGCATCGACAGGTATAACAATAAAAATTAAAAAGGCACTTACACGCTCATCAAGAGAATGGATATTGATTTTTAGAGTAGCAAAACGTACCTGAAAATAAAAACAAATACAAATAACGATTAAAAAACAAAATAATGACGAAAAATCTGCATGTGTAAATACAAATCACTGCAAAAAAAATGTGGACATTAGAAATCGGAAACTGGGTCATATTTAAATTCACATGGCAAAAATACAACAACAACAAAAGGTAACAAAGACGCATTAAAATGAAAATGTATGGACGCTTTTTGTGTAAAATTCACTTTCTGATCAAAACAAATGAAATAAAAAACATAAAAAAATACAACAATTTCACTGTCACACAACATGAATCAATGTCACTCTGCCAATGGCCAAAGAAACTTTGCAACATCAACAATAAAAAATGATTAAATATATTTATGTTTTTATGTGTGTATAAATAAAAAAGATACCCAACATAATCGGGCAACAAATAACTGGGTTAACAAGTGTTTAAACGCACATTTTCTACTAGAAAATGAAATTGCTTCCCCATCAAGCCACACAACAGCCATGAGAGGCAGCAAGGAATTTGATGCAGCACACTTGCAAACACAAACACACACACACACGCATTCATGTCTAGCAGCTCGTTAAAAATGTAAAATAACAAGAAAAAAAACAAAGATCTTTGAACAATTGCCTAGACATGATATAAGCAAAAGTCACCAAAGAGAAAATTCTTGCCACCCAAAATGAAAAGCATCAAGCGAACAGACAGACGAGCTTTCTTCAATAATAAGGACAGGATCAAGTAATTGAAAACAATTTCTCCTTAAACTGAAAACATTGACTATTCTTGTAGTTGCGATCAATGATGTTCAAATGATCTTGGTAAATTGCAATTCTTTTTCATTCATTCATTCACTTTTACTTCAAGGAGGTCTTGCTGGCAGCTCTAGTGCGTGTCTTTTTTTTTTTTGAAAGGAAATCGATATTTTTTTATCAATGAAGTTAAAGTAGAGTAAGTAAGAAGAGGTGCGTTTACACTCACTCTTCTAAGAGTGTGTAAACTTTACCATAAAAATGTGTTCACATGACCATAATGGGCTTAAAGCGTTTAATAACTTGTTTTTTAGGCATTTCGCCACCATCAAGACACGTTAAATGTGATGCCAACGACAAGTTGTCTAAAAGCTCAAAAGATGCTACTAACGACTATCTGAGATGGTCACCATTCACGTCATTAGTTTGAATCATATGGAATCACATGGAATCGTGAGTTACTTGTGGCCTTAATCAAGTCACATCGATCATATAAAAAAGTCGGAATTTTCGGGAATTTATTAAACAAAGATTATTTCAAAGCTTACACATGATTTTATTTTATATATTTTTTAAATCTAAAATGTTATATAAAATTTCTAATGACTCGATTATAAATGGCAACCGAAGCTCATCAGTTGGGTTGCTGATTGGCAACAAAAAACTTCTGGTTGACATTTAGTTTCGGTTGCCAACGGCATTCACATTTTTAGCACAGATATAATAGGTCTGTTCGTTCACTAAAAGTTCTTATTAATTGCTATTAGTTGTTACCAGAAAATATTCACATACTAAAAAATTTGTAGATATTGACAAAAAAAAATTTAAATCGTTATTACACCTTTTTCAGTTTAAATTGAGAAACTACAAATTAATAATCAGAAATCAAAATTAATATTGACAATATCAAAATTATTATTGAGAAAATCCAAATTGAAATTGTGAAAACATAAATTAATACCCAGAAATATAGATCTGAAACCAGTGTACAACTTTTTAATTTTGAAATTTTCTTGTGCTGTACACATGTCGCAATTGTAATATTTTATTTTTTAATATCAATTAAGATTTTCGTAATATTAATTAGTTTTTTCTCAATACCAATTAGAATTTCTTATTACAGCGGAACAAACAAAATTTTATAATACATTGCCAATGGCAAATAATATCGCCCATTGCCGTAAAAAGCAAAATAATATAAAAAATTTCCCATATATTTTATTGGAAAAATTTAAATTCATAAAAAACAGAAAATATTTCGCCGACAGGAAATTTCATGTGATAAAAAATATACATAAAAAGAAAATTTTATGACAGAATTTTCCCTTCATTTTTCTTATTTTTTATTGCTGATCGCAATACAATAATAATACAACCGTTTCAATTTATCGCTTCTTATTGTTTAAAAACGAAAAACATTTGCCGACAGAAAATTGTATATGTTTATACTTTAAATATCACATAAAAATTAAAATTGATGGGTATTATTGACATCGTGTGGCACATAGAATCAATATTGTTACTAACACAAAAGCAAGGATTGAAACAAAAAATGTATTTGTGTAGTAATCGTTTAAAACAGCGGAATCAAGTCGTGAACCCTTGTAGGATCAGTAACAAATTGTTGCTAATAAAGCATATATTTATACTCTTTTCTAATTTTGAGAACTTAAGAGAGTAATTTTGAGAACTTAAGAGAGTAATTGCATTACCTTCTCCCTCTTGTTTACTGGGAAAGTAAACGAATAGACTTGATATGCTTGCAACTGGAAGCCGTACTGAAGTTGCAGGAAATATTTGAAATAAAAATTCTTTAAAAAGAATTTTCTATGACACAATTCATGTTTTTTTTTAATATTTACAATGAAATATAACGTATCATTTTCATTAAATCAAATATTGGAAAATTTTTTAATTAATAGTTTATTGCGTAGTAATGAGTAATTTCGTTTCACATTTACGTGGGCTTCATGAGCGTGAGTCATGTGTAATTTTTTGCTAATTGACGTGAATGGTCAATTAGTCACACTTACACTAATTAATTAAGAAGTTTCCAACGCGAGCATTTTTGATAACGATTTATTTCCACTAACACTCACTTCGCGGTAGTGAGCAAGAGTCACACAGGGAAAGATCACCAGCAACATTTTATAATTTTTGGCGCACATGATATCTAATAAGAGATGCTTACGCTGTCTTCACTTAATTTAAATTTTTTAGCGTGAACATTTTGTGAATGTGAAATTTAGTGATTAGTAACAATTTCTTTTCACACTCACCTGAGCCTTTAATAACAATTATAATGAGAAACTTTTTCGTTGATTCGCTTTTATGATCGTGAGTGAAAAACTAGTCACGATCCTATCTCTACTAAAAACAAAAATAAATAGAAAATCACTTGCATTCATTTATGGATCTTTTTTTTCTCTATACGAAATTGTGTTTTCAAATGCCGTTCTAAATTTTAAGATGTTTTTCTATTTCTTTTTTCTGTAAGTCATCTGATGGTTGCTGGTTTTGTTGTTGGTTTTAATGCTAAAGGAAATTTGGCCAGAGGAAAAATTTTTTTACCTTAAATGTCTGACACATACACAAAGTGGAAATCCATTTAAAGAAAAGGAAATTCATTTCTCTAGATCCGTCAAACACTTTATTATTATTATTTTTTTTTTGTTAACATAAATGGGTCAGAAAAAACTCTTACTTTAAATATTATTATAATTTAAATTTTTTTCGAGTAAAGTTATGAATTCCAATTAATAAAAAGTAACTATTTGAGTTGCTTTAATTATTTAATTTTTTTGGCCCAAAAAAATTATTATTTTTAAGCCATAACTTTTCTAACGTCTTTTATTGATTGAATATTTTTTTATTTGAATGTTTTCAGTTCTGTTCTTTGACAAAATTGAGTTAAGAAAACTCTTTTAGGTTTATTTAGGCAATTAAATTTTGTTAAACTTATTTTTACATCAAATTAGATTATAAAAACCGTTGGATCAATAAAATAGTGGCACATTAATTTTTTAATGCCACTGAAATGACTTCAAAAAGAAATTTTAAAAATTATATTTTTGTTTTAGCTGTTGAACTTTGTTTGAAAATAATTAAATAAATAGAAACGTTATTTTTAATTAAATAAATTCATTTAGAAATAAAATGCACAGAAGAATTTTTAGTATTTAAGAAATAGTTTATGTCTTCCATCATGAATCTGAATTTGAATGATTTTTTTTATTATTTGACAGTTATTTGACATATTTTTGGATACAATTTTCTTCACCGTTGCAGTTAAGAACACTTTGATTTACTGTTGCAGCGCAATACTGCATTTGTGAACGTACCCGGTATAACATAAGAAACGTAAGATCTGTGGAGAACATCGCTACTGTCGTGACTTGAAACTTCAGCCGTGCAAAATTCAACGGCACAGAAGCGGAAGATAATTTACCATAGATAATGACGAGTATTTGCTGACTGAACCCTGGAGCACGTCATCAAAAATTGGCCTTCAGCGATGAGGCCTATTTCTGGATGTATGTTTACGTCAACAAAAAAAATTGTTGAATTTGGGACGATACTAATCCACATGAGATCAAAGAGCGTCTAATGCATACCGAAAAATTCTCTGTTTGCAGCGGATTATGGGGCTGGTGGCGTCATCGGTTTATATTTCTTTAAGCCCAAAATAACCCATGTCGTCGGTCCAATTCAAACTAATTTATGCGCAGAGTTAATAAAAATTTAACATTTTGGATGCACGTTACCCAGCGAAGACGCGCGGCAATTCGCTCAATGACCCTTTAAATGAATAAAAAATGTCAATGTATCGCACACAGGCCTTAATGACACGTCCGCTATTTTCCAATATAAGTTAGAGTGAAAAAGTTGGAATAAAAAATTTCTAAGAAATCGAGAATAATAGAAGTTGCATGCAACAAGTTTCATGATAAAAATGTTTAGTGTAAGTTGGGTCTAAGCCAATAACATACAATAACATCACCAGCAGTGAATGATACGTACAAAAAAATGTAGCACTTCCATTGGATCCAATACACCAAAAACTTATCGCCCCTTTTGCTTTTGGCGATATTCGACTTTAAGATCGACGAAGAGAAGATGAAACATTTTTCTTTTTTGTGGATACAATTACAAGGCCCAATATGTACCTCCAGTAAAGGTGTTGCCTTGGCATGGGGGCCAAACCATCGAATTTATGAAAATAGAATAAAAAGTGAAAAGAATATTAAACAAACAATATATTATTTGTTGTATTTTGAATTCCGTCAAGTCTAATTCTTTTATTAGTTGTTTCAATATCGTGTGACATTCATACATTTCCACAATAATTTCAACTTTGCATCATAAATTTCATTTTCTGAGGGCTTTAAAATTTATGACAAATAAAGTTTAGCTCCATCTCCATAAAATTTCTTTCGAAGGGAGAAAGTTGCAAAACAAACACTTCTCTAGGGTGCGATGCAAAGTTGTTGAGATGTTGCGAGAATTTGAAAAGTAAAAGTTACATTTTTATTTCTACTACAAAAAAAAAAAAAAACAACAACGACACAAATACTTGTAAAAAAATAACATAAATTTCAAATAGCGATGCGAGTCTTTATTTGATCTTTACAAATCAAAGTTATTCAGACAAGATTAGAAAACTTTTTGTCGGCCAAAAAAAAAACAGGTGTGTCTTTATTGTAAATTAATTTAACACCTGCCAAAATATCAAAAATTATAAAACTACTCGTATCACGAATTGATGTCTATTTTATTGTGATGGAAAAGAAATTCATACAAATTTAAATTTCTATAATCAATACAATGAATATGATTATATAATTGACGATGATCGATTTCGCCGGAACTTTCACAATTTGGCCAAGAATATCAAGAGATGGAAAGGAAAAGAAAGAATATTTTATTTCCGATTTTCTACGTTTTTTTTTTCAATTAAGAACGAGAGCCGGAATGTTTTGTTCTATAAACCAAAATGGCACATTGAATTTTTCTTAAATGGTAATGAAGGTGGTAGCGGGTGTTTCTTTTAGAGACGCACAATCTTATTCAAAAGAAAATATTATTGTTGAGTTTATTTTCCGTGAACTGTTCCAAAAGAATGTAATTTTTCTTTATGGTCTCGAGCTCTAATCTCATTAGACTTGATTTGAGAATGATGTTTATTTGTTGATAGAATATGCGCCTGTTTTTATGCTGCCCCATATCTCATGAGCACCAGAGTATATCATTTGTGGCAACTTTTGCTTAAACAGTATTATTATTTAAACTGGTCAAGTGGCGGACTCGGATGCTGTAAGGTGTCTGGTGGCGCCAAAAAGGTGCGCATTTATCCCCAATTAATTGTCAAATTTACTTTTTCCGTCATTTCTAATCATAAAACACATTAAAAATAAATAAATATTTAATGAAATTTCCACTAAAATTTAAATTAATTTTATTTGATTAAGAAATTATTTGAATAAAATTTGCGAATGTGATGCCTTTTTTATGGTCGCCAAGAATGGCGCCTTTTATGCCATAACTTGCTGCAAAATTTTTTCGTTTCACATTTATTAGCTTCACATCAAACTTGTACATCGTCAGAATAAAATGCTCTAATGGCCTCAAATCACAGAAATGAAGTGGGCAATTGACAGCTTCTGTCGGTAAATTGATGATACGCTGACTAAATCTTTGTAATCTTCACCATCCTTGTGTGCAATAAATGGCTCCTGAATGTTATTTTGATGAAATTATATTTTGTTACGTATCCATTTAACCCATAAAGTGAATCATATTTTTAATCTGAACCATGTTTTACAAGGCAATTTGATTAGAATCCATACGCTGCTTTGCCACGAGTTTATCGAAACCAAATCGTGAGTCTATACAAAAGCAAACGAAAAATAACAAATAAACTGTAATACTTAGAGATCGGGATATCGGGATCGAATATATTGAAATTGCATCCCGCGATCTTGAGTATGATAAAAATTACACCCCGTGATCAAGTGATAAATCGAAATCCGCTGGCAATGGCTCAGACATTAAAAGAGTTCGATAGAGGAGGGGGAGGTTCTTATATTACAATCACAAAACAATGTAAAACTGTCAAATCGACTGATGTCAATCTGAAGTTTTTTTGCATTCGAAGAAAATTAAATACTACTTCTTTTATCCAATAAAAAAAACTTTGACATTTTATATCAAATATATTGAAAAGTCATATTGATCTAATATCAACATTTAATTGTTAAAATGATATGGATATCGTTAGCAGAAATGGAAAGAGATGCTTGTAACTGAAAAAGTTAAAAAATTTTGAATAATAATCATGAATGTTAAGTTTTACGAACATTATGACGGCTTTGGAATGATCTTCTTTAAACATTAGATTAAATGTAACTATAATTGAAATCATGCAACCAGATATGAAATGCTCATCTATAAAAACTTTAGCTGTCATTTCATATAAATAAAAATCTAATTACATAAAACCGTATTTTATGCTCATATTTCCTTTACTTCCTGATTTAATGCAATAGTATTGAGGTCTGTCTCTGGGTAGTGCGAGTGCAACAACAACAGCAGATGTTCGCCTAATGACCATTGAAGAAACAAAAGAAAAAATATCACTCACCAGCCAACAGACAATTCATTGTCATCGTTATTTGTAATATTAACGGCTTTGGCCACAACGAAAAATTGTATTAACAATATCACAGGAAAAAAAAAACAAAATATGATCGTGTCATACAAACTTAACACCACTATCATCAGCGCCCATCATCTGTAGCAGAAAAAAAAAACAATAGATATCATGGCATCTAATATTTGTTTGTTTGACTGATATTTTGTTCATCTGCTGGATGGCCAGTCGTCTCAGTAGGGTAGCACATAAATATTTCCGTCTCATGGTCTATTGACCATAACAAAAATATAAAATGCATTTACAAACGAGTGCAAACAAAAGAAGCCCACCAACAAAACAAATGTCCAATGTGTGTATGTATATACAACGGGTGGTCCAAATGCAAATGTCTTTTTAAATCATACGAGTATTTTTGATTCTGATAGATTTTTCTTCGGTCGGCAAATATTAACTATTAGACCGCTGTACGCTTGAAAAACATTTGGAAATATTGCAACACAATTGTCTGATGAGGCGGCTATATCAGTACACAAACTTGCCGCATCTGGGGATTGAAAAATCCACACGTCACTCTCGAGAAGCTAATGCATCCACAGAGAGTTGTGGCGTCATAGTGCAAATGAAATTTCGAATGACATTTCCGTCAACGGCGACCGCTACCGAGTCATAATTACGGATTTTTTATGACCTGAAATGGGCGATACGAGTGTAAACTTTGGTTTTAATAGGATGGCGCTCCATGTCGCAAAGCTCATCGCCATGTCATGTTCATATTTGGACCAACTGTAGTGTTTCGTAAAAAATTAAAATGCATTATTTGCCACAATTTGAAACCATAAGTCAGCAACAGACGCTAGTATTGGCAATAAGATTTGAAAAGAAATAAAACTTTAACTCGGCCATATTTAAAATTAAATGATCTTTAAACGAAAGTTCAACTTGAAACAATATTTTCAAAATTAATACGAGTATTTAACAGTTTCTTTAAATGATGAAAAAATTTAGATAAGAACGTATTGAACGGTGTTTTTTGTTTTAATGTAAAAAACTTTCTGGGAAACAGTTAAAATATGATTTTTTATGAAAAAACTTTGTATTAAGAAACTTGTTAATGAGTGGCCCATCTGCGTTCTCCTTCGAAAACCTTCCACTTTCAGCTCTCATTTAAATTTTATTCACCGTTTGTGTTTAATATGTTCTAAGTGAAGTTATGTGTTCTTTGCTTTTTTGTTTGAAAAATTTTAAGCTGGACGCATAATTACACGTACCATTTAAATCATATTTTTTGACATGTTCAGCTTTAGCACAAACATTTATTATTTGAGATCTTGGAAATAAAAACAAAACGGAATGAAATAAATGACGGTTTTCTTACAATTCATTGACGTTTATGAATAAGACGGCAATAAGAAAACAGCCAGACAAACTGACAGACAGATAGACAGACAATCAGAAAAACGTGCACAAACTTCAAAAGAACCATTTATTATTTTGTGTGTGAAAGAAATGTTTAAATATATATTTATGAAAACAACAACATACACTGTTTTTTTTTTTTTTTTTTTTTTTTTTTTGTTGCAAAAATCCCAAAAAGGAGGGGTATTCACTGCTCTTTTGGGCAAACGAAAAAATTTGCAAAATAAATCTTATTTGGTATTGGCATTCAAATTTTTGCCCAATTGGTCTTGTGGGGGCAAATGGAATTGGAATTTATTTATGGCATTAGATTAATAAAAAAATTAATTTTATATTATAATACAGGTGTCATTTTTTTGGAGGCGAAGAATTTTAAATGACATACTCTTCTGCGACAACCGATTTTGTAAAACTCTGTTGTTTTAGGTTTGTTCGTCGAAAAAACTAAATTCTATTTTCAGTAAAAAAAAATTTTTAATCAGTAAATATTTTGTGTGAATGCGGACCCACAAGGAATTTTATAAATTCTGACACATAATTTATATGGAAATAAAATTGATAACAAATACAATTTTTCAAAATAACAAGGTTCTAACGACTGATTCTGAAAGTTGATATCTGGGACTCATTTTTGAGGCGTTTTAAATAGATGTAGTAACTCGGCATGGGAGATCTTGTAAATGAAACCTTTTTGGATAAAAGGTATGTTCAACAGCATGAGGATTATTTGAACCCCCTCGACCCTGGTATGGGTCGAGGGCTTCGTTACTTATTATGATTTTTGATATGAAATCATGCTCTTCTTGTTCCAAGTTTAAATTAACCTTGTCCGAAGGTTACCAGGCAGCAATTCGTGATCAGTTTGCATTTTGTAGGGGAACATTTTCAAATCTATCATCAAAAGTCGTTGCAACAAACGTCTGCTGATGCCTAATTGTGTGCATCATCGCCTCGTTGATAATTGTGGAATCTCCCTGAAGTCGTCGGCAACAGCAGTGATGTTCTCAGTGAAGCGAGTAACACGAGGCCGCCCACTTCTTGCCACACCTGTAGCATACCCAGTGTGCACGAGGTGCTCAGCCAAACGAGCACGACGAAATTTAAGCTGTGTTAAAACAACGGACTGGAAGTTTTGTCAAAAAAGCAGTAACAATAATTCCACGTTCTTGAGTTGGTTATCGCTCCATGGCTTGTTGACAACTAATTCTTTATATATTTTCACCATAAATGTCAAAGCACAGTAATACTTGGCGTTATTTGCGAAAATAGCAGCCATATTGCTTTTGCGCTACCTGCCAAGTGCCATCTTATTATTTCATAGTTTGATAGAAATGTGGTTTGATACATTTCATATATTTTTTTTCATAAAATGAACAGAGTGCAACCTCTACAACATTATTGTGTATGAATTTTATAAGAAATTTTTGCATATGGATTTTGACAGTATTTCGAACAAAATTTTGAACAGAATAGACCAGGACTTATAGAAAATAAATTTTCTGCGAAGTCTGTAAATGTTTTGAAAAAAAAAAAATTTATTAAAAATGTATGTAAGGAATGAATATCTCCTACAGCCTTATTGAAACTTAGTGGGAATAATGAACCGCTAGCGATCCTCTTACGATTATTTCTTTAAATGTCTGCAATAGTTTTCAAATACTATTTAACCCTCTGGCATGATTTTATAAAATTGCAGAGCAAATTAGTTGTGGCAGAATACTGATACTTGCATTTAAAATTTTTTTTAAATGAATTTTAAAACTACATACTTATTTTAGGACAGTGATTAATACACAGATTTTTTGACTACATTTCAAGCAGACAAAGTCACGGTCGCACGGCTGTTGAAAAAAAATTATACATGAAACTTTTTTTAAATTTTACTACCCAATTATAAGTTCAATAAACTTTTTGTGGCTGGAGATTTACTTTTTTAAAGTCTGTCGCTTTAATTGTAAATCATCCCATCGGAAGTCTAAATATATTTACAACATCCAGGCTTTTGTTTAAATAATTTTTAAACGATTTTATTTGCTTTCCTTTAAAACGAGTAGTTATAGCGTCTATTTCTCTCTATATGTCGTTATATTTTTGATGTGTTTAAAACTAAAAATTTATGTGCTTTTCATATGTTTTCTCGTAATTTTCTGGCAATATAATTTTTCCTTTGACAATTTATTGCGGTAGGAAAATCGCAACTATTAACATGATTACGTTTATTTTGTGTAACATTCAATGATCAATGGCTAATCGGCCGCTGATCAGCCATTTGATTTGATGGTGATGGGAAAAGGAATGAATGGTAGTCGTAGTTTCCAATAACATTGGACAATTGACAATTATGTTATTGATATTTTATTATTGTTGTTTTTTTTCTGTGCATTATTTTTCTGCGTTTTTTTTTTGTGTTTTTATTGTAAAGTGAAAGATAATGAATGGTTGGTTGCCCCAACGTACAGTTTAAGTATGATATTTATTGAATAAACGTTAAATGCATTTTTCCCCATTTGCTAATTTTGTTTTATAAAATTTCTGGGAAACAACATGAGTATTTATGTTGTAAACAAAGTAAAAAAAAATATCAAAACTTTATTTCCTTCCGCAATTGAAAATTTGAGCACTTATTTTTTCAACATTAAGATTAAAAAAACAAAACATTTTTTTGTTGTAGTTGTTGTTTTATGTATATAAATAATTTTTACATTGCTGTTAATATTTCTGCTTAATAATACCAAAGAAATGCTTTCTTTCATGTGATCACATTTTCTTGCTGTTTAAAAATGTCAAGTCAAAGTGAAGGTTTAAAATCAAAAACGTTGTACAACTTTTATAAAAACAAAAACAAAAAAATGGTAATAAACTAAACATTATATAATTTTTGTCTTTCTTTATTTCACTAAGTGAATTGTGGATTTTAAACACCATCAAATCCAAGTATTTAACGATCACTTTAATTATTATTCATTAAACATTCAGATCAATTTTTTTTTTCATTCTGTGCTTGAATTCTTTTCTTGTTTTATTATTTCAAATGCATTTCAATTCTGATTTAAAGACCGCTGTCAATAAAAGCAGTTACATTAAAAAAAAAATTAACAAAAAAGACCATAATTTACAAAATACATAAAATGTATAAAAATGATCAGGAATTATATCAGGCCTGGAAATCTGGTTTTGTAAATGTTCATAATGATATTCTTCATGTGTAATAAAAACATGATTCACATAAATTTTGTTAAAGTAAAGTTATAAGAAGCATAAAAATGAAAAGTATTACGTTGTTCTTATTTACTTTGATAATAGAATGAGTGTGTGTTCGAGTATCGCGAACAATTGGTGGTATTTGGGTTTTTGAAATGGTTGTTAAGAATAAATGGCAGAGATCATTCAACTTTGATAACGAACGAAATAAAGAAGAAATAGTGTTAAACGAGCACATGTATACATGATCGTACATTTATAGTTAACTTGGCTGCCACGATATTTCAGTTCAATACATTAAGGCTATTCACTTGAGTTTGAAAAACTACTCTTTCAATTAAGCTGAACAGCTTTTAGTTTCATCTGGCTCAGTTTTGCTTCGTTGTGGCTTTTCCATGTTAGGCGGGCATCTATATTTTTTTTCTCTTTTTATTGGACCAGCATTCAACCCCGGTAATGGAGCAGCGCAGTGTGTGTGAACTATGAAAATAGTTTATGGGAAAGAGAATAGCGTTTGTGAACATTCCACAAACACGATGTATGTGATAGATTTAATACCACATGAGAACTTTTCGGCTAAAGGGCGAGTTTTCTCTGTAATACGTAAGCGATTCATATTGACATATCGATCACAAATGGATGTTCTTAAAAAAAAAAAAAAGATCGAGTTACGGGAACGATTTCCTTAATTTCGCCTAAAACACATCAAAGCTTCCAGTGAGTCAATAGAGTTGATTACCCTACTATCACCGATAAGATTCTTCGCCCCTTTGCAATTCTACTGATGCAATTACTTATGCGCAAAAATGGCAGCCATTTCAAATCCTGACATTATTCTTGCACCACCCTTTATTATTTATGGCCTCTGTTAACAGAGTTTAACTGACCTTCGTAGACTAGTAGGTAGTGTACTAGACTCGTAGTGCGAAGGTCCCAGGTTAGAATCCTGCCGCCGAACTCTGGCAGTTTGTGTCTGATAATTAAAAGGGAGCGCACAACAAGCCTTCACTGGCTTAAGTGTATGTCGTATGACATGGGCTATCACACACCTCCAATCAACCTAACCTAACCTAACAGAGTTTAAAAGGATAAAAAAAACTTTATAGCAAAGAACTTCGAATTAAAAACAATTTTATTATATTTACTACCTTCAAAAATATTTGAACCGGCTTCAACTATCGCAATAGATAACGCATATAATAATATTATATATATTTTAAATGTTATTTTTTAAGTCTATTGCATTTTTTTAAGTTTTTAATTGGGAGGCATCCTTCCCCTGATTTTTGTCATTGGCCAAAACACGATCACCTCTGGAGCACGCCAACTGTGAACACTCTTAATGCTTATTATAGTTAGACCGATATATGATAATAAGGCATTCATTTGCTTGGGAGGGGAATAATCCCTTGCTCCTAAACTGTGAATCAAGTAAGATCTAAGGCTATAAAATTCTTAATTTGTATGAGAGGTATCCTTCCCTTTAGTCCTAATACAAATTGATGAGGCATAACCGTTCATAGAAAAAAGAATTACCAAAATCGTTAAAAAAATCATTTGTAGTGGCTAAAATTTATTAAATTTGTTAGAAAATTGTTTGGGTAAAATTAAAAGCATGTCGCCAAAATTCACATAAAAATATAATGGACTCAAATAAAGATGCTTACGAGAATCTTGATCGAAATCTTTCTGCTTATATGAAATCAAAGCTATGAGAAGCTCATGTTCAGTAAATCGACTTGTTTTAGAAATCTAATAATTTTCTAAAATAAAGAAACAATAAAAAATTTGTCTTCTGCAAATCGTGTGATTAAAAGTTAAATTAAAATAAATGTTTTAAAATATTTCAAAAACGTTACAAATTGCCCTAAAACAAATATTGGTAATACAAAATGTATGAATATTATTTGAAAGGGATTTTTGTGATTTGATGCCACTAAATTTTTGAGAACAAAAATTTTTTTATTAATCCTTCTAATTTTTCTTTACACTTGAAGCAAAAAGATGAAGAAACTCTAAAGGGTTTTTTGAACACATTTTTTTTTTAACTTTAATTTATTAAAGTGCACATATACATAATTTGATCACAATCAAATATTAATTATTTTTTTTGTATCTCTTCAGACATTTTTTAGAATAATAATACATTTGATTTACTTTCGACCAGGTTTGTTTACTCGGTTTTAAGACAAGATTAATTATGTGAGTTCGAGAAATTGTCTCAAAGTCGCTTTACATATACAGAACAGGCCCGACAATCTTTTCCTATAGCTTATTTCAACATTTAAGCAAATAATATATTAAATTAATTTGAAAATCATTAGACTTCTTGCTTTCCTTTACTTCCTTTCCAACTGTACACAACACAGTGCAACTTCAACAACTTCCTTCACCGCTAATGCAAACAACACAAAGTATCAGACTTAAGTGGCAAGACTATTTGCTTAAACCCAATTTAGCATCATTATCTATGATCTATAATAATTTTCCCGCTTGTCTTAAAGCGAGTGTTAATATCCTGTTATTAAAACAAACTGCTCCCCCATTTAGCAGCCATCATCATATTAAAACATACTTTCTTTCATCTTGTATGCCACTTTGGAAGAGAGAGAAAAAAAACCAACAAAAAGTATTCTGGTAGGTTGTTATCAGGCATAAAGATAGGCAGACAGACGGACGGACAGATAGCAGACTTGCATATGCTTGTGTTATTTATTGTGCACATGGTGGTGCAATTGTTTTCTTTATTTTATAATTTTTTATATTGAACTTTTTAACACGATGAGCTCGTGCCAATTTCCTTCTTTTCAAAAAATGGGGGAATATATATGAATTGTTTCTTATTTATATAAGAATCTAAGATAAAACACATGTTTATCTATTTAAAACATTTGGAAAAAAGTTTTGTTTTTCCAAATTCTTTGTTAATTATAATTGTCATTTTGCATTAAATATATTTTTAGCACATTTGGTTAAAAGTACAAATATAATCTTAAGAAACAAATTGCAGAATTATATTTTGCAATAATTGCATTGATAGAAACCCTAGAAAAAAAACTAACAGACCTAGAACACGTACAGTGGCCGTAGGGTTGCAACATCAAAACTATTATTCGTATAACAACAACATCTACAGAAGCAATAATCATGTAAAAATTATTTCATTTTTCATATTTTAATTTGTGTATACGTGTGTGTGAGTTCCATTCGCAGCTGCAATTCTAAGAAAATCTTAAGATGTAGATGCTGATGAGGCAAGTTGAAGCCACAATACAAGAAACCTTCAGCAAAGAGGAACGAACACACATTGAAGAAGTCAACAAATTAATTTCCTACCCAAACGGGTAAGAAACAAATGTATTCAACACACGTGTGATTTTAATGAAAAGAGAGTGCCCAGAAGAAAAATTTTGTAATAAACTATTTGACATCTATCACCGAAAAGCTTCACAGATTCATATTATTTTTCCCTTCTTACAGCAGAAATTCTTCAAGCAAAATCGGATTCTTTTAGTTCTTTTCTTTTATTTTAGCAAAACTTTTTAAGAGTACAATTTCTTTACAAACTGTTGTAAAATGAATGGAACAAAACTTCTTCAAAGATATTCAGAGTTTTTCACTTTTTCCTTGCCTTCTATCGTAAATTTCACTCCCTCTTTTTTTATACACTGTGAGAAGGGGATAAAGGTCGCCGGAATGAAAATATGTACAGTATTGCTTTTTCCCCCAAAAATTTTTTTACCTGTGAATTACAAGGGATATTTATTTTTTTAAATTAAAAGTAAACAAATAGAAAAAGGCCAAAAAGCAAAAATAAACATTATTTCCACCATTTATTAATTTTAGTGGAAGCGATGTACATAAATATTTTAAGTAAATAACGAAAATTCATGTTTATTTGCCTACAAAAAAAATATTTTCACTTGCCACACCTTTGCAACACTTACAAGCAATGGTTTATACGTGTACATTTAAAATTCTGCATATGCAACACTTCATGTGAAAGTGGAAGCTGAAAATGAGGCGCGTTCACAAAAGAATACATTCCTATCAATATTAAAAATAAATTATATTTATTTTATATTTTAATTAAATGAATCATCTTTAATTTGACTTCCATAAAAAATATCTCTGATTTATTATTAGAATTAAATCCCGAAGAAGATTGGGATCGCGAAAAATCTCGGATTGTATATTTTAAGGCATCCCGAATGCTTGCAGATGGTATGATCAAGCGTGAGCTCAATCAGCTAGTGTACATTCGAGTCATGTGTTCATATGACTCACGAACACGCTCATGACTAGAGGTAGTTTGCATACAAGTTTATGAAATTTATGCAGTTCCCTGCATTCAGTACAAATCAATTTTAAATTTTCGCACTAAATGCAGGTCTATTGTTTACAAATTTCAAGCAGAATTCTAATATCAACATAATTCTAGAAATGGGGCCATGTATCTCTTTAACGAAATCCGAAATTTATCAACCAAATAATAAATTCGTAAAAACTTCTTGCTGGACGATCTTTACATACAAGAACTAGTCATAACTCAAGCCAAAGTCTAGATCATTCAAAGGGACTCGCTTTTATCAGTTATAAAAAAACAAGCCAAGAAACTAATCACAAAATCTGTGTGATTAAAAACAAAATAATAAATAAAGAAACAATAAAAATAATAGAAAAATACAGAAAATACACACAAGGGATTCTCTTACTCGTATATCAGTTTACACTTGTTCTTTTCTTTATGCTCAAATTACCCGGTAACTTTAATTATTCGTACCAGCGCACAGATACAAGAAACATAAATTTTTCTTTAAAGTTTATGACTCTCAGCTTGAACGTGCTTGCCTTAAAAAAACAAAGAAGTTTCAATAAAAGGATTTTTTTTCATTCTTGTTTCATTATTAAAAAAGTTCCAAGTATTTAAAATTACCACTAATTTCAAATGTAAGTTGGCCATATTCCAATGACCGTTATAAAACAGTTTTATGGTTGGGTTTTACATGTCTAACACAATACGAGTAAGTTGTTAGAAATGCTTAGAATACTACTACACATTCAGGCTGTCAATCCGCCAAGCTGCTTAAATTCTTCGCATTCAGTTTAGCTGCAGGGCCGTATGGGAAAAGAGATGAAGAATTGACTGCTGCGTTCGATGGACATGTGAGTGACTTTAGAATTGTGCATTCTAACGTACGAGTATTTGAATATGAAATGCAAGTCTAACCGTATTTTATTATACGTTTTTGTATGCAGACTTGTTACTTTTTTTCAATTTATTCGCAGATAAAGTATCGTATCGCCACGTATCTTGGTATCGCAAACATTTTTTATTGTCCATGTTTATAGTTGCCTTTGTTGTTGCTGCTGCAGTTGCTGTTTGTTTTATTTCTGTTAGCCATATTAAAATTGCTGTTGTAACCATAAAGACTTTATTTATGGTGTGTGCCACACATGCCTCAACCAAAGATACTCACATCTTTTGGTATTTAGTCGTACATGTAGGCAAGAGTGTTTATCTAACCAATAACATTTACCGCTTGTTAAATACGGTTATTCAAAAGTTTAAGGCCGATATTTTGAAAAAGGAAGAAAACAATGTACTGATGAGGGAAATGCCTTAACTGCCGCTATGCCAGTGTTTCTTTACCTCTCTCTCTTTTTCTCTCTCACTGTGAGTACCCAGCCATGAACATGTATAGCTTAGGGTCTGGAAGTAGTGCAAACTTGGATCATTTTCAATAATTTTAGGATATTCTCTTCTTCGATTCCTATTCACCGATTTGGAAGTTATCTTCATTATGTTGAAAAAAATCAACTTTTATATTTTTTTTTTTTGCATAAAAAGTAATTTTATGTTAATTTATAATCGTTCATTTGCCAATGGTACGATTTTTTACAAGAAAGTCATTGCAATTTTTATATAGATTTAAAACAAATTTATTTTACAAAATATCAAAAGTTTGATTTTTTGTATGCATTTTGCAAAAGCTCTAATTGTTTCTAACGATTAGTTGGGGAGAATATCCCAAATAATGAATTTTCAATATTAAAAAATTTATTTTACTTTATAAAAATGAAGTATTTTCGAATCGATTTAAATTCATTCCTAGTTTAAATTAAATTTGGACAATTGGATCCCAAGAAGTCGAAATAGCGCACTAATGGATCTTTTGGATGCAATAAAAATGTCATTCTTAAGAACGACTTCCATTATTTTTGCTGGTATAATATTTATAAGTCGTTTATGGATGGCAATTGAGTTATTAGTTGCCAAAAGGTTCAATTGGCAACTGGCATGACCCATGGTACTATGCCGAATAATAGTATTCGCCAGGAGTGCTGCTGGCGCTTTTCCTATCGCTGTTCAGTCCTATCGCTGCCTACTTAAGGCCAAAGAGTACTGAATATTCTGCAAGTAGTGATTATGAACCACATGAGCTGCGTTCCATTTCGCAAATCAGACAAGGGACTACAGATATCTGTTTGTGAACTCAGCTAGTTCAAAGCTAAACTCGTTGCTTTGGATGTCTTCATGTCCTGTAACCTGTACCATCGTCCTAACAGAGGCAGAGATTGAAACATGCCAGCACACACTTTGATTTAACCACCTGATAGCGGCTAGTCAATCCATAAAAATTACCATTAACCGGTCTCCAAGATGAGTCCTTCAATTCTTTTCACAGTTACCTTTCTTTCGCTTAGAATAAGGTGGGTGTGTCCGGTAACCTGAGTGATATAGAAAGACCAAGATCCTCAGAGAATATCACCGACCAAGTGCCAGCAACCATTTTCAAATCGCGTTACTACGGATCATACTTTTGTTATTCATACTGAGCATCTGGAGAGAGAAGAAGTTGGTAAAGTCCATGACATTGATCATGATGATTTCTGGAATTGCCACCCTGACACTTCGTTGCTTAATGAAATGTCCAATACGGTCGTGTCTTAAATTGCCTTATTGTCTGAGTCTTAAGGGCCGATCTAGCAGATATTTAGTTGATAAGTCAAGCATCGTGTCTAGACCGACCTAAGGGATATATCTCGTTGCATGTGTAATCGCCAGTGCCATCCTTTGCACTTTGCCTAACGCAGGAGCCATAAAAAAAGGAATGCAACAGATTGATTGGAAAAAGAGTTTTGAATTTTGATTTGGAAGCGAATCTCACTTGAACTGCTTAAACGTATTTCTTGATTGTAAATTAATTTCAACACTTGTCGATCTCTCCACTGAACTATTGAGCGAAAAAAATTTAAAATGACATAATGACAGAAAAACTGTTTTTCTTAAAAAAAAAGAAATTCATAATTATAAACTTTATGTGCGTTTGTGTATGTTTAAATGCAGCAAAAGCAGCAGCATAAATAATTTTTTTATAAAACTGGACTTGTGAAATTGTCTTTTAAGTCTATGTGTTTGCTCTGCAATTAAAGTGCAACATTTTGTTGTTCGCAATAAATATTGCTTATGAATTCAGATGAGTGTGTGTGTGTGCGAGAGTGGCAAGTGGCTAAAAATCATTTAACTGTCACTAAAACTTAAAGTTTTACACTTTCTTAAGTGTGTATGAGTGCTACTTAGTGTTCGAGTTGTTGCGTTTGTGTTTGTGCAAATGTTTGCTAATCAGTGCGTATGAGGAGTTTATGCAACAACTTAAACGAAAACAATTATTGATTGCGTAGTTGCCGCAAGACACATTATTAACAGGAATTTTGTAGTCGACTTTTTTTGTTTCTTTTTTTTCTCAATTTAATAATATTAACAACTTGCATATATTTAACCATAAATAATACAGCAGAAGGATTGGTTGGGTTTTTCTCTCTTTTTTTATTACCCACATTAACTTTTGAGGCAACATTATGTTGATGAACAACAAACAGCTGCCACCAGCAGAAACATCTTCTTCAGGAAAAACAAGTTGGGATGTTACTGTTTGCAAATATGGGTTTATAGTGTTACGAAGGAAAAATTGTTTAATATCAACTTGTTTTAATGCTTCTTTTTTCATTTCAGTTTATTTTTGAGTCGAGTCTGTTATCCGTTTTCAAGTTGCAAGTTGTACATACGAGTTACTTGTTAATGATCAATATTACAAAATACTTGAGCTGATTTAGGCTTAAAAATGTTTAAATCCGTATGCAGGCAGTTTTATATACATTTTAATAAAATAAATGATTGGAAATTTTCCAAGTTAATTAATTGAAATCGGGTTAAATCAAAATTATATTTTATTTGAATTTCACATTAGATTAAGAAAAAAAAACATTAAAAAAATCTTGAGCTGGAAGAGAAGTGAATATATTTTTATTAATTTATTTCTAGTAGATTTAAAGCTGATCTTATGTCAGCTCATCAGTAGATCTCTTGTCATGTTTTGAAAACTTAAGAAAGCTTATGCTTGTGCAAATATAATTAGAAGTTTCATATTTATTACCATTAATATTGCATTTGAAAGCACTGTATACAGAGCTTAACAAACTAAGTTTTCATATATTTAATGATACTTTGGGGGACTCACATGGCGTGCTACTGACATCTGTGATATTGTTATAATGTTGTAAATATTTTTAAACTATCTTGTGACATTGCAAGAACATGACTGATGGCATGCCTTGTGAATCTCCTAAATATACTTAAATAAAATTTTCTTAAATTTTCACAAACATATAGTTCCGCCAACCTTTTCGGCTTTTTATTTATTTTCTTTATTTCTCACTTCGCTGTGAGTGTAAAAGTTCTTTATCAATATTTTAAAAATACATATATTTTTCCTTTATTTCATTTCGATTTATTGTATTTTGTTGTGTTATTTTTTATACTTTTCCTCCGGCTTAATTACACTATTTAGATAAAGTCTTTAAAACAACCATTGAACAACACGCTTGAGGTTTTGTGGCTTCCAGCACTTAATAAATAAACTCCAAATATATATACAAACATCACCTCAGCACTTGCATCTCACAAATATATAGAAATATACTCTTCCACATCCAACCAAGTTACCAAAACACCAGGAGAAAGTTCAAGTTCTTTAGGAAATTAAAAGCAATAAAAGAAATTTTTACTTTGTTAAGAGGAAATTTTCTTTAAAGAAAAAAAAAAGAAAGAAATTAATGTTTTCATTTGGTAAAATAATATTTAAAATTTAAATTATTGTGAGTGCACAAGTTGGAAGTCTTATCAGTAAAAGTACAATGTCGTGCTGTATGCAACGGATAGATGTGTGCATGGTGTTGGTGCTTAACTGCCTCATGCCTCCTTGTATGTCGGTATTACAAATGATTATGTATGATTGGATCATATGATCCAAAACGAAAAAAAAAAAAATAAATTGTATTGAAAAAAGTGACTGACTGAATACTTTCGCTTTTAAGAGGAATTATTGCCTGTTGTTGTTATTGTTGTTGATGCCATTATTTTGTATGTAAATGCTTTTCAAACCCAAAATTACAAGTGATAAAAATTTATTTTTTAAAACTGAAAATAAAAGTCCGCACGCTTTTAAATAATATTTGCTTACGAAACTTCAAGACATGGAAACACTTAAAAATACATAGTTTCTCTTTTAAAAAAAGTTATTAATAAATCGAACCATTAAAAAGCAGACCAATGACTTGAAAATAGAATTTATCTACTATGAAAAAACAAATTAGATGAATTTCTATTTATTATTAAAAAAAACTATTTTTGATAGTAGTGCAACAATTAAAGACTAAAAAAATTGTTAGGCGTGGCAATTATTGGACGAAAGGATCAACACTCAGTCTATATATTGGTCATTATGTCCCTTTCTAGCAAGAGAGAAAAAATGCCTTTAAACAATGATATAGTGGTCTGAAATGTCCTGCAAAAATATTTTTCATAAGATTCGACTTTAAGTCTTTGAATACAACGAAACTCGAAATACAACTCGAATAACAGAAATGAGTCAAAAGGCGTTTAAAGGTTAATTTTATACTTATTCACATTTGTATCACCAACCAAATGTAGCCATTACATCTAAGGTTGAAAATGTGCTCAGCAATTTTATGTAAAACACTACGAGGAATAGTTTTGTGAAACATTTTAACCCTCTAACTGCACATTTTTACATTATAAATCTTAGTTGTATGGGTCTTTTGTATCCCCTTTTGTAAAATGGTGCAGGAAAACTACACTTATGGTGAATTCACCCATTCGTTCAGAACGTTCCGAAGGATTTTTTTATATGTAGTTTGACGTCTCTATTTTGAGAAAAAGAGTAAATTTAATGCGGAACAACAACAATAATTTCGTTCAAACGAATGGTTGAATTCACCGTTAGACAGCAGAGTTGTGAGTTAAAATGTCCTTTAAAAATATATTTCATTAGATTCGACATTAAGTCTTCGAATACAACCAAACTCGAAATACAAATTGAATACCAAAAATAAGTCAAAAGGCATTTAAAGGCACTTTTTACCCCACAAACCTTTGATGTATGTGTGTTTTATCCCCTTTTGTAAAATGGTGCAAGAACACTTACCTTAAACAGCGATGTAGTTTGTTAAAATGTCCTTTAAAATTTTACTACAAGCTTTCGATTACACCAAATCAAAAGAATTCAACCTGAATGGCAGAAATAAGTGAAAAATTAAAATTCCCTCAAAGGTTAATTTTTTGCCAACTCCCATTTAGTGTTGAAATGTACTACAAAAATATTTTTTTTTGTTGCAACGATTATGTACAAGAAGGCTCAATTGCAAAATTATTTTTCGAGCTTGTCGAATACATCTTTTACCACCGCATAAGCTTCGTAACATTTTTTGCGTGTCATAATTGCATACCAGCATACCTACAATGCCAGATCCTCCAGAGTTCTTTTTAAGCGGACATCTAAATATTTTTACCTTCAGTAATAACCAAAAATAGTCCTTTTTATTAACTGCCTTTATTTTTATCGTTTTACCACTTCTGCCGCCAGAATTTATGATGAATGGACTCTTTGTTATATATACATAATTTTATTTTCATTTTCAATCGTCATCATCATTAATTGTAACCATCAACAATGTACCAGAGAAAGTCAATTTAAATGAAAAAAAAATGCAAAATGCAATGATGACATTCACTTCGCATACGAGTATTACGGATATTAAGTTGTCAGCTTTTGGCGCTGGCCATGCAACTCTTTTATTTTTACATAAAAGAAAAAAAGGTACATATATATATTGTTGTTGTTGTCCACTGATAAATATAGAAAAAATAGATACCAACTTCGTTTGACATTAACAATTTTTATTAACTTTTATTTGCGGAAGAGTATTTTGAAAACTGGCCGTCTACTCTTTGCGTTTAAGTGGTACTTTTTTAATTATTTTGCTATTATTCGTTGTAAAATCCTAGATTTAAATTAGTAATGCTTTTCTATTTTTATTCATATAATTTAAATTAAGGAAGAAGAACTTGTACCCAACAAAGTTGAAATTTTTTTACAGTGAAATATGAAAGGAAAAATTACTTTAGAAAATAATTATGCAATTCCCTAAGGATACAAAGGATTAACATTAATACCCTCATAAAGTACCTTTCAAAACAAGAGCCTTTTCATATGCATTTAAGAAATATTTCCCTAGAAGACTTTTTCTTAAAACAAGTCTTTAAAAGATCTTTAAGCACTAATCCTCTTAAAATTCACATTAAAAAATGCCCACTGAAATATTTTTATTTTTTAATTATTAAGTGTTTCACATACAATTACAAATCATATTATATATTATATTATATTGTAAGGAAACCGATCAGCATATCCTTAGTGGCGTGCCTCCCTTGAAATATACTTTCTTAAAAATCTCTTAATAAATATCTTTTTTTAACAAATCTTATAAAAACACCCTGTTATAATTTTTACGACTTTCACAAAAAATTCTAAAGGAATTAAAGTACTTTTTCTATCCCCATAAAAATAGCAGTACCTTTTATAAAAAAGTGCCTTCGAAAAAATAACCTTTTAAAAAGATAACTTTAAAAAAGTACCTTTCAAAATAAGTATTTTTTAGAGGTACTGTTAAAAAAATGCCTTTTGAGTAAGTGCCTTTCACAAACATTACATTTTGGGAAGGTACCTCCTGCAAAAGTTCCCCTTTGTAAAAGTACATTTTAAAAAGATTGTCTTTTATAAACCTCTCAAAAATACTTCTTTAAAAGAAGAGCTTTTTTGCTAAAGAGCCCTTTAAAAATTTCCATATTATGTACATAAAAAGTACATTTTTAAACAATACCTATTAAAAATAATTCTTTTACAAAATTAATTTGAAGAAAAGTACCTTTTAAAAATTTACCTTTTAAAAAATTTCGTTTTAAAAAAGTACCTCTTAAGAAGTACCTTCCAAAAAGCTACCTTCTAAAGAATTTCCTTTTAAAAAAGTATCTTTAAAAAAATACCTTTTAAAAAGTACCTTTTATAAAAGTACCTTTTATAAAAGTACCTTTTAAAAAGTACCTTTTATAAAAGTACCTTTTAAAAAGTACCTTTCAAAAAAGTACCTTTAAAAAGGTACCTTTATAAAAAGTACATTTTAAAAAGGTACCTTTAAAGAAGTTCCTTCTAAAAGTGTCTGTTAAAAAGTACCTTCTAAAAAGTATCTTTTTTAATTGCCTTCTAAAAAGTACCATGCAAGAAGTACCTTTTATAAACTAACAATCTTAGCTTTGGGAAAAAAGTACTCTAAAAAATAATTTACAAATTTAAAAAAAATTCTGTTAAAGAAGTGCTGTTAAAAGGGATCTTTTTTGGAAACAGGCATTTTTGAAAACATAATTTTAAAATTTTACGTTTATAGAAATAATTTGCAAAATTATGATAAAAAATTAAAAATAAAATTATCTCTGAACAAATATTTTGTAAATGCTCCCATTTAAAGAAGATCACAAGGCAGGAAGACATTGAAATTAAACTGAAGGCTTGGCCTTAAAACACTGACGAATAAAAATGATTCTGATGTTTCTATTCAATAAAATAATATTTATATCAGACAAGGATGGGCATTTACTTTTTGCTCGTAAGAATGTAAGATCGCTAAACGAAAAATACTGTTTCATTAAAAGGGTTATTTGAATGAAAATTAAGAGGGGAGAGATCTCAGCATGATACTCCAAATATATAGTGCAGTTGGCTTTCCAATCAAGGTAACGGAGACACCCTGCAGCAGGGGCGGAAAACTCAATATCATTAGAATTTAATTTTTGATTTTTTTTTTTTTTTTTTTTTTAAATAAAACAGTGGGTCTTAGAAATTTTACAGGAAATTGGAATCATTGACGCATAAATTTTCAATGTATCAGTAAAAAGTGGTGCTCCAAAGCAATTCATTAATGTGTTGTTATGGTTATAAGTTGAAGCAAAAATTTAAAAGGCAAATGACAAGAGTAGCATTTTATATCAAAATAGAGTAGAACAAGCTTAATAAAAAAATAAGATTGTGTCTTTAGTGAACTTTTTAACTTGTTGTTTAGTAATATTTTCAAATCCCTATTATCCATACCTGCCTTGTAGTCACCCAAGGGACTATAAACATTTTCAAGCATGATTAGTGTTTAACGAAAAAGTATTGCTACTCATACCAAAAATTTTTTTACGGCTGTTATGGTCTCATTTAATGACTACGACCAACTATTTGAAACGCAGGGAAACAAAATAAATTTATGACGGATGAAAAGATATTGAGCAATTTATTAAGGAAATAAGCAATTTTGAGAGAAACCAACTGCAAAAATTTATTGCTTCATACTTGAATGGCTAAAAAAATAATAGTGAATGAAAAGGTTTTTAATTATAATATGATCAAATGGCAACATTGAAATAAATTAAATTAAATTAAATTATTTTTTTATATCAATACGCGTACAAAAAGAAAAGGCAAAGAAGTGATGAAAACTTTAAAAACTCAAGCTTGATTGACTTTTTCGTATCACATGCGGCAAGACCGTCGTCTTTCCGAAATAAATTTAACCATAAAGGTAATTCAATCTCCAAAAACTCACACACATGTATACGAACGAAAGTGCGTGTACTGAAATCGTAGATGGCAAATTTGGCCTACAAGGTGTGGCAGCCACTCATTACGCAATTTTTTTTTTAATCTGAAGTAATTGATAGCATGTAGCTTATTAACCTTCTCTTTTAAATTATTCAAAAGCTCACTTGAGTAGATAAAGGAAATAAAACTATAAAATAAATTTCGAAATTTCATTAACTTTTTATTAAAACAAAATTGTTTAATGAATCGTCATTATGTTCCATAATATTCCATAAACACGATCAGACAGAAAGAAAGAAAGAAAGAGAGAGATAGAGAGTGAGATAGAGGGAGAGAAATCAATTTGTGACATCCTTGTTTCGTTCCATAAACATTTTAATTTACAAGCCATGATCGTGTAATTAATCATTTATAAAATGTAAAGAAAACTAAAAGCTCAGATTTATTAAAGGAGTATCCATGTGCAACATTTACAAAATTATGCAATTATGAAAGAAATTAAAGTAAACATGCACATGTTTTTTTATATTTTCCATTGCATTCAAGGGTTATGAAAAATATTAATTATGGTTTAGCATACACTTTTGCTCAAGCAACAATTTGCAACAATTTTGCATACCCTGCAATTAACCGCAGCTGTTAGTTAAGTTAAGCTTTAGTAATATTTCTCTTTTGGAAAAATAAAAATCAAACGAGAAAATTAAAACGGTAGAAATTATAATTTCTAACATGCAACATGTTAATACACTGTAACTGCAATACATGTCATAATGTTATTTCGATTTTACAACATTAAAAAACCATTAGACATCTTTTTTTAAATACATTTACAGTATTTTTCACTCATATAAAATTTTTTTAAATAAAATACCTGGAATACCGTCTAACGGCTTGAAAATGATGCCGCACATTAAAAAAAAAAACATCTCATAATCATCATATGATTCTTTTATTACAATTTATTTTAAATAAAAATGTCTAGAATATGTTATCAAACCAAACACATCTCTTTTAGTTGAGGCCAATGACCACTCCAAACGAAATACAGATTTTTTTTTAATTTTCATTATGTCGGTGTCAAACCTTTTCATATCTAAATACAATGCATTGTGGGGCAGAAACGAAATATTTCAGTCCCATTAAGACAAAATTTCATATGGACTCAGCAGAGAGACAAATCGACCATTTCTATTTTAATTCTATTAGTGAATAAAAACAACTAAAACTCTATACTAAAAGATAAATTATCAAGAGCAATAAGAAACCGCTGCATTAGATGTGTTTATGTAAATGTTTAAATTTTCCTAATGATATTATTACAACAGAAACACATGAATATTGTTACAAAAATCTTAATCATGTCAGCACGACCACACATCACACCGTTACAAATACACACACACATACATACATATTTATACACGATTCGTTAAATGTTAAATAAATTGTCGGACTTTGACTTTGAATGTCTGGTGTCACCTTCTTTAAAATGCAACAGAAAAGAAAATTGAATATAAACAAAAATCAAAACAACAAAAAAAACCGTGGGAGTTTGTCAGCCAAAAAAAAGATGTAGCAAGAAAAAAACGAACAAAAAGATCGACAAATGTTTATAAACACACATGTGGCAAGTGACAGTTTTGGTAACTATAATTTTAAAGACACAGCGTCAGGTAAGTTTTCCAATCTTTATATACTTTTTAAACACATTTGAAAAAAAAAAGAGTACAAGGTTTCACACGCTCAAATGTAGATCATTTAGTTGATGATGTGTATTTTCCAACACACACATACAACTTAAAAAAAGGTCAATAATAAGTCCGCATGTATGTGCATTATGTATATACTAGTGATGTTACGAATGTAAGTTTTTAGATATTCGCTTTTACGAATACGAATATTAAATTTTGCGAGTGAGCAGTTTGCCTAGAAATTAGATGATAGAAAACAAACTTAGTGCCTTAGGATGCACGGTCAGTTCTATGTGTCAATATCGAGTCAAAGCTTCACTAGTGACAGGTAACAACCAAATGACTTGCATTTCTAAAGGTGAAGGCTCACGACAGAGTGATTCCCTTTTAAAAACTGGTTATGATCTATTCATAGGATAGTGATAGATATTCTAACAAGTAAGAACTTGATCTTTGCAGGATATTCTCTTTTTTTCCTATCCACCCATTTTAGAGCTGAATTCAATATGTTGAGAGAAGTAAATTTTTTTTCATGAGGACAATAATATCATATTGAATTATAATTCGTTATTTAATACTGCGACTTGCAATTGGAAAAGGTACAAACTTGCAGGAGTTGCGATTTTATTTTCCTTATGCGAAAGTAAATTTATCACTAATTGATTGAGGAAAACCAAAAAAATATTTTTTATAAGGGCGAATATTTTCAAATCGAGTTTTACAGAATTGTAGAAGTAGTACCTGAGGAAGTTGATAAAAATGCACTTTTGGATTATTGGAATTGTAACTGAAAATATTGTTCCTTGCGAATGATTTAAATTTTCGTTACTGGGAATTAACGGCTGAAATGCTTGGTTAGGAACTTGGCCTTATTTAAACATATAAGTTTTGGTGCCGACTGAGTACTTTGCCTAATAACAATTAACATTATTAAGACATACCGAATATAAATCGCTTCACATCATTTGTGATTATTTGAACTTTAACATGTTACAGCATGTTACATATTACACATCAATTTGCATAAATTTTTTTAGTTCACTACCATAAGCTTGTTATATCAGGTACAAAACGAAGTTTTTTCTATTTAAATTTTTACAACGAAAATATTCGCCTGAATTCGAATATTCGAATATTCGGAAATCGAATACGAATATTCATTACATCACTAGTTTGTTCATGTGTATATCTTTAAAATGATTTGCTGTTGCTCTGTAATTTCTTTAAGTACTAATACTTTGGCATTTATAAATTAGCCCATTCATAATTTCAATAAAAGATAAGTTTTTCATTCATTTATTATTGAATAGTGACATTCAAACACTTTCTCTTCAATAAAAAAAGCATATGTACATAAAAATTTTTATTTCTTTTATAGAAAACTAATATTGTAGGTTTGATAATTTTCAGTTGAAAAGTTTTATTTCAAGTGACTTTTGTTTACTTGTGAATAATTGAGCAATTGAATTGAACAATATGTCAAGGTGTCTTTTTGTCCACTTGACTACGCGCCACAAGTTTTGTAAAATCATGTCTGTTGATTTCCCACCAACGTTTAAGAGAAATAGGTTCGTTACAATAAAATTTATACAAACACATGTATGTATGGATGTATGTCTATGTATTATATGTAAATTGTACATACAAGAAAAATGAGAGGCCAAGTGGCGGCGTTCCTGAAAAAGTGTGCTTTGGACTTAGTGCAACAACAACGCGTAGACAGAAAGCAAGTCAAGTGACAAAAGCAGGAGCCATTTGAAAATATTATCCTGCTCAATATTTTCCTATTTAAGTAGTCTGCAAAGTATTATTGAAAAATAATTAGTTCTTTCACATAAAAATGTTATCAAACGGTTTCTTATAAAATTATGTTCACGACTATTAATATAATTTCAGAATTATTCAAGATTTTTTTCAATAAAAATTGTTTATTATATTTTGATACTTATTTAATTTCAGAATTAAAAAAAAGATTATATAAATGAATAAATCGCAATCGTTTTTCTGCATCACAAAATTGGTTGCTGCATATGGTGGCATTGCCAGTAAAAAATATTAAATCACAGAGTTGATTCCTTAACCTTAATATATTATTAAGAATATTATGTAATTATCTTGATTGAATGCAAGGCTACTGGACTTTAGTAATTTTATAAAATTATTTCTACTATAGTTGATATTATTAAACTTTCTATTTTTTTGTTTTTACAAAAAAAAATTGAATTAAATAGACTTTCACTTTAAAGAAGACAAATTAATAATTTAATTTAAATGAAACCAAAAATATGCACTTTCAATTGTTTATTAAGCTACAGTATTTTGTATACACACACGCACAAATACATACATACATACTTACATACAAATTCAATGCACTCGTAAAAAATACAAAATGCATTTTAGTAAAATACTTCATCATATTCAAACAAAATCTTTAATGATAGTCTTTTTTTCAAAAAAAAAAAAAAATACAAATTATTATAATGCAACTATTTATCACAATAATAGTAAATTTACACTAAATATGTAGTAACAAAAAGAAAATTAAAATAAATGTATACAACAAACAATAAAAAATCCATACGAAATATTAAAACGCACTTTTTAATGCAACGCACCAACAAAAACTTAAGGGGTCATACACACACAAACACACACACACACAACGCACTCGCTCATTCACAAAATTAAAATACACTAAAAATGGCTCCCAGCAAATCAAACGAAAATAGCAACAACAATAACTCCGAAACAAATAAAAAAAATGTCAGAAAGAAAGAAAAAAAACAAACATATTAAAAGTAGATGCATCACTGTTTTTTCATGTCAATAAACAGCAGCAACAGCAATAACAACAATATCTGCGTAATCAAACATCTAACGAACACCAAACGATTTAGCGAACGAACAACATTCGCTTTCATTTAATTACGAGTGAATCTTGTATGACGTTTTGTTGTTATTTTTGAGGCAATAGAAAAAACAAAATGATGCAAGACGAAAAGCCACTTGCATACATACACACACACAAACACACACACATACATAAGTATGCACATGTGCAAGAAAATGCATAAACATTCTCTTTATTATAAAATCATAATTGCTTTGTTGGTTATTGACTAAATCAAACGGTTTGTTATGTTGTTGTTGTTGTTGTAAATTTCATTTGGTTACAAATTTCAAACGTTTTGTTAATGTTGGTAATAATAACATGGCGATGGGAAAAGTGAAGAGAAAATATCTGCGAGACCCTAAACACTGTCTGAAACTTAACAAATACGGATATTATGGTAAAAATAATTAAAAATCTGTCAACCGAACATAATTTTTTTGTGTCCTCTACAGCCGGCACACACACAAACATACATACATACATACATAAATGTTTGTATGCACGATATTGAATTATTATTTTAAAATGGTTTTCAATATTTTTAATGGGTTTTTACCTCAAAAGTCATCCTTATTAAGCGAATTGCGAAAATATTTTCAAAAAAAGTCAACGTTTTTATTTATTTCTATACGGCTGACGATTTGTATGTGTCCAGGTTTTTTAATTAGGATTCCTTTATAATGAATCATGTTGTTGTCTATTTTATATGGAAATTAAATTAATAATAATTTTAGTTTTAATTACGAAAGAAAAAGAAACTCTTCGACTTTGTAACGTTAAAAATACAATTGATTAAAAATGCAAACCAGATGTAAAACAATATAAACAAGTTTGTTTATTACATGGCCCAGCAGCTTTTGCTTAAAAAACAATTTATTACCATCTAAAGTTATGGTAGTGACATGCACAAATGCATCTAAAGCAATGAAATAATAAAAGTAAATATGCATTGAAAATTCACATATAATAATAATAAAAACATTAATAATAGTTCTCTTATTGGTTTCATTATAACCCAGTGAAAGAAAATCTGGCGAAAAAATCCAAGCCAATCGAACAGATTACAAAGGCGTAACAACCATGGGTTAGTTTAAAACCGGATATAATCCATTTATTGTTTATATGTATTTTACTCCCAGGAAAGATTGAAATACCTTCCTAAATAAAAAATTTTGAAAGCAGGTCCATAAATTTCGAAGTTGCAAATAAAAAGTTTTTTTTTTAATTGGTTCATAAATGGAGAAGTTATGCGATTTTCGAAACAAAAATTATGGAAACAAACTGCAGGCAAAATCTTTCAAACAAAATAATAATTTTGAAAATCGGTCCATAAATGGGAGAGTTATACGATGGTAAATTTTTCCGTTGAGAAAATTACCGTCCGATTTTCGAACAAAAATCATGCGATTAACCTGCGAGAAACACTTTCTAACAAAAAAAATTATTTTAATAATCGGTTCACAAATGATAAAGTTCTGCGTGTACAAACAATTAAAAAAAGTAAAAAAAAATCATACAAACGAATTGATGACCTCCGCCTTTTTTGAAGTCGGTAAAAAATGGGAATTCAATTTTTAATATTCAAAGCAAAATTTTACAATCCAGTACGGAGTTTTCCCTGAGTTTCTGGTTTGAAGTTTTGCATTTGCAACAACAATTCATTAATTTTTTTTAAATAAGAAAAAGAAAATAAAATTGAAATAAATTGCAAGGCACAATGAACATGAAACGTCAACAATTCCGTGACCAAACAACCGGCTGATCATTAATTTTTTGTTACAGTTGATGAAGAAAAGTCTTCACTTATGCTTATTATACCCCTGGAAAATATTCCGTAAACTTTTCTTTTTTAAGTGTATAGAAGCACCTCAATCTGCGTAGCAGCTCTTCAGTCTTTTATACTTAATGTTTTAATGAAAACATGAAATTCTGGTAGAACTCCTCCGTACTAGGATTTTGTGTGAACTAGTTGATTATAAATAGCAGAACAAAACGGAATTTTATTAATTTTTCGACTTGAACGATTTTACGAGGAACCTATCTTCTGCGTAAGGTGGGGATATGTGTACTCTGTTATGTTACAGTTGGAGCTTCAATGCTTCTTAGGCCTGCGGCTGAGGACGAATTCATAGTTAAATATAAAAAAATTTTACAATCCAAATTGTGAACAAATTCGATAAATTAGTTATTATCGAGAGTCCACTGTAATTTGCAATTGAATTGGATGTCAAATGCTTTAATGCCGTTAATAGGCACTCTATACTAATTTCAACTGAAATGAAAATAATACATAAGATTGATTCTCCCACTCCGGATATTTTTCCTAAAATGTTTCCTACCTAAATTAAGGACAGTGGAGATTTTAACCTAAAAGCTCATAGATATTTCACCAATGGAAGTGTCATCAGTGCAATAAATTTTCTGATAAGCATTTGCATGCCACAAATACCAATTAAATTTTTTGTAGAAGTTCAGGTTTTATAGCGCCTGTGCAACATCGAAATCTGTTAAATTTAATTCAACTGCCTTGATGCAGTGATCTCTCCATTATTCTCGCTGAAAGTATTTGGTAATATTTTTTCATCTGGGGCACGTTTAGGAGAGGAAGATTTTCTTAAAATATCTATTTTTATTTTATTTTTTATGAAAAAGACGGTGCTTTCTTGGCAAACATTTGCAACGCCTGCTGACCTTCTTTAAATCAAATGTAATTTATAGATTTCATATTTTTTATTACTAATGAAAACAAGTGTTTGTACGTATTTACGAGTACAATAAGAAACTTTTGAATTTTTAATTTAAATTTTTTTGTTGCTTGATTTACTATTTTATTATTTTATTATTTGCGGTATTTGTTGTGGATTTCTGTGTTTTTGTGCTTCTTATTTGAAAAATATCTTTTTTTATATTGTTCGCAAAAATAAAAAATAAAATCGCATGTGGGTGTACTTGAAATAATTCAAATAAATTTATTTTATTATTTTCATTTCTAAATGTGTTTGTTGTTGGTGGTTTCAAAGTTGCCAGTCACTCGTTGTCTTGCAGACCATGTAAGAAAAAGGTTTGAGGTTGCAGTTGCAAACGAAGTGATAAAAAAAGCAACTAAAACTATTTAAAAATTCGCACGACTATTTTAAATAATTTCTTGTGTTTCTGTCAAATTTATGAGGGGACATTTCAAGATTTTTTTCTTTTATACAAAAATAACAAACAATGTCTATTTAAAAAACTGTAAACAAAATTAATTCAAATTCCCAATAGATTTAGAAGAATAGAAAAAGCCTCGCTGCCAAGTTTGAATTGTTGAAAGATTTTACAAAACATCTGTAATAGAAAGAAAAAACTATAAACTTTTTAACGAAAAACCAACAAACAGGTAATTTTTTCTTGTAACCAACATTAAATAATAAAGACCGCAATGTCGAGAGAATTGAAAAAGTTGTCAAATAAATACAATTTAAATATTAGATAAACAACTAAAAGATTAGAACCGTTAAATTACAATGAATGGCATTTTGTTATTGAAAAAAATTGGGGTCAAGTTTGTGACTGAATTAAATAACATTCGGAATTTTGTAGTTTTTTGAACTTTCAATTTGAATTTTCATTCAGAAACAAAAATTATATTAAATAATATTGAATAAAAATAAATCAAAAGACGTAAATGGCGGAGGATTCGCCAGACTTTAAGAAATGCCATAGATTGGAACCCGCAAGGAAGTCTAAGAAGAGGACGCCAGTTCATACGTGGAGAAGTGGACGGGATGGGTAAAACCTGGGGCGAAGTGAGAGCCTTGGCAACAGACAGGAATATGTTTAACCATTTTTTTAGGTCCTATGGTCCTTATGGATATAATATATATATATATATATATATATATATATATATATATATATATATATATATATATATATATATATATATATATATATATATATATATATATAATATTGAAATGACTTGCAGTTAGTTTTTTCTATTGTTTAGAGCCAAATTAGCGCATATGCCAATTTTTATGAAATTTTAACTTCCATGCAAATTTTGTTCAATTTAAAATCCATTCCTGTTGAAGTGAATAGTCAACGTATTCAGAATGTGAGATAAGCCAAATAAATAGATTAGTTAAACCCTTTTTTACTCATAGAATAGTTTAGTAAATTGTTAATATTATACAATTGCTTACTATACCACAATTTCGGACTATCCTCCGTACAGAAGTAATTGAATTCGTTCACTTTTGGCACTTAGTCCATGTTCATAATTCCAAATACTTGTATTCTGGCAATATTACCTTCAAGTTCCTCCCATCTCCATACTGTCATTCATAAGGAGGTTTTTATAGATCCTGGCTAATTTGATGTAGACCCATATATTTAATAAATAATAAATGAATTTTATTGTGGTCACAATAAAGGGAAAATCCATGATTTCGTTTTATAGAAATTTACAGAAGCAGCTCAAGAAAAATCGTAGAAAAATTATAAAATTTTACTACAGCTTTTTTATTACATACTGCGGTTGGGTTCAATAAATTGACATGAAAAAATTTTAATCTAATTAAATCCTCTATGATTTATGTTAATAAATGATTATGTCGAATGTCTGATTTTTATTTGATTGATTTCTTAAATATATTTATGCTTTTACTTTCTTTTTATAGGAAAGAAAAAGAAAGTTATTTTGTGCTCTTTTGATTTGGAGTACATTTTTAATAACCTCCAGCACAGATTTGAATTAAAACAAAACAATAAAGATTTCGCTTTTTGAACCAATGATATTTATTATATTTTTAGTTAAAACTTATTTCATGATTCAAAGATTTTGGTAAATTGATAAAAATGAAATAAAATATAAAAAAAAATTTGATGAATAGGCAGATTTATGATGAGATTTTTTATAAATATCGTGATTGCAAAGAAAAGTTAATGAAATAGAAATAAAATAAAATTTTACTTTTTTAAAGTCTGAACTGTTTAAGAAACTCAACTCAAGGTCAACTTTCAAATGGTACAACATCCGCAATTTGAGAATATTAAACAAAAGTCCAAGTACAAGTACACGGGTATCAAACGTTGTTGTTTTACACATGTGGTTTGTGTGGTTTTGAGGAGCCAGTATTCCATAAAACAGGGTGTATTTTCATATTAACTTTCTGTACGTCTGCATGTATAACCGCGTATGTCTATAAATAATTTATTTCAATAATATGAAACATTCAATTGTGGTTGAGTCCTTCTTATGTGTGCAGAAAAATAAAAAATAATAAAATTATATTTAAAAATATATTCAGAATTAACAGCGTATGTACTTATGCGGCGAACTCATTAATTCATACTTAAAAATAGAGGTCGTAACAATAATGACTTTTCGCGTAAAAGTCAGAGTATGCAAGACCCATTTTTAAGGTCTATGCAAAGCGAATCGATTACAACAAAGCCGAGAACGCAATTGTCAAACTCTTTATAAAAACGATTAACGGAAAAATTATTGTATAATTTTTTATATAGAGTTTGACAATCTTTTATTAATTTTATTTCCTATCGAAAAGAAATAAAAATCTATAACGAAGTTCTATTTTCGCATAAATTGAAATCAAACAATTACAATTATTTTTGCAAAAAATATACGAGTAAAATGTGAAAAACGCAAAACAGACGAGTACATTAAACATTGAAAAATTTTATAAAAGTAATAAAAGTTACTTAAACCACTTTGAAAATAATAGGCGTGGGTGATGGAAATTTTGCACCACAGAACGAATTTTCCATTAAACTTTTTTGATTTTATAAACAAATTTTTCAATAACAAATTGAAAATGAAATGCCGTTAATGTAATTGGTGAAAAAATTGTAAGTCATTTTAAAGAATAGCATTTTTATTGCTCCTTAAGTATCAAATAGTGTATTCTTTCGACTTTTTTGGAAGTGAAGTTGGCAAGATTCTGATTAAAGAGTTAATAAATTGCTTTTGAAATTCTTTAGAGTTCCGTTCTAGTTTTTGGAAAAACTAGAATTAATTTCTTTAAATGTTAATTTAGTTTATAATTTATACTATTACATTCACCAAAAAAAAAATAATTTGTTGTTTGCAAGTTTTCACAATTTACAATATAAAATAATTTATTAAATTTTAATGTGATTTTATTAACTTTTCAAAAAAAAAAATGTTTTTCTCGACATATTTTCAATTTAATACTAAAATCCGAATTCGCTTTACTTCGGCATCAGAGTCTCTTCACTTGCATTAATTTTTTAAAAGCACTTTTTTAAATTTTTTCAGCAATACTTTTGTTTTAGATATAAAAACGATTAGATTGAGGAAAGTACTTTTTTTCTGTAAAATGTCTTTGGTTGCAATTAAAACAAAAAAAAAATTAAAAAAACTGAATTTTTAGTAACTTTAACAAAAATGCATTTTAAAAACGGGCGGTTTTAAGTTCTTTTAATTCTATGGCGTATTTAAAATATTTTTATATAGAAAATTAAATCTCTTTTACCACATCTAATCAACAACTTCACTATGATTATCAAAAGTTTAAAATAAAAAAAAAAAATAAATTTTGCAAATTATTGCCTCCTCTTATTGCATTTTTAATATTTTAATTTTAATATTTTGTTTATAAATAAATTTAACAATTCACCACTCACCTTAATTTCGTTTTCATGTGCATCATTTAAATCCATTTGCAAATACATTTTTAATTACATCCTTCTTATATGTAATGAAAATTATTAATAATTAGATTATTACGACAGGTCGTTTAACAATTATTCGTTTGAACAATTATTGCTCTGAAGGCTATTAAAACTTTTAATTGTTATAAACACTTTAGGATGATAATATTTTTATTTTTTTGTTTTTGTTTTTTATATATATTTTTAAATATTTGCTTCCATTAGGTTCCACAAGTTTATTTTATTTTCCTTGTTTTATTCGATTGCTCTTGTTAGAAACTGATTCGAATGATATTCTAAACAGTTTGCAAATAAATAAAGAATTTTCTATTTGGAAGAAGATAACGAATGAAGCAAATATATACGATTTTATTAAATATTGAATTTATTTGAGCTTTAAAATCTTTTATGCTTTTTGTTCTGTTGCAAGTGCACTTTTACAGCTTCACACTGACAAAGAAGGGTGCTGCAGTTGTTGTGTTCCTTATGTTGCTGTTCATTGTTTGTAGTGTCACAGAGTCTTTTTGTTGTATATTATTTCAACACATACAGATATATTTTTTGTGGAAAAAATAATAAATAAAAAAAGGTAAAGAGGCAGACATAGTAGGCAGATTTTACTTAAAAAAAGGTTTTCTTCAACCCAGTCTAAACCATTTCCTAATGGAATCAGTATCTGGCCAATAAGATTACCACATATCCAGATTATCTTTAATGATCGATCAATAACACTGTAGAAGTAGAAGAAAAACCAGCGAATCTTAAGAAAATAAGGAACTTTTAGAAAAATTTGAGATCAGTTCGATCTCAGTTTAGAATTCGTTCGTAATATCGGCCTGGAATTACTTAATTTTGTAGCAGCCTGAATTATGGAACCCTCAACTCCTCTTATTTAAGGACTATGATCTCTCCCTCCAAAAAAGAATCTCCAACTACGCTAATGCCCTCAGGGAATTCTACATAATCAATGAAACTATTTTTTTAATAAAAGAGAAACTTGTAACAGTTCGATTTTTCCTGAGTAAGATTGGATTTTCACTTTGCATTTTTAAAAGAAATTGATTGCATGAAACTTCTCTTGTACGCTTATAGGAGGAATATTGGCAGTACAACATATATTTCTTGTTAGTTTCACTCTACCTCATATTGGCAAGAAGATAAAGTTTCATCCAACAAAAAATTTTATGAAAAATTGCTTAGTGTAAATACAGTTTAAGTAATTTTTTAAACTCAGTTGTTTTAACTAAAATAAAAATATTTTATTTTTATGTCATATAACGTTTTCTTTTCTGGAAAAAGTGCAACATTTTGTTGACAAATCTAGTTGACAAATTCATCTTCCTTTTAGGATTACCTGCTCTTTCCTGATGAGTTTGTAGCCACCAAAGATCACTAATTCCGTTTTATGAAAAGGCAAAAAATGCTACACTTTTTTTTAGAAAAGAAAACGCGAATAATTATCTAATTTTTGTTGCATTGTGTTTTCATCGTGCGGTGGTTATTCTTCGCGCAAGTGTTTTTATTAATACGAAACACAATTTTCTTGATATTGTAGTCGGCTGTTTTTGACAACCCCACGATCGTTTTTCGTGTTGTAATAGAATTGCATAGACCTAATTAATAGACCTTGGTAGGTGACTAGCCCAATTGGCATAAAATGTAAGCAAGTGGCATCATTAACCAGCCAAAAAATCATCAAGTCCCGAAAAATAAACAAGCAGACAAATAAATTCAAATGGCAAACATTTTTTAGAAATTTATTCCGTTCAAAATAAAATATCATTCGCAGTGGAAAAGCTAAAAAGTATACCACGAACTAGAAATAGAAAATAGTCCGGGGGTGAATTTTTACAAAATCGATTTCGCTTTCTTTAGCATTTTTACGATTTTGATTTTATTTAAAATTCACCAATATAATTTTTCATATTTTTGGCTTAATTTTCACAAAATTCACATGATTTTCTCTTTACTTTTGGAGCAAACAGCTGATCGATATAAATTTGATGTTAAACTAGTTAAAAACAACTTCAGCTTGTTTTAAGTTTAACACAGACTTTACACTTAAAGTAGGCTTTTTCTTGTCTATAAGTAAACGAAATGAATACTTTTAATTAAAGTTAGTTTAAGAGCTCTTATAGTATACTTTTTTAATGACTATGATTAAGGCTCAATAAATTTTCCATTAAATATAAGAAATTCCTGGCAGCTCTTCATATGCCGACATTTCATTGGTTGCTAAAACCAAATCGTTTATGCCACATAAATAAAATACAATATGAGAATTTCAATATTGCATATGAATTACAACAAATACATAATCATAGTAGGCTTTAAATGTTTCTATACAAACAACAAAACAAACTTCACTGACGATTTGGTTTTAGCAAACCAATGAAATGTCGGCATATGAAGAGCTAAAGGCACAGCAAACAATAATTTTTTTTTTCATTTTTTCAATGCATTTGGCGAAAGCTCTAATTGTTTCTAACGATTAGTAGGGGAGAATATCCCAAATAATAAATTTCAATATTAAGTGTTTAAAAGAAACTTTATTTAAATTTATTAGTTCATCTCCTTTAGAAAAATATATTTAAGAAATAAACATATTTCGTGAAGTAAATAATTTTTCTATTTTCAATATTTGCTCAAAAACAAATTGTTTTCACTACAAAACTTTTAGAAATATAGATTTCAATTTGTTGAAGGAAATGGTGTAGTGTGTTGAAAGCAATAGACCAAGAGTCGCGTAAGAGTGTGTAAGTGCGAGCATTTGCAGCTGTAAATGGAAGGTATTAATATGTTGGCCAAAATGCCTTCGTTGAAGAAACAAATAAAAATTGTTTATTAAACGCTTTTGTTGCTGTTTTTTTTTTGTTTGCTGTTGTAGTCGCGTTTGAATAACATAAAATAAACACATAATACGAATTGTCGTTAACAACTTTTAAACACTTTTCACTGACCCCAATTGCTTCATTTTAGTTCGACAAATTTAAGCCGTATTTTATTTCTACTTCTGTTCTGGGTGTTATTTTTCTTTAACTTTTTTCTACGTTTATGCAATTAACTTTTTTCTAAATAAATTAAATGCCAAGCAAAATTGGTGTGTGAGTGTGTCTGTATGTGCATAAATTAAGGGCGTTGCAACAAAGTGTTAATGTCTCCCAAGTTTTTTTCTTTACTTTTTTATTTGTGTTTTTCACTCTTCTTAACACTTTTTTTAACAAACGAAGTTGTTTGAGTTTTTAATTAGAATTAGAAAAAGAAATCAAATGAATTAGTTCTGGTTTTTAAAGAAACTTTTAACTTTTGCCGGCAAAGAATTCTTATAAATCGAATGACTTCAAAAAACAAAACAAAAACAAAATCACTTTCATTGAGAACTCGCTGGCACTGGCGGTAAACAAAAACAAAAATAAAACCAGGCTAAATTTTTTACGTGCATTTACCTTAAGAAATAATTCGCCGTAACACCTGTACGACCAGTATTCCTGAGCATGTTTTGATATTGTTTTTCTTTTGCTTTTGCTTTTCTTTAAGTTTTTAATTTAAATGATACTCGTTTATTAAAAAATTATTGTTTTATATACATTTTTATTTCAAATGTTGTCATACTTCATGGATGGTTAATTTGATCGTTTTTATGTTTTTCACTCTCAACCATCACCATCGTTTGTTCGTTGGTTTGTTGTTTGGACTTTTGAAAATTTTTATTTTCTTTTCATTTTTTATTTATTACTTTTAATTGGCATATTATTGAAATGAAAACCATTTGCAAAAGTAAAATGCATTCTGTTTCGTTTTACAGAAATCTTAACAATGCGCTTAAATTAATTGGAGGAAAAAAGTGAATGAATGGCACATGTACATAAGACAACCCCATTTAGAGATATTGAAAGTTCAATGGGAAAAACATAAATTCACGGTTTGAAATAATGAGGGCAAAAGCAAGCAGTCGATTATCAATAATGAATACTTCAAAAAGGATTAAAAAATAAGACCGAAAGGTGCGGTACCTGCAGACAATGCAGTGGTCTTGTGGAAGTCTTAACACTAGTAAACTCTTGAGAGGCGAAGAAATGTGTTTCTGCCCCATGTTATTGTGTTTTGTACAATTTAATCCAAGAGGAAATCGCTTTTCCCCTCAACAAAATATTATAGGCTTTTCCAATGTTCTTGTATGGTACAAGTTCATTTGCTGAAGAGCTTGACTTATCTAACCTGAGCGCCATAAGAAGGCTCTGTTTAGTAACAATAATACATTGGAGGCGGGGCAAAATGTCGGCGTTTCAATTAACATGTTTTAGTATTAGCCAGACCTTTACAGGTTTACAGATTCCCGTGGTAGCCGGTAGAACTCCGGTCAGCCGTAAGTCAAAAACTTTTAAGCTCCATGATATCATTTCTTTACTACAACATGCAATAGCATGAGCTAACATGCGCCTGCGGGGAAATTACATTTTCATGGTAAGTTTTCTTAAGTAAATAATAAAAAATAAAAAACTACATTTATGACTCATGACACTAACTGCCTGTTTCACGATGTCGAACGACATCGTTCGTTCGCATAAATACATTAAAACCAAAAACAACATTTTAAAATTTGTTGCTGTTTCAAACGTATTTATGCGAACGAACGATGTCGTTCGACATCGTGAAACAGGCAGTAAATTACTAAATTTTTATATATTAAGAAATATTGCATAAATTCAAAACGAAAAAAGTAACGAGTGTAATCCAAAGATCGATCCTGCAATAAGAAAACACAACAACATACACTTCCAGTAAAAATCTCCAATTATGCCACATAACGTGGTATGTGTCAACGAGATGAAAAACTAGAAAATCTTCGTTTTTAATATTTACTCAATTCACAACATGTTGTAAATGATAAGTTGTAGAAAATACAAATACGGTAGTTGTGAACAGTCCGTTGTAAGTTTCTTTCGTTAAACTTGAAAGCTTTTAAAAAAGAAAAGAACAAAGTCAATTTAAATACAAGTAAACAGGGATGGAACATAAAATTTTTTCATTGTTCTTATTGAAGTTGTTTTTAATTTCTTTCACTCAAGGAAAATATAATTTTTATTAATTAAAATAACATATAAAATGTCTTTTAAATATTCTAAAGAAAATTGACATTCCCATCCATGACATCCATCCATGCATAAAATTTTATATTCTTAAAAATTATAAATGAATATATTCAGTTTAAATATAAAATTTTTCTTAATTTTGTAAAACTTGTCTAGAAATATTTTTCTAAGAAAAACATTTTCTTGTGTCGCATTCTTATTTCAATTAAAAATTAATTAAGTGAAATCAATTAGAACTCAATAAATGTAATTTTCGAATTAGGGACAATACAAATCCAAATGAGATCCCTTTCAGCATCGCGAAGAAGGAACTGTTTGGAATCGATTTGAGGCTGGCGGCGTCATCGGTTGATATTTCATTGAGAAAGACGTTGGCCATGCTATCACCGTCAATGTCTAGCGCTACAGATCGATGATTACCAAATTCTTTTGGGCTTAATTGGATGATATGACATAAAAGACATATGCCACACAGCTCACGCTACATTGAATATTCCGCACGAGCGATTTGAGAGCATGATGGGGGTGTTTTCAAACGGCCACCGAGATCGTGCGATTTGACCTCGTTAGACTTTTTGTTGGGGAGTTATTTTAAGTGACAGGTCTATGCGAATAAGCCACACACCATAGCGACCCACAAAAGCCAATATAACCCAACTTATCGACCAAATTCAGCCTAGTTTATTTGACAGAGTCATGGGAATAAGTCTACGGCGGATATGTGCAGGATGTTATATTTCATATATAATGGAATCAATGTGCCTTTTAAATGAATAAATAATCTTGCTGATAGCGTATGCACATTTTGTTTTATTTTAATTTAAAGATAAAAAATTAAAGATCCTTTACACAGTCTGTGAAACCCATATTTTTTTACTTTTCATTCTCATTTTTATTTTTCTTACACTTTCTTTAAAAATCTTACTTTTTGATGTTGAGAAGCAACATTCGTTTAAGTAATAACTTTTCCCACTAACACATGAATTCTATCTAATCGTTATTAATAATTTCACACATAAAAATTTTTCTATTGCCCCTTAAGATGGGCTCGAATATTCAATTAGCAAAAAAAGGAGTGACTAATTCCCACAATTTATTTTGTTATTTATTTAAGTTGCATTCTATATTTCAAAGAATTTAAATGATATTTTGAATTGAAATTCATTTTCCACCTGTGCCAGGTTTATGGTTCAAGCCACAAACACAAACAAACACATACACACACATTCTTTGTCACACAGGAAATCATAAATCCTTAAAAAAAAACTAATAAAATGTATTCTTCTCCCCTGGTTTTTTAAAACAGTGTGACAAAATGTTAAACATAATTTCTCTGTTGACGGTAGAGATCATGACAAGGATAAAGAAGTTTCTGATGAAAAACGTCTGTTGAAAATATTTGTTTTTTTTTTCAATTTTTAGTGTGGATGTGAATTTAAAATTAATCTATTAATAATTGTAATTAAAATGCATTAAGGCATTTAAGCTGAAACTAAATTTAATAAAAATCCTTTACAAATTTTAATTAATTTTGAAAAGAGATCCCAATTAAAGAGAATAAACAAACACCAAAACTTCTTTTTAAATTTTGAAAACTTTTATTTTAGGGTTAAAATGCACTTGTGAAACTTTTGTATGGGGGTTTTCTGCTATTGGAATTGATTTTGTTTTACAGGTACTACTGCGCTTTTATTTGGTATCTTATTACCACTTCTTTCGTTTATATGCAACAACGAAATGGGTAAAAACTTGTCATACTGGTATAAAATTTCACAAAATTGAGAACATTTTTCTTGATGTTGTTTGCAAATTAAATTTTTTCCACACTTTGTTTTTGTTTTCATGAGATTTTTTTTCTATTTGTTTGAATTTCAGTTCTTTATATTTGCAAATATTAATTACAATAATAAAACCATTCTATTTTAAGCAATTCAAGGTTAAATAATGTATAAAGGTATTTCTCTTCTTGTTTTTTAAATTTTACTATTTGTACTGAATTGATTTTGCTAACAAATTATTTGTTTTAACAAGATTCCGTTTCCGTGTTAATTCATGAAAATTCTTTCACACAAGTTCACGCGCTACGCCTGCGCACCTGAATGTATCACGAACTCAACTGAGTTTGCAGTTCAAATGAACAGCAACAAACAGCTGAAAATAAATTTCTTTAGGTTGCAAAGAAACATTCAGAAAAACCGGCTTCTTTACATATTGTTGCGGTTTGAAACGAACATGTTTGAAAGGTGCAAAGTAATGTTTACAAAATGTAGGCAGGTGAAGAGCATACGAAATGTCATCATCAGTGGCATGCAATTGAAAAATTCGTAAATGAAATGTGAGTGCAACCATCTTGATTGATCTCATTTCATTAAGGGATGTTTGAAAACAAGCAAAAATTAACGAAAAATTACATGAATACACATCATGAGTTGGTGGTTGTATTGAATTACACTCACTAACACTTGAACAAAAATTAATACTTCCTTTTTCCCGATAAGTATGGGAGTGATTTTATGAATCAGAAAAAGTGAACAAGCAGATGTCACATTACAGACATCTAAGGACTATTTCAAAAATCCTAAAAAACATTTTTTATCAGAAAATTAATAGATAAAAATACTAATACCCAGGGGTTTGAAGACCTTTTTATTATCGAAATAGTTTAATAGCTTGCAATTGAAAATGCCTCAATGAATTTTCGTACGGGAAGAGTCGAAGTGATTCTCAACAGACACTCAGCAGGAGCCATAACTGGTCATCTCGAACATTTAATTTGAAAGCGAAATTGCCAAAATTTATTTAAACTATAAATGGAATTTAACATTTAATGGATAACTTTAACCCACGAAATTATTTAATTTTAAGGATTAACTTTGTGACATTAACGTTTGTTTAATGATTTCGAGTTTGGGCTGATCCCTTGATCTGACTTTAATGCAATGATTGCAAGTGTGTGACATATCGCTGCATAGATATACAAATTGCTGCTTTATAGTCATAGACCTCGCATAGACCAGAAGTCGTCCTTAGTGACACCAGTTCGTGGAAGTTCGTTCCGAAGGAGTACCATACAGATTTGGAAAATCTTAGCAGTTAAATAATCCTATTCTCGATACAAGTTGAAGATTCCTGAGCAGCAAGAATTTCGTGTGGCACAGAGCCGGACAATGGCATAGCAGGTGTTCCATTACCTCATTCATCCCTTCTTTCCTACATCTAAAATTGCTAAGGTTACTTTGGTGATATTAATCGTTTATCAATTATTTCGTTCATTAATGAAATCTTTACGGCTTATGATTGCATTTTAATTTATTACGAAAAAATTTTGAAGTCAAATAGTTTTCCAAAAGGATTTTCATAAAATATTATTCTATTAGTCTTTCAGCTTAACGAAAATACCTCGATACGAGTATGTTTTCAATTACTCTTAAGCATTTCTTACCAGCCCTGGCCCAAATGAGGACTTTAAGGACAATATTATAAGACACTATATTTCCAGGAGTTTCGGTATTATGTTTTTTTATTTTATTAAGAGGCTCTCCCTATTCAAATCATTGGGTATTAGCAATTAACTTCAATTTCCTCATCTCAGCTTAAAGTTTTTAAAACAAACAAAATAATTTGGTCTTTCTTTTCAATTAATACAAAATGGCGGTGCATACACTAAGAAGCTTATTTGGAATTAAACAAAAATAATGATGATGGATTTTCTCCTATAAAAAACAAGGATCAAACTTAAATATCCGCAATTAAAAGCGAAAATATTCGGTGAAAATATTGCCATTTGCAGACACAGCAAAACTGCGATAAATTTTCCTTCAGCTGCTTACACTGACGAGGATATTCGTCAGTACAGGGAGCATTTCTAGATGCTAGAATACGCAGACCTAACCGTTAACATCGTTGAGTACGAGATAACCAAAGACAGAGCTCCTATGCAGGACGGCGTCATCGAATGAATAGTTGTATGGAGCAAAAACTATTTAGGGAAGCTCGGACTAGATGGCCCTAAGAAACCACCTATATGGTCCCAAGAGCCAGCCATCTGGCCCAAGTAAAACGATTTGCTGATGTTATTGTTTCACTTTTTTGTACTAAAATAAATTTCGTTGTTAATATTAACGAATAAAATTAATGGTCCTTTAATAAAAAGTAGATGCGATTTTTTTTTTTTTTTTTTTTGTCGAATGAAGAACAAAATAAAGTTAAGTGATATTAAAAGAACTTTTCAAAGGCACCGCCCTTAAAGAATTCCCTTAAACAATTCACAGCCAGACTTAAACTTCTTCTAGCCGATTTATTTAGTAGATATTAATATTCACTCCCACTGTGCAATGCTAAAATATCAACGCTCACCGAAAACATAATCTTTAAATAAATTAATAACAGTTATTACATAAATAAATTGTTTAAAATATCTGGCTGCAACAATTTTCTTATCTTCAGCTTAAACAAAAATATTATTCAAAGGTTTCAGCAGAAGATGTTTCGTTTTTTATGATGGTCGGGCGATGAGATTTTTATGTAAATTTTTAATTTTAATTTTATTTTTTTTATTTTTACATTCAATTGTCAAGCGACAAACAAGCTAATGAGTCTATAAGTTGATGGCGGCTTAAATCAATAAAACCAAGACTAGACCACAAACACTATCACGCCGTATTTTAAATGAGGCCCACCCGAAGGGTTATAACAATATATTTCATTTTAATATTTCTCCTTTTTTTTAATGAAGAAACTAAAAACTAGTTTATTTAATAAAGTGTGAGAAATAATTAGGTAAAAGCAAATCAATAAAATAAAAACTTCCACAGCTTCCACTTCCACTGAAGCGGCAACTCAGAGACGGGACGGCCTGTAGCAAAACCGGAATTTAGAAAAAGTGTTTATAAAAATTTTCGCAAATGATGAAAATAATTAGGAAAAAATATTTACAGCTACACTTACCTCATTTAAATTTGCAGTATTTTTATTCAAATCCTTGTTTTTCGTTGTAGTATTTGCTGCTGTTATTGTTGTTGCTGTTTCTTTGGAAGATTCAATTTCTTTGGAAGATTCTTCGCTTTGTTTATTTGCGTCATTTAAATTGTTGCTCTTTGGTTTTTTGTTAATTTGATTTTTTGCATTTGCATTCGTCGTTTTGTTCGTTTGATTAGTATTAGTGGTCGTTGCATTTCTGCTAGTATTTTTAGAATTTTGTAGAATTTGTAAATCCTTTTTCAGTTGCCCAATATTACGTTCCTTAGTTTTTATTTCCTCCAGCTGTAAAATAAGAAATTAATTATTAAAAATTGCTTAAACACACAGAAAATTCCAAACAGAGAGTGAAAAGACAATTGCACATTTCACAAATTATTGTATGAGTTGTAAGTCATCGGTTGCTGCAATAGTTGGACAAGTGCTTTTGACAGCAGTTACAACTTTTTATCCAACGTTTTTCAAGTTTCGTATGAAGAAATGGATGGGAATATCAAACAATACGTATTCATTTGCCTTAAAATATTTTAAATTACAATGTCTTTGGGAGCGAAGGAAAGTAACTTCTCTAAGAAGAATGAATAAATTGTATATTCCATACTTGTTTAAATTTATTTGAACTGAACTTTACTTTTTTCATTTTCTTTTTAAGAGTCGTCAAACTCTTTGCAGTTTAACACAAAAAACTTACAAGGGACTATTCAAAACTATCGCAGTTGTGTTATATAAATACAACATTCATCTACAACATGTTGTAAACTGAGCAAATGGCACAAAGTTTTCATTTGTAAATTTTTACTTCTATTTAAAATTGAAATTGTTTCGTATTTTTCCAGCAGTAAAAGTTATTAATTTGACATGGTCAAAGTAAAAATAATATTTTTGAAATGTAAAAAATTCTCGTCGCCTTTTAATATAAATTAAAAATTTAATTATTTTAGATTAATCTCAAAAGCACCATTGAATATTTTTCAAATTTTGTACACAAAATTTTTTAATTTTTTTTATCAACATTAATTTATTTTATTCTTTCATGAAGACTTGCAAATTTTCCAATCTCAAGGCAAGTTCTACATTTTCTTGGACCACAACAACAAGGTTTAGAGATGAAATTAATATTTCCTACAGTACAGCAAATCTTTAAACCCTAAGACTTAGTACAACAGTCTTGTAAATAATTACAATAGCAGAAATTAATCATTGGTGCAAGGTCCCCTTGTAAGTCTTGCAAAACTTGTAAATCAATTTATCATTTCTTATCCTATTATTTATACCAGTTCAACATACATTTTTATTGAATTGAACTAACGAAGAACAAGATGTTTCAAAATGGTATTTTCTACAGTTGAGCAAATTCAAACAACTTCAGATCGGTCTTGCAAATATTTGCAATGCCAAAGCCGGTGATTGGTTTTGTTTGATTATTACGATTGGACTGAAAATGTATTTATTTAAAAAGATATTTCTATGAAAAAAATTTTACAAAGCTTATAATTGAAAAGCTACTTAAATATCATATTTAAGTACTTTTGTAAGGCCGGGCTCATTTCGTTGAAATAATTTCTTTAGACTTGACTTTTTTTAAATGTTTTTTTTTTACAATTACAAGTATATCACAAAACACCAAAGATTTTTTATTTATTACCCAAATCAGTTCCATTTTCTTCATTAAAAAAAGGTTACTTTCTTTAAAGTTGTAATTAACAAAGATGTTGACCCCTTTGAGCCAAAAAATCGTAAGTACCAAAAAATAAATTTTCCAAGAGATGCATTTTAACTTTATATTGAAATACATATACAAAGAAATCAAACTTCGTATTGATGCATTTTTGTTCCTTGGCTATTACACACAAAAGCAAAAAATTTGCCAACCGTGCGTAGAACAACTTATTTTTTATTTTAGGGGAATCAGCAATAGAAATTTTCTAATGACACGTCAGATTTGTGAGTTTGAAATTTAACTGAAAATATATGAATGGTCTGCGAGATATCGACCACTCTGACCAGTTAAATAAAAATTGTTTCATTTCTATAAAATACAATTGCTTGTCTCTCTATGTGTGACAATTCCTTGACGACATAATCTGTTCCTTAGGATAAACTAGTTCTACAGTATTCAGTATTTATTATAAGACGTCTAACGTTATCAACAATCTCGACACATATTGATAATTTACAATAGTTTCAAAATAATTAAATTTCAATAATTATAATTTAAAATGTCTATTAGAAAATTTTTGGCGCTTAGGGGTCAATATTGTAGAAGTACTTACACGCCATTTGTCTCTATTGTAAAGTAATTACTTTATTATGGGTTTTTAAATTAAAACTATTTATCTTTCAAAAGTAAAACACACAAATATATAATTCATAAATGTGTGTAATAAAACCATAAAAACGTGGGAAGTTTTTATGCAGTTCAGCCTAAAGGCTTAAAGCGTCCACGAAGAAACACACACTCTTTGGAAACTGAATAGGTACTCGTAGACAGACCTCTTTTTATCCCCCAAAAACAAAAAGCACAATTTTGTTCGTAAAACATTGAAAGCCATTAAATAACTAAATAATGTGTCTTTTCATGTGGTTCGTCGACACATACAACAACAACAACAACAACAAGACAATATGAAACAAAATGAAATCATAAAAAACAGGCTTAAAAACAATATCAGCCGCACAAACATTCTCTGCACATGCAGCCATTTTTATATGCCGCTTATGATTTTGTTTATAAAAGAATTATTTCAACTCAACAACGATCCGTTGCCCAACAAAGCCAAAAAAACCTCGCAACGCCAAATTATAATTTATGGTTAATTTTATTAAACTTAATGACATGTGCTAAAGTTATTCGAAACACTTTTAAAAGTGCACACTTGCATTTTCCGTCTGCATTTGCTATAGTTACAAAATTTTGAATATTTACTCGAAGACAAAGTTCAAAAATAAACGAATTTCTAAAAAGTTCATTGGCCAGTCAAAGTTTTCTTGCTAAAACTTAAATATCTGTGTTTGACTGCTTCCTGTTACACCTTTTTATTTGGGGCAATAAAATCAATCCCTCTGGCTGCATGCCCGTTTTTCTGCTCTCTAATCATATTTCTATACAACAACATCCGAAAAAAACACACTCATAATTACTAAATTATAGCAATAACAAATTCTTGCACTCGCACACTTGACGAAATTTTTGTGGGAATTTTTTTAATTGCACAATTGAGAAAAATGTTAATTATTTTATAAATAATAGGAAATACATTGGAATTCGTTTAAACTAACGCCGCACTGGGGCACAAATTTGAGAAGGCGGCCAAAAATCATTTTGTTTATGGTTATCGAAGTCATGCTACTCATTTGGAAGTAACTGACCGAGAACCTCGGCAACCAAAAGATTACAAATCTGTTTCATTTATATAATAGTGAACAAGGTGATCCAAAATCGGCTTTCTCAGTATTTTGCTCACAAAAGAATTAAATCAACAGAATGTAAAGCAATTGAGCGAATTGAATTCACTTTACTTGATTAAAAAACTTATGTTGTTTTAAGCACAAGGTCTCTAAAGTCGCTTAAGATCGAGAATTTACTCCTCTATGCTAAAGTGAGCTGTTTTACGACAAAAGAAGTTACGTTCATATATACTTCGAGTGCTTTTTTTAGGTTCCCTTTGAAAACGGGTGCTTTTATAAATTTCACTCACAAAGTTTTTTTCTCAGTGTACACACTCGCCTCAAGCTTATATACCTTTCATTCATTATTTGTTCCACCAAATCCTGCAAAAAGTCATGAATGACTGAAAAAAACAAGTTTAATAGAATACGCGACCACAAAAATATTTATAAAGAAATTTTCTGAATGAGTCACAAGCGACTTTAAAGGATTTAATTGAAAACTATTTCTCACACATGTGCTTGTTTGTCAAAAGTTCGCCAAATTTTTCTAATGCTTATTTTATATTGTATACGTTTGTTATGTTAAATATTTCTTGAATCATTTAATTTTACACTCTTATGACGTCACCTCAAATCCACGTGCACGATCACGTTTAAGTATTTAAAGAAAAAAATATTGTAAATTAAAGATTTTTGTAAACTTAATACATTAAAAGTTCTCAAAGTGGTCTTTATATAAAAGGTACTTTTTGCTAAGGGATAATTTTTACTACAGTTAATTTTTATTAACATAGTCTTAATAAAGGTTACAAAAGTTTCTTTTAATAATAGGTACTTTTTATAAAAGTACTTTTAATAAAAGATACTTTTTATAAAAGGTACTTTTTACAAAAATGACTTTTTATAAAAGGTACTTTTTATAAAAGTTACTTTTTATAAAAGGTACTTTTTATAAAAGGTACTTTTTATAAAAGGTACTTTTTATAAAAGGTACTTTTTATAAAAGGTACTTTTTATAAAAGGTACTTTTTATAAAAGGTACTTTTTATAAAAGGTACTTTTTATAAAAGGTACTTTTTATGAAAGGTACTTTTTATAAAAGGTACTTTTTATAAAAGGTACTTTTTATAAGGTACTTTTGAAAAAGGTACATTTTGTAAAAAGGTAGTTTTCAAAAGATACCCTTTATAAAATATACTTTTTATAAAAGGTACTTTTTATAAAAGTTACTTTTTATGAAAAGTCCTTTTTATAAAAGGTACTTTTTATAAAGGTTACTTTTTATGACAAGTACTTTTTATAAAGAGTACTTTTTATAAAAGCTACATTTTATAAATGGTAATTTTAGTAAAACCTGATTGTTATAAAATGTTTATTCGTACAAAAATTTCACTAAAAAATTTACAGGAATTCGTTTCATTTTACATGTATATCAGGTCAGTCGCTGTATGCAGGGCAATTTCCTTTCTTTTTTTTTCTTTTTTGCTGCTTTCAGTAAAATGGAATTAATACTTAAGAAAAACTTACCAATCGTGATATTTCATTTTTGGCAGATTTTTGTATTTGAGTCAATCGGATTTCATAGGAGTCTTTTAATTCGCGTATATCAGCTGCTTTACGTCTATCAGCGTCGCAATTAATCTGCAAAAAGTCATTACAACGCAAAAATCATTTCGTTTGATTGACTGAAAAATAATTCCACAACTTTATGGGGGAGGGGAGGGAAGACGGGGCACACAAGCACTTGTTAAATTTTAAACGAAGAAGCAAGAGGACAAATGCACATGCAGAATTAGTTTAAAACATTTGACAATTTATTAGTATTTGCAATACATATTTACATATTTATTGATAAATAACTTGTGTTGTTTTATGCTGATTATAAACAAAAGAAGAGAAAGCACTCCACCCTTCACAAGCGAAAGCAACATTTCGGAAAACTAATGTAAATTCATTAATAAAATTAATGATTGGCAACCGGTGATAACCGGGCATGCATTGAGTGATAGCTGGCCATTACTTCGTTGGCTGGCCTGTCATCCCTTTTTTCCATACCGTTTTTCAATACCTTTTAGCCGCCTCTTTCAACTCTCGATAAGTATAAAAGAACGGGGACTCTTTGCGATGTCATTAGTTGCAGCGGATCAATTATGCTGAAAATGTGGCGGTTTTGTTTGGTCGCTGTTATCATCTGTAGTGACACTTCTTGTTGGTGTGTTGCAGCCGACCGCGGCAGCCTGCTGGTACCCTCTCAGTTGCGGTATAAACTGCAATTAATTGACTACACGAGCCGTATATTTTGCAATTCTCAAGTGAAAGTGGTGAATGTTTATTTTGAAAACGAAACATCATTAAGTTATCCTGGACTAATATTACAAATGCTTAATGATTGTGGCATATCGTATATTTCCTTTAGGTAAGTGAATTAATATGTAACATTCGCTCTTAAGAATGGGCAGACAGACACACATGAAAGGTAATTTTTCAGGCTTTAAAACTATAGAAATCTTGCAAAAAGATTTTTGAAAAAGCTTGAAAAAGTTTTAAGTGTCTTATCAACGTTTTTTAGATGCATGTCGAGTGTTCGATGTACTCGTACATACTAAAGCCCTGCGCAAAGTATATTTAAAGCGGGCTTAAGGTATTTGTTTTGTTTCGAATACATTTGCAACAGTAATCTTGCAACCCACAGAGGTTGTGGCTAATTGCCGGCTTAGGAAAGCCTCTGTTTATATATTCAATAATCAAGCCTTCGTCCTTGAAGCAACTGGAATCTTTTTATTTTTATCAGCTGTTTAAACAGATTTCATTCACAAAAATTCTTCTATTTAAAAATAATTATCAAGTTACATATTTAAATCCGAAAAAGTTTATCATATTTATTTTAGAGCTTCATTCTGCCTGACGAAAATTTTTGAAAGTTTGAACTTTTATATTTTTTCCAACATAAATTTCTAAAAATCGTTAGTTGTACAAAATTAGAAAAAAATGACTATTTTGTCACAAAATGTAAGTATGTCGTTTTCAAAAAATATAGACCAATGACCAATGAGGATCCAATGATCCCATTTGGATTTGTTTCGTCCTAAAATCAATAATTTTGTTTGTTGATGTACCCATTCAAACTGAAATGAGTTTCTTTGCTGAATGGGCGAAGCGCTTGGAACGTTGTCTGAATAGAACATCCATTTTGATAAAATAATTTTATCATTTGTACGTCCTGTGAATAAAAGACTGAATAAAAGCCTGCCCATTCAAAAGGTGTAGCCTTAACATTATGGCCGCTATCAAATGTCGAAGTCTGAATGTCCCTATTGTAGAACCCATTGTATAGTGAAAAATTAATCGTACCACTTGCTAAAACATATGTACGAATTTATTTTTCCTTCGCACATATATGTTGTAAAAAAAAATTGCGCAGTCTTTGTTTGAAAATATTGAGCAACTTATTGGATAGTGTAAAGCGAATCGACAATAATAAAGGAGATAAAAGAACAATAACAGTATGTAGTCAGTGGGTGATTGAATGTGATTAAATTCTTGAAATTCTCATTCAGTATTTGTGGATTTTTGTATAAGGATATGAGTTTGAACGCTGAAGTGTACTGATGACTGTGGTTGGGCCAATGAAGTTCAAACATCTTAACCCATAAAAAATAAGAAATTATTTTCAAAAATTGTTTTAGAAGACTATCCTAACAAATATTCAATAAATATTAAAGAAAATGCTTATTTCAAATATGCTTTCCGGCCTATACTAGATGCGAAAGTATTAGAAACAAAACAAATTTATTAAACATGCCGTTAGGATATCTTAAGGAAACTTTAACAAGGTTCAATAAATAAGACAGTGCACAAATTCGTATCAGAAATCTATATAAGTATATATTTAATAAATTTGATAACTTCTCCAATACTTTCAATACATAAGAGTTGAGACAAACCTCATAAATATGTATATCGAAAAGTGGAGGCGGACAATTGCTTATTAATCAAATGGAACTTGCAGAAAGTCTCCACTCATTAAAAAAGATCAGCAGGAATGATTTGCCAACAATGTTTTCCATAATTTTGTTCGCCGTAGTTTTTTTTTTTAGTGAAAGTATATGAATAAAATCTCGATATATATTTTAAAACGTTTTAAATTTTATTTGAATTTGGAACGATTTTCTTTTTCTCATTGTTTAGATCTATTTGCGCAGGGCTTTAAAATACACTGGAGACTTTCGCAAAAACAAATGGTAATAAAAAGAAGATGTTTTTATAGAAAATAATTATAAAGTATAACGTATAACGTATACGAAACTGTGAGGCTTAAGCATAGAGGACGGTACAGTGGGCCGAACTTAAAGAAGGATGAAAGTCTTGGTTTTCATCTTATATGTACATATTAAAATTGAAATGAAAGTTGTTTAAGTTGAACTCTGGCAAGTAATTCATTTTCGAACATAATTTAAATTAGATTTATAGAAAAGGTTATATATTTCTCTCAAGTTCTCTTTGTTAATAAACGATTAAATTTTAGTTTCGAACAAATGCAAGCAGTGAAAAAAATACTTTTATTAGCATTTATTTAGCGAACATACCCACTGTGCACTATTCAAAATCTTTCGAAAAATTTTGATGAACCTTTTTTAAAACTTCTAATAAGTTTTCTTAAATTCTAGCAAATTTCACCCCTTAAAATATTTTTATGAATTAAAAAAATATATTTTCCAGAAACAAATTCAAAAGTGACCCTCTGGAAATAATAAGGGACGATGGCATTGATATGTATCTAATAATGATTTTACCTGACATATCGCAAACTGTTACACTGAATTTTTTGAAGAAAAAGTCGGGCTCCAAACATCTAACATTCATTATTTTGATGGTAGAAAATTCGGCGTCCGTGACAGAGTCGTGGCTACAGAGTGTCTTTCAAAACTTTTGGAAAAGATGGATCTTAAATGTGGCCATTATATATTTTCAGAAGGGAAAAGCGCACATCTGTCGCTATGACCCCTTTTCGCAGAGTCTATTGCCGGAAACAACAATCGGTGATCATCACAATCTAACAGTACGTGACTTATTTCCCAGAACCATTTTGAATATGAGAAGAAAACCTTTGCGCATCTGTATGTATCATGATGGCATACGTTCTATTTTTAGCGACAAAGAAATGTTAATGGGTGCAGATGGTCTGATGTCCAACTATTTGGCGAAAAGCTTGAATGCTACACGTGTTGTCAACTGGGTGAAAATTTACGGCAATACATCGATTAGTAGCGATATTTGCTTCAAAGAAGTTGTGGAAGAAATGGACGATGTGGCGCTCAATATACGTTTCTTGTCGTTGGAGACATTTAAAAAAAAAGTTGAATACACTGTTGTGCACAGTCGTGACGATTTGTGCGTCTTGGTGCCCAAGGCCCAGATCGCCTCTTCATTTTGGAATCTGTTTCGCTCCTTCAATACGGGAGTCTGGTTGTGCATTCTTACCACTTTATTGTTTGCCACTGGATTCTGTCTGTTTAATTATCGGGGGATATGTTCAAATGGTAAAATTGTTTTGCAGCTGTGTGCTGCTCTTATGTCCATGACGTTCCTGAAATTGCATAGACCGACATCTCTGCGCTTCTTTTTCTGTGTTTGGCTGCTGTATGGCATGTTAATCTCGGCAGCTTTCAAGGGAAATCTCACCGGAAACCTGGTGGATCGTAAATTCCTGCCGGACATTAATACTATTAAGGAGCTGGCTGAATCGCCTTATCCCTTGGCCACTTTGCCACGTCATATCAAACATTTACGCCGCTACATAGATACGAAGAACCTTTATGGGGCCATGCTGCAGGCAAAAGTAGTAGAGATACCCGATCTACAGGTAAAATATTTAATAGAAAACAACAATTTGAGCTACGCATACTTGCAAAAGTACCACGTCTCTATGTTTAGAAAGAATTCTAGAATCCATACGCAAAAGGGGAAGCCACTTTTCCATGTTATGAAGCAGTGCATCGTTCCGTTCCATGCTGTTTACATTGTTCCTTACGGATCGCCATATTTGGGTTTCATAAACATTCTCATGCGAAATGCTCAGGAATTCGGATTCATCAACTATTGGGATCGTTTGATGAATGCAGCTTTTCGCAGCTCTAGAGGAAACATCAAACGAAAAAGACACAACGGAGACGATGAGCCGGTTGTGCTTAAGTTGCAGCATTTTGAGGCGCCATTTTGTTTTCTGTTTATCGGTTTGGCAGTATCCACCACACGCTTTCTTTTCGAAATATTTAGTGAGAAAGAATTTAGGCTAAAGTGCAAAAATCTAAAAAGATTTTTAAATTTTTAACTCTTAAGTTGGAAAAATATTCGAAATTAGGTGAAAAGCGCTTCGATAAACACTGGTACGCATGCGTTCTATACTACAGAGTGGCGCAAAAGTAATGTGACATAATTTTAATTAGATGTCATTGTTGCAAATGTCGCTGCACTTTGACATTTATGATGTAGATATATACTGAATTACGAGTAGTTGTCAACAAGCCATGATGCGAAACACACCTCATGAACTGCTTAATATTTTATGACTTTTATCACTTTTGCGCTTCACTGTACATTTTTTTAAGATTTTGAAAATGAAGTAGATATAATTTTTATATCGTGATCTTATTTCATCTGGCACAGATCTGAAAATATATTTTAAGCTGTTCGAATTCTCACGTTAGAGGATTAACCAATTTATATTTTCAAAACCCATTGTCATAAGAGCTTAGAATGTTAATATATGTAGAAGAAAAGTTTTTAAAATTTTTTTGCTTTTAATAAAATAAGTTCTTAACAAGTACTTAAATAATCTAGTCTTTTCATGTACGTTTTTTACACTTAAATATGTACATATTTTAAGATTTGAATCACAATTTATTTAATTCAATATTTTGAGCTTTTTATGTTTGACATTCAAAGAAGCTTTAAAGCATAAAGTTTATAGCTTGAAAGCAATATTAGCGCAATTCCGCGTTGGATGCAAATGTATTGTGAAAATGCAAAATATTACAGCTTTTATCCAACAACAAAACACTAAGACTAGCATTTGCAAGACTAAACATTTGTGTTTTTTTTTTCAAACATTGTTGCATGTGCCGCCAGCGAAGTCCACTTTTAAATAGCGAAAGTGCTTAATTCGAGGAAAAGTACCTGTTTTTCCATCAATTGCAATAAGCTTAATTTTTATTTGAAATGTTTATAACTTTTCTTTTATAAACTTTTATTGTATGATTAATAATACAAGTAAATTAGTTTAACATTTCAGAATCATTTTCAGTTTCAGCTTTTTTATTTGAGAAACAACAATTAGCAAAAAAAAACAATTTAATAATGGTTCAAATAAAAGCAATAAATATATAAATAAATATTTATATGCAAAAGCAACATAAGTTACTTGCATCTTCCTATGCATATCATTTAAGGGTATAGTCTTCTCGTTGTGAAAAATTTTAGTTTTAAACAAATTTATTTTTTAATATTTTATTGTTTGTTGTTGGCTTAGCTGGTTATATACCTGCATTTCATTGGCGATAACCAAATCAGCAGTACCCTTTTAGCCAAATCATGACTGAAAAGCATTCAAGCTCGTATACTTATGCCACAGACTACAAATACTATATGAGAATTCAAACAGAACTCAGTCATATTTTTCTATTTGCAATCAACAAAAACGCAAAAGTATAATAGCTTTAGAAAGCTTTTGCACAAACACAACACAAATTTATTGTGATAAACTCTCTCTCGCTCTCTCTCTCTTAACCTTTGCGTTTCAATATAGAAATGACAAAAACTTATATGTTTTACGTGTATATCTTTTATTATAGTGCAACTTCCTTTAATCGCTGATAATATCTCTCTTATCAGCTAATAAAAGAAAGAAACAGGATGGCAAAACTGTTATTTCATACAAGTTTTTAAGACACTTTTTTATATTTTGGCAAATAGATGCAGTTTAATGCAACAAATTTCACGAAAAAATGTTTAGTGTAAATACCGTCTAACTCGAAAATTTTAAAAATCATTAAAAACAACCAACTTGACAGAGGTATTTGCAACACTGCCAATAATGCCAAAGACTATTAAATTTATAAATCTATAATCTGTATATATATATATATATATATATATATATATATATATATATATATATATATATATATATATATATATATATATTTATATAAGCTGTTACTAAGTTTTCCAGCAGTTGTGCAAGTGAACAACAAGGAAGCGTTCACAATTAATGGCAGACGCTCGCAATGGTCAATGGTCTATTATAAAAGCGATAACTTTGCAAGCTTCTGCATTTTATTTTAATTTACAAGTTTTTGCCAAAGATTGAAGTTTTAAGTGTCGGTTTTCACCATATAATATAATTTCTTATAGAATTTATAGCATTAAATATAATAAAATTAATAAATAAATATGCGAATTGAGGCCGCTAAATAGTTGGTATTCTTAAATTTGCTCATAAAAATTTTAAGTTTAGCTTTTAGTGAAAGAATAACAAAAATTTTCCAAAACATTCCCACACAAAACAAAACATGCCTCTTCGAACAAAACAAAAAAGCATATTTACCACTTTCTTTTCCTCCAGAGCTTTATTAGCTTCTTTTAACATATTAATCTCGTTAGTCAGTCTTTGTATTTCGTAATTGACTAGACCGCCTATGGCAGCCTGCGGCAAGTTTTCATTGTTTGTATCACATTTCTTATTAACGCCAGCTTTCTTTAAAAGCTCTACAGCATTTTGTAATTTTTTAACTTCATTCTTCCATTTACGTGCTTCAGATTCGTTTTGGGCTCTAAAAGACATCAAATTAAATAGATTTTTTTCAACAAAAGAATATGGCAAGGCTCACCTTAAAACTCGAACCGCTCCTTTTTCTGTAGTTAGACTAGATTTAAGTTCATTTATTTCCAAACGCAATTGCTCTGTGAGAGCATTTAGCTTTTGTATAGTCTGGACATTTTCCTGAAGTTTGCGTTTAAGTCTGGGTGGCGGATTCACTTGCAACTTAGATTCTGCATTATTGTGTTTTATTGTGGGCGGCAGAGGCGGTTTGCCCGCGAGTCTATCTGATCTCACAGGAACTGGGGTGCCAGGGGGATTTACTGAGGTTAGGACACTGGCAGGGACAGATGCTGTAGTTGCAGTTGCCTTAATATTTTCCTTGATTTGTAGTCGTCCCCTACAATTTAACTGCATTCCCTCGATACGTGTCCTCTTCTCTTGATTTACAGAATCTGTGACTGATGTTAAGGAAGCTGATAAAGTTTTCTTTCGCTTAAGTTTGTTTTTGGACGAACAAACTTCTTGCCACTCAACTGTGGGTGCTTTCAATATGGGCTTTAACAGCTTCCCATTATTAGAACTTTCACTGTGAATCCTATTTAAATGCTGGTGATTGTAATTCTGTGGATTTATTGGATCGTTGAGCTTTTGCGTCAGCATTCTGTAGCCTTCGGTTATATTCTCAGCAAGCCTAGTCACAATTTGTGCTTCTCCCTTATTGGGCATGGGGGATGAAGCTGTTGTCGATATATTTTTTGGTTGTCTTCCCAACGATATGCTAGAGGTCGTTTTGGTCATTTGATCTGCCATTTTGTATACAATTCATACAACTTCTTTTGTATGAAGTTCGTTTAAAAATTTCATTAATTTTCTTTTAAGAAGAGGTCCGACCTTTGACCCTCTTAATTTGGCGAAAGTAATCTCTACTTTTTCTTAACGTGTATATATATGTGTGTATGCGAGTGTGTGTGCAATAAAACGTAAAAAGCTTTATTTATTTATTATGGATTGTTATTTAAGAACTTGTTTCTCAATTTTGTTCCCAATTGTCTCTTAAAAATTACTTTTTTTTTAGCGTCAGTTAAGCTTTGTTGTGGTTCTTGCTATTTCTTCTTTAATGTAAAAAAGAATATATTGCTGTTGTACTGAATTGTGTATCAGAGACCAACAAAATAAATGTTGTAAAATATTACAATAATTCTGTTTTGTTTTATTTTGTATTTTCCTTCTTATCATTTACAATTTCCGGTATGGCACTTCGTTGGATTCATCAATGGCGTTTAACTGAAAAGATAAATAAAATTGTGTTTAAAGAAAGTATTAAAGAAAAATGTAAACAAATTTAAAAATTACATTTAAGCCACTGTACAATCAATACATTTTCAATACTTAAGCTTATTAAACACACCCCGCCCTATTTGTTTACTTTTAAAAGTTTAATGGGCAGCCTAAAAGTAGACTTTAGTTTTACATAGCAAATCGTTACATATTATGGCAAGTATACAGTATTTTTAAAAGGCAACAAACACTGTTGCCAGGGCCAAGAACAATTTTGTAAAATGTGTGTATATTTTTTTATATATGACATTTTCTTTCAATTTTTTGAAATGTTAATTTATTAATTTTATTATTCTAAAAAAAAAAACAGAATTGTCCTAAAGATGACACACAACGAGTATCGAAATATCGATAGTTTTTGAATAAAATTGTTTAACGATAAAATAAGACCTCATGCCAAATTAAAACTTTTTTTAAAACACAAAATTTAAATGAAATTTTATAAAATCAAAAATCCGAGTAACATTGAAGAAAACAATTTATGAAATAGTAACAATTAGATTGTGCCGTATCATATGTGCCATTTGCACTACATGTGTATGTGAAGTACGTAATGAACTACGAAGTAAATACGTAGTGGCATACACAGGACAGGTATCTATTCTATAACGCGTAAGGTACGTTCCAAAAACAGTCACATGTTGTGTTGTGAGACCGCTTTATATAAGGGGTAAAGGCAGTTCAAAAAAGTGCCGGTTTTCGTTTAATTTCGTTTCGTTTATTTAATATTTTTGCAAATTGCATTGTTTGTTGTGGCTTTAGCTGTTCATATGCCGACATTTCATTGGTCGCTAAACCAAATCGTCAGTGAGGTTTAAGCAGTTTGAAAACATTCAACCTCGGATGCTTATGCCATACAAATCAATATTTATTTAATTTCAATATTAATTTAATATGTTTATAAATTAGAATCCCGATAATTCGTAATCACAAGGGACCAGCTCCTTTTCTATGTATTACTGGGGTTTCAGATTCAACGAGATTTCAGTTTAACGAGATAAAAACAAAACTTCATTTCAATGATTTAACCATTTTCAAAATGAAGAGGATGCAAAAATTACACGATTTTCCGTTTAGCAGCGGCGACGGCATTCCTAAAGTCATACTCAGATATTAATATAATGAAATTATCCTTTGAACAAGGCTAATTTGATGTGTTTTTTATTGTTTCTTGTATTTTATATCAGTGTAAATTTATCTTTCTCAACAACAAAAGTATGTAATATACATATATATCAATGTATATAATGTGGTACATGAGGCTCAATAGTGACGTCAGTTTGTGGGTTTAATTTTTAAAGAAATTTTTTGTTTAATTTTTTTTCTATCTGTTTTTGTATTTTTTCGCTTTTATTTTAATTTAACATGCACCCACGTTTAGTTTAGTTTATTTTATTCATTTATTATTAGTTTTTTTAATTACACAATAGTTCTAACAACCGCAGGGTATTTCAATGTTTGTCAGCACTAATTTAAAGAACTAAAAACAATAAGCAAAATTACATATTTTTTATTAAATTTATTTTGTTGATATTTACCTAAAAAGTCTTTACTAAAATTATGACCAAGATTATTTATATAAATTCTTTTAATGAAGAATAACTTTTTTAAAAATGAAGTGTTTATTAATTATTAAATTTGTTTTTCGGTACTTGAGAACAAAGAAATTCTTAGAATTTTGAAAACAGAAGCCTTTTCACAAATTTCTGCTTGTATTGAAAAATTGGCACCTGTGGCGCAAACCAACAAATAATTATGGCATTTTTTCAATATTTCAATTATTAAACTTTGCCTACAAATGCTGCTCAATTACTTTGTATACTTGTATAAACAATAATATATAATTCAAATTGAACTTTTAGAAAAATAATAAATTTGCTTCTTTTTAATTTTCCAAACTCTCTAGAATGAAGCAAAAAGTTCTTGACCTCGAAAAAATTATAAAATTCAAGCGAAAAATTAATTTTTTTAAACCTACATCTACTCATTAAATAGAATAAATTTCAAATTTCTTGGAATAAACAATTTGTTTTTTTTCCGATATTATTTCAAAAGCAATTTATATTTAAAATTAAAACACAGGCGATGGCGTTACAGGAAGCTTTTGCCAATTCCTATTTTTCCTCGATATATGAACATTTTTGCTGTCTCTGACAAACTTTTTTCTATAGATTTCATAATGACGACAAACTTAAGAAACACTTGTTTAAAGAAGTAGTGCCACTTTTGATAGATATTTTATAAAAATTGTTAACATCAAGTCACATAGAATCTAAATGTCAAGATATCGAAAGTAATAAAAATTAAAATTAAAAAAAAATTTTGTAACAGTTTCCGCAGTCATATTGGCATAGGCGCAAATAGGCTTGTTCGCTCCCTCATTTCTTCCTTTTAATAAAATGTCCTATAAATGACATAATTAATTTTCTTCTTCTTTGATGATTTGTATCGTCTCAAAAAAAAAAAAACTTATAGGTTGTAGATCCCTCTAGAGAATTTTCTGTTTACGCCCTTGTCATATTGGCCATCCAATATACTTGTCAAAATTGTTCGGGATATCCTCTCTAATAATTATTAATTTTTTTTGTGGTTTAAGTTGTATTTAAGCCTGCATTTCTATTTTTATAATGCCAACTCATCAGTAGACTTCAATCAACATTTTGAAAAATATTTCATAATACCGATTCTTTTATTGACTGAGGGCGTTTTTTTTTTTTTTTTTTTTTTTGTCTGAAAAAAGTGAAACATTTAGTTGATTAATTAAAAAAAATCGCTCTAATTTTAGAAATTCAGCTCCTTTATAGAATTGCGTGCTCCTTCCTAATAAGTTTATGACTCTTAAGTATATGACTTTTCATATAGAAAATCGCTTGTCGCTTGTATTGTAATTTAAACGTTCATATTTTTTTAGTAAAATATTAATGACTAAGAAGTCTTTTAATAAAAAACAAATTAAATGTATTTTTCTCAACTTTGCTTATGACAACTAAAGCTCTTAATTTAATTGAAAATAATTTTAAAAAAGGAAACACCCCAAAATTGTGGATGATGATCTCAGTAAAAGAAATTTATATGTGTGTATGTCTCCCGCATATTTCCTTTGCCATAATTTGCGTGCAAAACTTTAATAACATTTGAAAAAGAAAACCTTGAATGCGAAATGCATACAAGATAAAAAGCAAAATGTTTATATATTTTTTCTAATTAAAATATGTGTCGCTGCTTCTATCCATAATACTTTTTTGAGAATTTGTTCTATTTATATTAGAAGCTGACAGTCAATATCCGAACATACACTCTAAATAAAAAGCCACTCAGACGATCATATATACCATATACGTTTATATGTATATGTATTATTTTGCTTGCAACATGTGAACACTCTTAAGAAATTATCCTTGTAGACACGGGGTTAAAGTTTACAATTTTACACTCCGATGGTTTGAAAAGTGACATTCCATTACAAAAAATACTCTTGGTGTAAACATACTTTAAATGAAAAAAATGTTTCATATATTTTTATTTTGCATTTAAAATAGAAAAACAAGGTGCGTTTTTCCAGCCCAACTTTTGTGGTGTAATTGAGTCTGTTGTCATCATATTTATGTCAATTGCAAGCCACATGACATTAAATACTTTTCACTTATACATAAATATGTTAATTCATAATGAAAAATTTTGAATGACATTTCTTTTTGCTCTATTACAACAATGTCTAACTAACGGCGCTCTGTTTCTCCTAGACTCTAATGGCGGCAATAAATATTTTTCTTTCCTCGTGATTAATTAATTTCAATTTATCTGTTTCCTAATTTATTTGCCACTGGAGATTGCATTTTGTATAAATATGTATTGTATTATAATCTTCATTATGTTATCAACTCCCAAATTAAGTGTCATTTCTGATAATAGACAGACGGACGGACGGACTGTGGACTTGTGGTTGATGTTGCTTTTTATTGAATTAAAATGATCTCGTATCTGTCGTAAATAAAAAATTATGTGCATGATGCCTGCAAATGGCACAATGCAGCTGTGATCTTTGTTTATATTGTATGCGAGGGTGGATGTATTTGTTTTCTTCAAACTCTAAATTTGAAAAATTGTGCACATATGATCTGATTAAAACACACATTGTTTTCACCATTCGAAATTTTAAATCATGTGCTGCATATTTTTCCAATACATACTGACTGATAAACTCTGCCTCGTACAGGCACACACCCACACACACACACACATTTGTTTTATATATTGCATCTCTTTATCAACAACTGCATAATATTGTTGCTGCCGTCAGTTTATTTATATTAAAATTATTTTTATTAAAACTCAGTTCGACTGCTTTGTTTATGACCTCAATGAAAGATGAAAGACTGATATCAGGTGCCCACTTCTCGTATGACGAGTAGTTTTAGATTTTCACTTCCAGAAAAGAATTTTCCATTTAATGTTGCAAATTAATTCAAAGTCTCAGTAACGGATTTTGTTGCAAATAAGTTTAAGATACAATAACATATCGAATATTTCGTGATTCGAAAGTGATTGCATCTTTTACTCTTTACAACAAAAAAAAAATGATATTAAAAAATGCTTGATTCGTACAATAACCCTTTTATCACTACGAGAAATTTATATAAATTGAGAACAAAAACAAATCATAAAAAATTTTAAGAATTTGTCTTTCTTTTTCATCGAATAAACATAGAAATTCAGACATTCTTTTGTCTATCAAAAGTTTTTAAATTTTTATGTAAAACTTAACATTTTTTTTAAATCAGTTTTTGTTTATGATCTTCACATGTATATAAATCTAAATTTGAGGACATAATTTACAAAATTTAGCAATAAATTCGTCGCATGCTACTTTTTTATCTGCAAGACAAATAAAATTTAGAAGATTTTACATACATGGTCTCCACTTTTGATGTGATGGTGATGGATGAGGATGTGTATGTGTTTTACAAAATTAGGCAACAAATTTGTTGCATGTTGCATTTTTATATACCAGACAAATAAAATGCAGAACTTTTTTGTAGTTTTCGTTATTCCATTTGATGCCCATCCGTTCTTATTGGTAAATAAAAAATTTCATGCAAGAAATTTTATGCCACGAATGGATATGATTTATAAACTTAGACAATAAATTTGTTGCATGCAAAACAAATAATATGTTGGAAATTTTTTGTAGTTTTATTTTTCCACTTGATTCTCAGAAATATAAAATTCCATGTAACAAATTGTATGGCATTATTATCGGCTGAGCCGGTGGTGGGGGTCAGCAGGAAGTTTTCTGTATTGAATTATAGAAAAAACGATACGATAATAATTCAATTCAATAGGCTCAGATACATCCATTCTAGGATGAGAGAATGGCACGATGGCCTATCGACTTCAATTAAGTCTTTGACTTGATTTATACAATGAGAAATTTTTTACATGTAATTATTTTTCCTTATCGATCGAATGAGGGCGACGATAGAAATAATAATAGAAAAAGCAGCATGACCTGAAATTTAAAAGGACCTCTAACAACTATTTTGTACAAGTTTCTTTGACCGTATCTAATATGATTTTCGTTTCGCAAAAAACGTGCAACATTTTTTTGATAAATTTCTAAGAATATCTATCGATCGCCCCTAATTTACAAAAAAATAATTAATTCCGTTGGATTTTCTTATAAGGACAAGTAATGTTTCGCTCTTTTTAGAAAACGTCATAAGTTAGCTAATAAAAATAGTTGCATGCAATAAATTTTTGTTTGATTTTCATAAAATTTATATCACGAGAGAGTTTTAATAACAATATTAATAAGCAACAAGTTTTTTAGTTCTATCTTCGTATCTAAGTTTATATTTGCAATTCTATTCATTGATAGCTATAAACTGTTTATTCTAACTTCAACTAACTTCATATTTCTCAAATTTTGTTGTTTTTTTGACAGCAAAAGTTATGGTCTGCTACTAAAAATACGTCAACAGTATATTTTATTCCCAAAGTAAATTTTTACTTCCCAAATTCTCTATATTTAAAAATTTTCTGTCTAATTCCCGCACGTGCGATAAGAAGACATGACTTCTTGTCGTTAATAAAAAGGGGAAGTTAATTTCAAAGCAAAAATAAATAAACCAATTATTTTATTTTTCGATATGCGTGTAAAATAAATTTACAAAGTTTATTGGGTGTTAATAAACATGGATCTTTAATTTCGGTTCCGCTCTCCTTTAGGAATATGTTACTACCACGTGCAGATAATTTCAAAAATAAATTTTTTTTTTCTCTACCATAATTTAATTTAGGAAAAAAAGTTTTATCACGAATAAGAAAATTCTTCTCTTCATTGGCCACATGAAATTAAAAATAAATGATACACATTTTTTCATATTAATTTAGTGAGTCAAATTTAAAAATTTTAAATTTTTTACATTAATAGGCATATAAAGGGTGTTTTATTGAAGCTCCACAATTTGTAATTAAAATAAAGCAAACTAATATATTTATAAAAATTTTCGTGATATTCTCCCAAGTAATTGTTAAAAAAAATTTTATTTGTTTAGATGGTTTAGCGCTCTATATGTCTGACTTCAACCTGTTTGCTAAGCATTCAACAAAGCAATATGATGAGAACTTCAAAATGTTCAATCATATTCGAAAATGACAAAAATATTTAAACACAATGGGCTTAGGGTGCCTTCGTAGACTAGTGGTTAGTATACTAGACTAATAGTCAGAGGGTCGTAGGTTCGATCCCTGCCACAGACTGTGGGTATTTTCTGCTCTTTGCTCTCTTTACTTTTCTGTTTCCGATTTTCCATTCTCATATCTATTTCCGGTATAACAAAGGGACCAAATAATGGACCCAAGTAATCATAAGCTGCCTGTTGAACATAATCGAACGCACATTAGACTTAAAAAAACATTTATACAAACAACTTGTATTCGATTTGAGTTTATTTGATTTTTTTACAATTTTTATGCAATTAGTCACCCCTTGGGTAACAAAAATAGTATTTATAAGGCAAAGCAAAAATTCAACTTTTCATATATCAAGATTTATTAAAATTATACGAATTATTCTCTCTCAAGGAATTGTATAAAGGTTGTAAGGAAATACCATAATAAAATAAATAGATGCCAATCTAATGGGTTTAGATCGCACGATCTTGGTGTTGTCAATTGATAGGACAATTACGCAAAATAAGTCGTTTATATTTGAGTAAATTTATTTATAAATTAATATTCGCAAATTTCAACAATTTTGCGATTCGCTTCGTTCCCTATACATTCATGTAAACGTTAAAAAACACCCTTTATACATATATACATACATATATAATAAATGTACTTATGTATATAAGAATGTATGCATGTATTTAAAGATGAGCCACTACATTAGGGAGCATACATTTATGTAGCATAAATTTTTGCTATTGTCATGATCTAAAATTGGATTGAAGCAAGGAATAATTATTTTTAAAAAGTTTATCTACTCTGCATAAAGTTATTTTTATTAATTTTTCACTTCTGTCAAATGTATTTCAGCAAAAAAGAAAAGTGTAGCACATATGACTCATTGGCTGCTAGAACGTAATAACTCCAAAAACAATAGTATTTTATTGAAATAAAACCATTTATTTATTTAACAGATTACGTTGTGAATAATAGAAAACAAATTTAAAAAAATGCTTAGAACCTGAATCAACGATTACAATAACGGTAAAGAGTGGCACCTCACACATTGTTTTTTATTAAAAAAAACTGAATTTCTCCATACAACGATTTTGAGGGTTTCTAATGGTTTGTGGCTTATTCGCATAGACTTGCAACTTAAGAAAACCCCACAGTAAAAGTCTAATGGCATTAAATCGTACGATATCCGTTCACATCACCTCCACGTAAGACGATGCTCGTACTGAATATCCTATGTGGCATGAGCTCTGGGGCAGGTAGAGCCGTCCTGTTGGAGCCACATGTCCTTGGTGTGCATATCAGAAAGCTCAGACTAAGGGAAGTTGGTAGTCATTGACTTATAGAACTCACCGTTGAGGATGTCGACCTGGCTAACGTCGTTCTCAAAGAAATATAGACCGATAGCGCAGCCATCACTAAAAGCACATCAAACTGTAACTATTTCAGAATATCCAATTCTCTTGGATCTCATGTAGATTGGTATCGCCCTAAATTGAACACTTTTGTTTGTTGACTTATCCAGTCATCCAGAGGATGATTTTTGCTGAAAATTGGGCTCAGTTTCCAATAATTCCCATTCAGTGAATACACGTCGTTTATGTTTAGCTCTTGGGCAAGTTGAATTTTATATGGGTGAAGGCCCAAGTCACGATGAGGGGTAGTTCTTGTGAGCGACATGAAGTCAGCTGCTACGCATTCTCCTGCGCAGTCTCACGGACAGTGGCGATGTTCTCGAAAGAACTTGCGTTTCATTTTGGTTCATTGTTCACTGAACAAATGGTCTCAAATTTATCCACCACACTACGAATAATCCCCTCGATAGAAGGCACGCAAAACGTTGCCCATACAGAACATCCATTTCGATAAAATAATTTTGTTAGATGCACGTATTGTTGAACGCCATATCCATCCGTGATTGTGTGTCAAAACAGACTCAATAAATAAGCCAATTCGAGAGATGTACCTTCACCATCAATTGTCCTAAAGTCGCAGTTGGAGGACCCTTTATTTATTATGTTTATTGGAATTTATATGCTACTGTACCTCCCAGAACACATAAATTAACACACTACTAACTCCTCGTGCACAAAGAATTGACCCAAATCATATAAATTTGAAATGAGTTCCATTTTCGTGCTTCTTGTATCTTCATTCGCAGAGATGAACGAAAATAATATATTTTTATCGCGCGGGCATGTCTTTGTGGAAATCTGAATGATAAATTTAAACATTTCTGTATGTCATTTTAAACAAATGAGCCATGTTGCTGTGAAGTTCTAAAGTGAGTCACTTGTCTTGACACCAACCAAACATTTTGCTGTTGGATTTCAAATATTAATAAAAATAATAAAATATGATGTACATACTCGTTCGTACATACACATTTTTAGTGGCAAGAGCAAAAAACGTGTTTTAGAAGAAATAATTCTAAATTAATTTCTTGCAAGAATTAAACAAATAATACTCGTATATGATTTGTTTGATGGCTGACGTTTGGCACTAACATTTTGTATCATCTGTGTCACTGTGCAAACGCAAATGTGTAGGAGAGCATGTTGTGGGAATGATTGTATCTTGTATGTATGTATGTATAAATTGTATATTTGGTAGTTTTGAAAGTTTATTGATTCAACAATTATTACACTGTGATACAAAAGTGACCGAATTTTTAAACGTTAGGCTCACGTATTTCAAACTAAATAAAAAGAATTTTCAGTAAAAAATTCAACCAACTTTAAAATAACCTTTAAAAAGTTTGAAATACATAAATTTAATACAAAGACGGCTGCAACTATGAATTCAATTTTGCATTTAGTTGTTGCCCTTCTTGGCATCGTCTTTAAAAGTTTTTTTATTTAGTTTAAAATACTTGAACCTCACCTTTCAAAGTTCGTTCACTTTTGTATCACAGTGTAATAATTGTTGAAAATTTTAGATGTGTTCTTTGACGTCAGTATGGGAGGTATACTTCCCAGTGCTTCTTTCACATTTTGGTTGAAACACTATCACCGTACCAATTTTTAGACTTGCACTATTATAGTCAGCCCCAAATACTATATTTAAGTATAAATTTATGTGGGAGGTAGCAGTTCCTTTGCTCCCATCCAGTCAGCTTTTCTTGAGACTGCGAGCATTTGATACAGAGCAGCTCACGCCCATTTCGAACACTATCACTAAATATTATATACAGCCAGGTAAACGATAATTAGATATTATTTTGTACAGGAGTTGCCCTTTCTACCGGTCCCATTACATATTGCTTGAGTTGGAACCACTAATGGAGCATCATATAGACATATAACGAAAAAATCGCTGAGCGAAAACAACATATTAACGATTATACAAGGTGGCGGAAGGAATGACAGGCTGTCATTTGCTACAAATGAAAAAAATAGGCTGCCCACTTCTTACGACGAGGATAAAATTCATGCTGCGTTAAGACAACAGACTAAAAATTTTTCAAATGATCAGTAACAGTGATTCCACTTTCTAGAAGTGTGTATCGCTTCATGGCTTGTTGGCAATTAATTCTCTATAGATGTCAAAGCTCAATGACACTTGGCGCTATCTATAAAAATGGCATCCAATTCAAATCACAACATTATTTTTCCTTTCTTTTTCTTCTATTTTGTAAATTTGTTGAAAAAATTTAAAATTTGAAAATAAGTTTCAGGACAACAAAGTTATTTTTTTGACGAAAAAGTCACATATATTTTGTCCTTCCTGTTTGTTTGTGTTCTTTTCTGGAAAAAACGCACAATAGTGCAAATAAAACATGTTCTTTCCTTGCACCAAAAACATGCAAGTATTTAACATCTCCTGCACTTAATATCATATCAGGGTTATTGCGATTTCTTTCTTAAGGAAAGTGAAACATTTCGTTCTATTTATCCCTCTATTTTGTTAAGGAATTTATTGTTTGTTGTTGGTTTAGCTGTGTATATGGCATCATTTAAACGGCGCTAGCCAATTCATCAGTACACTTTAGCCGCTCTAATTTTTTTTTGTGTAGCACAGTGTTATTATTATGATCGTCATCACTATTATTACACTGGTTTTGGCCATGTGTAGAAATATAGAAGGTATGATGAATGGCATGGAAAAATCAAAATCGAATGCCAAAGTGAATGTTAAAATAATTTTATAGATTAAAATTTTGTTTTATTAAATAAAAATTTTGTTGAATTATTGCAAAAACAAAAAAATAATAAAAAAGAAGCTTAAAAATAAAACGATAAAACAAAAAATATCTTAATTAAAGCCAATTAACCCACATCTCTGTTTCCTCAGAGGCAATACAGAATTTCATCTTTCACGAGTATGAGTAGATACTGAAACGCCAGAGAAGCGTGTTCAAATTTATAATAAAAGTTTATTAATTAAATAAGAACTAGTGAATCCTTTTTTTATTTTATTTGTCTTGAAAATTAGTTTGCATGTATTTTAACCCATTAAAAGCAAAGTGTTGAGTGAATGTTCCACAAACAGCGGAAGTTAAGAAACAAATTTTTACACTATCGCTTTCGAAATAATTTTAGTTTAATTATCATTGATGTGATAATTTCCAATCCAAATATCAACTGCATAAGTTTAACGTTTGGAGTACAAACTTTAATAAGTTGCTAAATTTACTTAAAGAAAAAATACATATTTACGTACATGCATTTTTTTACATTCCGATATTGTGAACGACTCAATGATGTGCAATTATCTAATTTTTTTAATGTACTTATAATGAAGGTTATGCTCATCTTTACGATTATGGGACAGTTTAAGTTTAACGCCAACACATTTGAAAGCAAAAGTAAATTTCCAAGTAAACAAATGGGCCATTCCATGTGCAGCAACCGATTAATACATATACTCGTATGTTGCCGACAAAGCATTTGGTTACATATTTGCGATATATACTTGCAACTTTGAGTCCTTACAGTAACAAAACTAATGATGATATGAGTGTCAAAAGGGTTTAGGTGCAAAATGGTTACAAAAATATTTTTTTATTTAAACAAGAACTTCGTTTTCATGTTTTTAATTAATGGTATAGTTAATTTAATAAAAAACTTTAAACATATGAAAAATCAAAGTCATTGCACATCCCTCATCCTTAGAAAGGAAGATCTCATACCGATCCTTGACCAGAGCAGCTTTTATTAATATGTATAAATTTAAAAAAAAAATAAAAATAACGGTTGTTTATGACGTATGTGATCACACAGAAACACTTTTAAAGGAAACTACACGAAACACTCTTTTTTGTTGTAAAAAAAACAAAATTTCTCCGATATTCTTTATTACATATTCTTTTCGTATTAAACAAAAATTGTATATCAATTCTTTTACAACATCGCTGGGTTTCTCTCTATAAGTTTAAAAGCGTTTGTTTTGCAACTGCACAAAATAAGCTGTGAACCTCTGTACGAGTATATGCTCGATCCAAATATATTTTTTACCGTATAAAATATCCTTCCTGAGTTGAAAATTGGTATTCCTGGCGAATTCGAATCGTTTCCATTAATTTATCGATAAGCTTCTCATTAGAAAAAGTTATCTTTTTTTAATGTATTTTCAATTTATTGGAAGAAGAAGATTTTTTAATGAATTTTTGCAATGAAATTAATTTTGTATGGAACTACGATCAATTATTTAGTGCAAAGCGGAAAGCGGGCCAAAGCGTCGTATGGCTAAAAGAATTTCACACACGTAAAATTTTCCTGCGCAAGTTTAAATTCAGCTGGTAGAAAGATAGAGAAATTATGTTTTCCTTTTTCTACTATTCTCTCAGCTGAACTAAAACTTGCGCAAGATAACTTAATGTATATTAACAAACTTCTAAATATTTTTTTACTTTCATAAGTCCTGGTTCACACACGTCAAGTTTTCTTGCTCAAGGTTCAATTCAGCTCGAAGAGAGAAAGGAAGAAGAATACATACTCTCCCTATCGTTCTCCCAGCTGAATTGGAACTTCGAGAAAGAAAACTTGACGTGTGTGAAACAGGACTAACTTTTAAACTGTGCAATATTAAATATTTATGTGATAATTCCATAAATAGAGAAAATATATATTGCTCTCTCTCTCTCTCTATTTTTCTCTCATCTGAATTGAAACTTACGAAAGTATAATTGCAAAGTCTAAAATGGGTGTTTGTTGTATTTTATATCACCACTTCTATACTAGGCGATTTTGCTTGCGCAAGTTTCAATTCAGCTAAGAGAGATATAGCGAGATAAATACATACATTTCCCTGTCTAAAAGAGTTGTATATTTTAAATTTATAGTGATGTTATTTTTTAAATAGAAAAAGCTCTTAAAATATATTTTTACTAAACCAATAGTGGAAAATAGTTTCGTTAATATAAACAAATGGAAAGTATAAAAAACAATTAAAAAAATAAGATTTAATGCTAATAATACGAATAATTATTTGGTTTATAAAATTCCGTTTTAATTTTTTAATATGCAACTTACAAGGCAATAAAATCGCAAGAAACGGAATAAAAATCATTGAGATGACAATACCATCGCTTTTGCAGAAAAACATTAGATAAAAAAATAAATAATTTGTTTAATATAATATTCAAGCTTGAGGTCTTTTATCCTTTAACAATTTTATTAACAAATAATCGATATTTCGATACTCATTGAGTATCATCTTCAGTACAATTTTGTTTTTTAAACATTATATTAACCAAATTATTATAAAAAAAGTAAAAAAATATAGATATATTATTAAAAATAATAAATGTATTGAAAAATACGCAATGCGCTTTATGAAAATACGTTATACATAAATCGCAAATAATTATAAATTATATGCCAAATTCACATGGACTGTCCCATATGTGGCCTTAAATATTGCAATTATTTCTTTCAAGTATATAAAACATTTAATTGGGAATGGTAAACTTCATTTTTAAAGCCAAACCCAATTTGTAGAAAAATATAAATATAAATTATATTTATTGTTCAGTAATTTTTATATAAAGTTTGACAAACAACCATTTAAGAAAAAACGCACAAGGTCCATTGGATCAATTCGCATGTACTTACATATCGCTCCCTTAGTGCAACAACGACGTATCTCAAAAATTTTAATTTTTGTGCTATCGATAAAAATGTATTTCTCAGTATTCTCGTTATATGCAGGAAAAATCATAATCTTATCGAAAGCTAAATAGAAATTCTACGAAAAAGTGCCGATATGGTCTTTGAGTTATACTATTCTGAAATGCATCACATTCATATCTCAAGAGCTCAAACTTTTTAAATTGCCCAGGGAAAACTCTCCCTCAATAAACTGTTTATATGTATAAAAAAATCGGAATTATATCTGAAGTTAATACGAAGTTATAACAAAAATTTCCGATTTGGAAGTCAAAACTTTGAACATTTTAATCGCATTTTTTGAAAAGTATCTACGTTGCGTGAAAGGAGCGATATATCCCCAGAAAATATATTCTTATGGGGTTTGCCTTGAATTTGGAAAAAAATTCCGTCATCCCACGTCAAATTTGGTTTGTCTTCACCCTTCTCATTATTGCAAAATATAAAAGCAGGCAGCTTTACAACATGATCGAACGGGATTGTTGCGAAAGTCATTTGTATTGTGTGTGTCGTTGTTGCAATAAGTTTACAAACAATTTTGTAACTTTATGTAGATCTCTACACATACATACTTTTTTGAACATGTGTTTTGTATGTATATATACACATAAATACACGTGTGTGTATATATTTTTTTTGAACAAGAATAAATCAAATATTTGGGAAACTGGAAATTGCTGAAACAAATTGTCGTGTGTTCACAAAGCTTTGAACTCTTTGCTTAATATAAATTATGGCTGGCATAGCAATCAGTTCGCTTTCAATTTGAATAATGTTAGGATCACTAATTGATCACAAGTTCTCGTCAAATATTCATCATTCCTTTAGTTTCTGTTATTTAATTGTCTTTTGTGTCAGTCTTAACAAGTGACGAAATTCATGGATTTCATCATCAACAATATCTATCAATATCTAAACTTTTCTATAATTCAAAGGAATAAGCGTTTCTTCTGGCATGGCTACAACTCTATGTGCAAAAAAGTTCTTTTCTTCCATATATTTTTTTACTCCATTACCCCTCTTGGGAGCATTAGGCTTCTACAAAGCATCTCCATCTTACACGAGTTGTTGCAGTTGTTTTCGTATTGTTATTTTTGCCAGTTTCGCTAATGTGTTCTTATTCGGTTTGCTGTAGCAGGTCTGGGATAATGGAGCACTGCCATCTGTCGTTGCCTAGAAACAACGTCCCCTGTGTATTTGGTGTACTGGTGAGAAACCTCGCTAGTTTTGCCAATCTTTGATTCCCATCTTTTTTTCCCCAAAAGGTGGTTTCTCTACCATGATGTTCTCCTATTTTCCAGGGAGAGGTGGTGGTCAGGGGGCTCTCAGTGCATATAATGACAAAAGCAGTATTGCCCGTTTATTAAAAGGCGGGAAATTCAAAACTACGTGAACTTATTAACCCGCCGTACAAAAATATTAAAAATTTTAACTTTTTCGTTTACAAAATACGAAAGAAAATTCATATTACAACACTTTTATTTTTATCTCCATCTTTTATTTTATTAAGTTTCCGATTTCATTCAACAATTTGTCCCCTTTTTTTGCTTCAAAAGCATTGTGGCCTTAAAAACTTTTAAACATTAATAATGATTTATCAAGCGATAATTGTTTAGATCTTTTAAAACATCTGCTAAAAATAATTGAACGAAATTGATCAGTTTTTACATTTGAATCAAGCAGCATGAAAACTAAAAGAACAATAAATATAAAACTCTTACCAAATTGAAAGATCGTTCCCCCTTCTTGATCATTTCAGTTTAAGTTACAAAAATATTAAAAAAAATTCTTCTTGGGCATGGCTGAGAAATTTTATTTTTTTTTTTCAACATTTTATTTCGATTTTAGATTTTTGTTTAAAATATTTCTATGCACGATATAAGTATGGTTTGTTTATTATTTTAGTGGTTCTGCTTTTTATAACAAGTCTATTAAACTTGTTAAAATATTGTTGTGTTAATTTGTGAATAAAAAAAAACAAGATTTCAACAAAGTTTCGCAATGCGCTTTAATTTTTGAAACGAAAACAATTTTAATAAAATGAGTTCATACCACGAAATCTGCATATAAAAGGGAATTTAGCAGTTTAAATACTCCCACTCATTTAGATTGATATTTTAAATTTATTTTGGAAATTTCATAAACATTTTCGAAATACCGCGTGCCTAAAGTTTTAGCTGCTGCAAGCAACACCATCGATCAATCCGACCGTAATTGAATTATATGGCTTTAATCAAATTATGTTAGCGCAGCTGCAAAACAGAATCATGAAATATAAACATAGTATTGCCATGCATGATCATAATATTGTAAAAATTAAAATCATTATGGCCAAATATAATCCAAATGTCATGTTGTATTTCGACTATACAATAATTATAATTGACAATTGTATAAAAAAAACTATTGTTGAACTTGAGGTTACTTGATTAATTCATTTATAAAAAGCTGTCGAAATTTGCAACTTCATTTACAAAATGTATGAAAAGGTCGCATAATTAATATAATGTTTTTATTCAATCATATTTTTATGATAGTTTATTAATTATATAACTTTTTAGCTTAACTTTTATTCAAAATGAAAATTTATAATGTTGCTATTTTTCAGAAATCCATGACAGTGTCTAATGTTTTAAATATTGAAATTATGTTCATGATTAAATTTTTCATCAATTTTGTTGTCAGAAACATACTATTGTTATTTAAATTACATCTCATATAAAATGTTCAATTTAAATACTATCTCAATTTTGTAATGATATTTTTGGCTATATACACTATATTATACATAGTATGTATGGTAATAAAACATAGTTTGTAGACCCTATTTCGGGATGTAATTATAATTAATGACCAAATGTAAACAAGATCTTATTTTTTGTGACTTTAACCATTTGTTTAAATATTCAAAAAAAAGTAATTCATTCTAATTTGTATAAAATTCTTAACTCTTTTCCAAAGGGTAATAAAATGCTACATTATGTTTTACATTGCTGCAGAGAACATAATATGGTTGTCACAACCAACTATAAAAAAATTAATGTATTTTCTTGATTTTTTTAAAGCTTTTTGGAATTAATACCATAAACATATGTTCTTTGTTGCCACTTTTCCTTGTTTAGTTGTCTCTTATACTGTTTAAAATTAAAAGCACATTTTTTAGATCCCATGGTTGTAATTTTAAGTGAAAATTACTGTTAGTTTTATTACCAACAGCTGCAGTAAATGACATCACGCAGTCTCTCAATCCCATGATTAAAATGTCACTAAATCATCATTTAGTTTAAAAGCGCTCCCTCTGCAGATGATGTGTGAAGGGGGGACACATGACGCTGTTTCATAAATTTATTTTAAAAAAACAACAACAAATCATACATCCCCAAACTAATGATTATATACATATGTATGTATGTATATATGTATGTATTTACACATTTAGAGTTTCTGTATAGATAAATTTGATTTTTAACGCCGGTATAATTTGGGCTTGTAGAAAAATAATTTACAATATTTTTTTATTAAAAAGCCATTTTAAACGCCAAACGAAATCGCCAGTGACAACATGCAACCTCGTATGTTTATGCCAAATTAAACAAAAACAATATGAGAATTCTCTATCGCATGTGAGTATTACAAAATACAGTACAACAAACAAATCTGACTCGACATGAATCCATTTTATTTTCCTTGCAACATGTATACAATTATACGCTCTTTGGGTGTCAGTAATTGTATTTATCAGACGAACGAAATAAAAAATAAAATCTTTATTTTAAATACTTAATAATGAAGTCTATAGGGTCTGTACCCATAAAATATTTGAATTTTGAATGATGAGTACGAGCAGTGTTGTCATTACCAAAAAAAAATTGTTAATAAGACTTTAAAATAAATCTAACTAAACGACAAAAAGTAACCAATTACTATGTGGCCTTTTTAGATAAAGTTTTTCTTGGAACTAGAACTAGTGGCGGAGGTGATATTTATTATTGTAGAAGAAAAACAATGTTTATTTATTTTAATTTCAAGAAGAATCGATAGCAGCGGCATTGTTGTTGGAAGAGGATAACAACGCGCCTCAGAATACAGAATCAAGAATTGAAAAGCAGGGATAGAAAGACAGATGCCACACGTGCGATATGATATATATTTGTTGTAAGATATTTGTTTTAAATATTTATTCGTGAAATAATTACTTTAATTTCGCATTTAAGTATGTGTTAGATACTTGCATCAAAAGCACAGTCGAATACGTTGACATCTTTATCACCCCTTAACTGAGTTGTAGCTGCTTACATAAATTTTTTAAATTTCAGTACAAAAAAAAATAATTACAAAATAAATTTATTGTATTTCATTCTTACATTTTTAACACAAACAGAAATCGAACGGAACGGAACGGATCGCAGAATACCAAACTTGGCAAAGGGAGAAAATTTCGATTCGATTTCGAGCAGAATAAGGGTGATTAAGTTTTCTGCATTCTGTTCTTTTTTCGATTTTTATATTTTAATTTTTCTTTGCTTACACTTCCAATATAATTGGTCTTTCTGATCGAATGGTTCGATTCAAGAATTGAAATTTAAGTAAATTTCAACCAAATTTTTGATTATAATTTTTCGATTACTTTATTTTTTTAAATTGTAAAAGTTTTTATTAGGAGCTTCTTTAGCTTACATATTTTTACGATATTGTATGCTACTGATTGCGATGTCTCTGGTTTCTACAATGAGAATACATGTTATATGTTATTTGCGTTTTTGTTAATTATTTATTTTTTCCTGTCTTGAAATCTCTTTTCGAATTTATCGTTTTCCTTAGAAAATTTTTTTTTTTAATGATTTTTCTAGCCTTCAAACCCTCAAAATAAAATCTACTTAAATAAATTATTTTCCTTTTGTTAAACTAGTTACATAAATGAGGAAAATGTACACATCTACCCAAAACAGAGTATAAGTTTTATTTTATTTACAACATCAGTAAATGAAGGCTTTTGCAATTTGTGCCCCCCAAAAAAAACCTGTTAAATTCAAAAGGGTTGTAAAAAATCTATGAAGCTTGAAACCCACTAATAAATTTAATTCAGAAAAGTCATATTAAATACATTTCCTCAAATTTCCAAATCGATTTCCCCATGTTTTTTTTCTGTTCTTAATCAAATATTTTCTTGATCTTACGTGACTGATGCAATCGATTTCTTACGACCTGTTAAGGGCTTTTTACAAAATGTTCACAAGTCCACACATTAATTTCATATTGAGAAATCAATACGCAACAGTTGGCCATATACAAAATATTCCCTTGCGTTATTCTCTTTATTATCCATAAATTGGTAATTACTCAATTTACAAACGCCGATAGAAATCATGTAGTTTTTTTATACATATTTTTTATGACCAAAAAAATTTTTTTTCTTTTTAGTTTTCTATTTCTATTTGTATGTAGTTGATTGGAATTCTGCCAATATTTTTTTTTCTGTTCACGTATTTGTGCGCTTGTTTGACAAGAATTAATTTTAAACTCAGATATTGTAATGTGGACACAATATCCAAAAATAATGTACGAGAAGAGCTGTCGAAAAGGAAGTCCCAGACTCAGCCGGAGGAGAGGGAAAAGTGTTTATGATTTAGATAATTTTGTAAATTCATTACTTTCATCGTTATTTTTAAAACTTGAAAATTTTTGGGGAAAAACCTAAAAACTTTTTTTAAAGAAAATATCTTCTTTTGAAGCAATTGATGATAAACTTTTAGGGAATAAATATTAAAACCTGTTGGCGGGAAGTGAACTACAACAAGTTACTTTTTGAAAAGTTTTAGGAGACCGCAAAGAAAAATTGTTTTTCATCACAAACGCTGCAATTTCTTTATGAACTATTTGCTGTAACCTGAATATATTACATCGGGTTTTTCAAACTTAGACAGTTCATAGCGGCCATGTTGTTGAACATACATTTTCAAATTGACTGTCTTTTATTTAGTCGATTTTGCCAAATTACCATGGATGGAAAAATGGTTGTTCTGGTCGGTTAACGTTCCGCGTGCTTTGCCTATTTTACGGTCGCCATCATCGTCCTCCATTTCTGGTTGAATAGGTACGCCAACAAACAAAATTGTCGAATTTGGGACGATAAAAATGCACATGAGATCCAAGAGCCCCCAATGTATCCCGAAAATCAATGTTTGGTGTGGGATCATTGGCAACGGCATTGGCCAGGCCGTTAAGTGCGAGTGCTATGAAGTCGATGAGTACAGTATTATTTCGGTCTGAATTGGGTGATATTTATACCAACATGTTGCTTCAATACGACGGGTCTGTGTTTCACAGAGCTCATGCCAAGTTTGACATTTTGCAGGAGCAAGTGATGTGAACTGGGCACCGAGATCTTGCGGGCTTTTCTTAAATTGCAAGTCTATACTTTCAAAGACAACATAACCCATGCCATCGGTCAAATTTAGTTTGATTTATGCGACAATAATTGAAGATCGGACATTTTGGATACGCGCCACACAAAGAAGCCGCGGCGGACATTTGCACGATGGTATATTTTCGTACATAATGATATCTATAAGCGATGAAAGAAGGATAAATTATATTAATACAATGAAAAATCCATTGTCTGAATGAAGTGTTTTCTTTCTTTCATTGTATGTATATTCTCCAAGTAACTCGTGGACTGCATGTTTATGTTTCAACGAAATTTGCAAATAAATGACACACAAAATGACGAAGTGTGCCGGAAACGCATCCAAACCTCTGGCCCAACAGTTCCTCTTTGTTACCGCCAACCAGAGACGATAAGGTAATTATCGATTATGTACTTGCTTACGATACAAGCATTTTTGCGGTTGTAGGCATTATATCGATGATTAGTGACCCAAACGCTTGTAGTTTTGAATTTGACAAATTAAAATTGCGCTAAAAGTAAAATCAGTCATCCTCGAAAATACTTGATGCGTTTTCAATTGAAAACGCATCTAATAACAATTCGTTAGAAATTCGCTACAACAAACTCAAAGTAGTAACTATGTACTTTCAAAGTGCTACCATTTGATAATTTTTAGTGTATTTCCTTAATTGTGGGCGGTCATCTTTTTTTATTCGCCAATTCAGAGATCAGTTTAGAGATAATACCAGCAACCAAATGTTAAAATTTTATAGTGGTATGGATTTTATTATAACATACAGTCCCCCCAAAAAATAGATTTTAAACTTTTTGTCATATTTTTTACATATTATCGTACTCTTAATATTATGCATAGGGTTTCCAAACTAATGACTTTTTTCATTGCCGAAAATCGGTAATTTTTTTGTTCATTCCTGGGAAGTAAAGTTTTTTTATTTTTGATGTTTTATTTTTTTATAGAATATAAAGCAAATGTCTTAATATTATTATGTATGCATAATAACTCGCAGTTGATATGTTTAATAATTTAAAATAATATTAGGTTAGGTTAGGTTAGGTTGATTGGAGGGGTGTGATAGCCCATGTCATACGACAGACACTTAAAGCCAGTGAAGGCTTGTTGTGCGCTCCCTTTAATTATCAAACACAAACTGCCCGAGTTCTGCGGCAGGATTCGAACCTGCGACCTTCGCACTACGAGTTTAGTACACTACCTACTAGTCTACGAAGGCCAGTCTAAAATAATATTAAGTAATTTACAAAACCCAACTAATCGTTTAAAACAATTAGTGTCAAAAATTTATGGTGTGTTTTGACTTTAGCTGTTCATATGCCGATATTTCATTGGCCGCTAAACCAATGAGAGAATAACCCAATTCATAAATTTCCTTACTAAAGACTTAAAATAAAGGTTTTATTTTTCATTTGCAGTGCAATCATAGACATCCAAACTGCCACTAATTGTATACGTGTTGCAAGAAAAATTAAATAAACTCATGTCGAGTATAATTTGTTTGTAATGCTGTTTGTATAAAAGCATTCTAAGCCTACTCTGATAATGTATTTTATAATACTCACATGCGATAGAGGATTCACATAGTGTGTTTGATTTATTTGGCATAAGATATGAGGTTCAATGTTTTCAAACTGCTAAAATTTCATGAACGATATGGTTTAGCAACCATTAAAATATTGGTACATGAATAGCAAAAGCCACAACAAATAATACATTTTTTAGTCCCTAATATAGTATATAAAAATTATCATTTGTCTGTTTATATGAATAGAAATAGATATTAAGATATTAAGTTTTACAACTATTTATACGGGTATGTACATATTTACATACATACCAAAACTTTTTGAATCCTTGGGACTATAATCCTTCACTTTTTTGTTTATTTTATCCTGTTTGATTAACAAGCAAGGCACTTTTGTCGGTTTTATTTTGTTACACATTGTTTATTCCATTAATTTTCTCTCACTTAGCAAGACGTTGCAACGTTTTCTATCACTCTTTTATTAATTTATAAAATACTTCTTTATCTTAGAAAGTTCATACATGTGTACACATATACATATTATTAAAAATTTATGCATTAATAATAAATAAATAATTTGAGGTATTTTAAAAAAAGGGAAATGACGTCACTTTTAAATTAATATGTATCACACATACATAAATGTATCGTCTCATACACATAAAGTTTTTCCGTATGTGTAAGTACGTAAAAAAGGATTTTACTCTTCACAAATAATGTCATTTACTAAATACGGCCCAAATGTCGAATTAATATATGTAATTAATTAATTAATTACATACACATGTGTGTGTGTGTATTTATGAGTTTGTTTCTTACTTCCATTTACCGTTAATAGTGAGTTTCTTAATTTTTCTCTCTCGTGTTATGTTCTCTTAACTAAAAAAATCCTTTTAACTCGATATGCAGAAAAAAATATTCGTTTTGTGTATTTTCATTTAAATAATTTGCAATTATTTGTATTTGTTTAGTAGTTCGTTTTAATTCGTTATGAAAATTCAGCGTATGTATGTAATAATTCAAATTCTTCTTAAATGCTAATTTTAATCAACTGTAATTGAGTTTATTTATTTATTATTTGCAAAATTTAATTATATATATTTATAATTTTATTATCTTTCCTTTCAAATAAAAAGCGAGATCTTTCGTTTCGGTCGGACACCGATTGACTAATTTGACCAGCAAAGCTTTAGCTGCCTTTCGGCACAAAAAACTTCAAGTTTTTTTATATTACGTTTGGTTTGTTTGTACAAACAGAAATACTAAATAAAAACGAATAACAAAAGCAAGAACATAAATACATCGTTAGTTTTTTTTTTTGCAGCAACAAAACAATACAAGTGTGTGTTTTGTTGCAAATTATTTTAAGTAAAAATTAAATTATAAGAAAAATAAGTAAAGCCGCGAAATTGCAAAGAGCTTTTTTCATGCATATAGGTATATGTATGTGTGTACATACACGCATACTGTATGCAAGCGCCAGTGGGGGTTGTTTACCGTAAAAGCTTAATTAATTAACATAAAGAAAAAAGAAATAAATGTTAATACCTAAAATAACTTATTTTCTTTTCATAAGCAGCCACACTGTATTCATTCCGATTCAGAATTACAAAATACCCAAAATAAACACAGTATTACCGTTTCTGTTTAAGAAAGAAATCCAAGTTGAAATATATAAATAATATACATAAATATATAAAAGTCAAGATGTAAAGTACTAAATTTAGAAAAGTTTACGAGAAATTTACTTAATTCATTTCAATGGCCAGAACTATGTAAGTGTATCTACGCCATTGTACGGATCTTCTTAGCGAATAACAAATATCTTCTTTAGAACGCTAAGAAATTTTCGCTTAAAAAACTAATCCAAAAGAGAATAAATCAAAAACTTAAACAAGATCAAAAGAAAACATTTGGCAACACTTTTAAATTATAGAAAAAAACACACACATACACACACTCTTCATAATCTCTTCCATTTCCTTATGCATATTGTGTAACAGTCGCTGCAAGCTACATTTATACTATATTTTTGTTGTTTTTTATATTTCTTATTGTGAAATTTTCATTTGCAATAGTGTTTTGTAAATGAATTTAGTAACGTTCTTTTGTTAACAAAACTATGTACAAAAGTATTATCCTAATTATTCATTGATTTCTTAAAGACCATGTTTTGGCTTCATCATCATGTAACAAAATTTCTGTGTCCAAATGACATTTTGCGGTCGTTAGACCCAAAAATAGTTTGGTCGGCCATTCATTAATTCCTCATAATGATATACAAAATTAATTTGAAAATGTCAACAGAACAACAGTTTACGAGTTCACACACATTATCAAACTAGAGCAATCATGTTCATGCAAATTCATTTGTGTGATTATGTACTTACATGCGTATAATGAATGTCGGTTGGATGTTTGTTATTCATACGTCGTAATAATAGTACGTTAAAATGCAGCTCTGTTGAGCAGTTAATATTTGTAACTGGCTTTATCATTCAAATTGATTTATTTGAATTAAATGTTTTGTAACAAATATTTTCACTTCCAGTCATGTAATTTACGTTTGATTTTTATTTTATTTTACTGTTCCATTCGAATTGTTCACTAGCTTCCAATTACTTTTAAAGTGATTTTTGCACATCGAAAAATCTCCTAAAGTAAAATATCTATTTATATGTACATATATATTAATGTTTATTTATATTTATGTATCTTTATCTAGTTCTTCGTCGCATCTAATTTCTCCAATTCCATTTATGTAGAATAACACTTAGAAATCATTTCAGGAATTTCGTTTGTTTTCACATCTAATTGTTTTAAAATTAAATAAGAATTTTTTCAGTTTCTCACTTGGCGATTCACACTTCGTGGTTTCAACTTGAAAATTTCTTTCCGATATTATAAGTTCACTTTTTTATTTTCAATTCGGCATTTAAAAATTGTTTCGAAGTACAATTATTTTTGTTAGATTTGCTGCGGATATGTTTACGTTACGCATTATTAGAGGATACTGAAAACATCTGCCGCACTGAAAAAGTTTACTTGCTTGATGGTGTGCTGCATGTGCCTTGTTGAATTTGTCGTGTCAGTGAGTATGACGGGAATGCATATGTGCATAGTTTACATCGTCGGTCTCTCTATAAATAAAGTTTCACATACTACACCGTTTTGCATGGTATTTCATTCCACAAAAATATATTGGAGATAAGATGATAAAGACATCGCACAGTGGTTGTGAAACAAAAAAGTGGTCACATATGTCTATATATATAAAATAGGATGTGTGTATGTATGTATGTAACGTAATGGCTCCAAAACGGCTGGGCCGATTTTGACGAAATTTTCAGAGAACCTTCAGAATACTCGGCCGGGTGACACTCTGATTTTTAATTTTCGGTCTGTGGGCGGAGGGGCGTGGCAAAATCCAATAATTCATAAAATGAGAACGGCTTGGCCGATTTCTGTAAAACTTTTTGTCAGTTGTTCGTATTTTCGAGAAAATCCCTCCGGAAAAGTCGGAAAATTTTAAAAATTGAAAATCGAGTTTTTGTATGAAATTTTGTTTTAAATTATTCCTTAATGGCTTTTCAAATGAAAAAATAGAAAGTTTGTCTGAAGGCTTAAAATTGGGGCGAGGCGAAGTTCGCCTGGTCCGCTAGTATGTATATAAAACCCCAAAAATAGTTGGCCTATTTGTAGCAATAAGCAAAGCAGTATTTATATAAACTTTAGCTTTGTTATATTTTTTAGAATAAAAACATACTTTTTTGACAAAAATTTTTAACTTTGAACTGTTACAATACTTTTTATATCCTTCAGATATTCGGAGTCGCAAGTAACCTAAAAACCTAAAGAAGAATGTGGTTTTAATTTTTCCAATAATTTTCTTAAAATGTTCTCTAACGTTAGATTAATAGAGTATCTCCAAACGTAAAAAATAGGCAAGCTACACTGATGATTATTTTAAAATGAAATTGTGTTCGTAATTCCGATTCGACTAAAACTGTCATTTAAATATAGTGAATTGAAAATTTTTTAAATTTTTATTTCAACAAACTATTTCCTAAGATTAAAATTTATGCGAACTACCCGTGCGTTCGTTTATTTTGTTTGTGTGCTAAAAAAAAATTCTGAATATGGTGTCACTTGATAAATTACAGACTAACAAAACTTTTTTCTCTGCTTTTGGTTTTATAAAACATTCTAAAATAAACTCCTTTAAAGTTTTTATCATGTACATATTTTGCTTCAATAACACAGTAATAGTTTAAATGTAATTAAAACTTTAATATCACTTTTTAATCACACCCCGCACTGTATGTTATTGCAACCCTGCTCGTATTTGACAACTGCTCACAAATTCTTCTTCTTGTTGATGTCGCGAGAGAACGAAAATTCACACTTTTTTTGTTCAACAAATACTGCATGAGAAGTCCCGCTGCTGCAAATTTATTAATATATTATTAATTAAATACATACAAGAAACAAATAATCTTTTAAAATGGTAAGAAATGTAATAAAAATTGCAAATAAAAAACAATTTCATTTATTAAATTGAGAAAACATGCATTAACTTTCCCAACGTCCATCAGCTGGCCAACACAACTGCTAACAACAATACGCTAAATAATTTGGCAATTATAATATGACCGAATTAAAAAATTACATAAAATACTTTTATCTTAATAACTTGTTAGAATTTATTGAAAATATGATTATTTAGAAGTTTAATATATATATCCTTCGACTTAACCTCAAAAAGAAATTTCTGGGTTGTGTTAAATGATGACAGCTGTTGGTTAACCGGCCTCATGTTTGTGTTCATTGCATCCATGACTCATTTTTCCAACAAAAAAACTGCTTTTACACTAGTAACAACTCTTTATAATTTTATACTAGCAACCCCAAATCGTTTTACTTAAAGAGGGCACTGATACATCTCAAGGCAAACCCCAACTAATTTCAAACATCAATGCCTGTCAAGCAATTGTGGATGCTGTACGTACCACTTTGGGTCCTCGTGGTATGGACAAGTTGATTGTTGACTCAAATGGGAAAGCAACCATCTCAAACGATGGTGCCACCATAATGAAACTATTGGATATTGTACATCCTGCGGCCAAGACTTTGGTCGATATTGCCAAATCTCAGGATGCTGAGGTAACTAATATACATAAATATTTATGTATTTTCGCATGCTAAACACTTCTGCAATATTTCCTCAGGTCGGTGACGGTACTACATCTGTGGTATTATTGGCTGGTGAAATTCTCAAACAAATCAAACCATTTGTAGAAGAAGGTGTACATCCCCGTATAATCATTAAGGCCATTAGAAAATCCTTGCAACTATGCGTGGACAAAATTAACGAAATGGCTGTCCATATTGAGAAAAAGTCCAAGGATGAGCAAATGGCTTTGTTGGTCAAGTGTGCAGCCACGGCAATGTCTTCTAAATTGATTCATCAACAAAAAGACTTCTTTTCCAATATGGTAGTGGAAGCTGTTCTCTATTTGGATACATTATTGCCATTGAACATGATTGGTATTAAGAAAATCACTGGAGGTTCATTAGAAGAATCTCAATTGGTATCAGGTGTTGCCTTCAAAAAGACTTTCTCTTATGCTGGTTTTGAAATGGCTCCCAAGAGTTACAAGGACTGCAAGATCGCTTTGCTTAATATTGAATTGGAATTAAAGGCTGAGCGTGATAATGCCGAAGTCCGTGTTGACAATGTCAAAGAATACCAAAAGGTTGTCGATGCCGAATGGCAAATTCTCTATAATAAATTGGCTAAAATTCACGAATCAGGAGCTAACGTTGTTCTCTCTAAATTGGCCATTGGTGATGTAGCCACTCAATATTTCGCTGATCGTAATATGTTCTGTGCCGGTCGTGTGCCTGAAGAAGATCTCAAGCGTACCATGAAAGCGTGTGGTGGTGCTGTTATGGCTACTGCTAATGATATTAATGCAAGTGTTTTGGGAAAATGTGACTATTTCGAAGAACGCCAAATTGGCAGTGAACGCTTCAATATATTCCAAGGTTTGCCAAATTAAAATAATTAAATATCTAATATTAAATAAGAAAAAAATTATTTAAGGTTGCCCTAATGCTAGAACGTGTACTTTGATATTACGTGGTGGTGCTGAACAGTTTTTGGAGGAAACTGAACGTTCTTTACATGATGCTATAATGATTGTTCGTCGTACAATAAAACACGATTCCGTTGTTGCTGGTAAGTTTTTCCTTTCTATCTCGTTTATTCGTAAAGTATTTTATTTTTTAGTATAAAGTTGATTAAAATTTTATCCTTAATCTTTACTTGAATTGAAAGAAGAAATCCTATTAACTTAGAATTAGATGATATTGGACGAATTTTAACGTACTGAACATGGGAAAACTATTTTAACGAATTAGTATTATAAAAACTTAAATGGATGCAAATTAGATATTTTCACATAATTACAAGACAAGAAGACAATTCTTTAACAAGTGCCAAATACGTAGCATTACAAAGTAATCATCACATTGCAATTCAATAACATGCTACAATAATCACATATTCTTGATTATCATTCTTGTTTTAAAAGGTCATATTTAATGATTTGAGAAGGCTACTGATCATGCTTATCGTAATGGATAAGTTTGAGACAAGAGGAAATAGTGGAAAAGTAATAGAGTATGAGAGTAGAGAAGTTGTAAATTGTTGTTGGCAGTGGGTATAGCTGTTGAATCACATATTCCAAATCAGACTATCATTTGGAAGCAAGAAGTGTTTCTGATTGGTGTATTACTGTTTTAAAAAAATTTTAAACCAACTTAACTATATACTATCTACAGAAGTTTAATGTCTTGAGTCAGACCCTGCCTAAGCTTTTGCTTTTCCTCTACAGCTACGAAAATAAAAAACCATTTTACAACATTTCAACAAATATTGAAACTATGCCCTGCCTTCATTTCCTGCTTCAAGTTTACACAAATAAATAAATCACTTAAAATAAAACGCAGTTTTTATATTCTTGGCTTTGCAAAGGAGAATAACATGAAACATATCCAAAGTCTTCAACGATTGAATTTATTTATTGGCTATCATAAATGGATTTGTTTTTGGTGCCACAATCAAGCTTCCCAATCATTATTTAACATAAATTCGCAAAATATAAAACTGTATACTAATTTTTAAAACCACAATGACAACAATTTTCTTTTTCGCCTTTTTAACTAGAAAAGGCAGTTTAAGACAACTTTTTTCCTCAATCCAACAATTTACGTTTAATATTCACTCAGTTGTAGTTTATAGATAAAAGCAATGGAGCATTTCGTATTTGTATTTATCCCAAATGGGGACAAACTTTTTGTTTGAGAGATTTAGTTATGGAAAGCAGCTTTAAAAGCCACTGCAACAAAGAAAAAAAACAAAAAAGATTTATGTCTAACAATTAAAATCTACTTTTTTCATAGTTTGAATGGGTGTTTTAAAGCTGAAAGTATTTTTGAGTGGATATTGTTGTTTATAGGAATAGAAGGCAAGGCAAGAAGTGGAGGAGTTGTTACAGTGAAAGAAATGCATTAATTTTTTTTTTTTTTTTTTTTTTTTTTTTTTTTTTTTTCATTTTATATTATGAGTATTTTATGTACCGGTTATTTTGCAATCCCTTCATTAGAGAAGTAAAATATTTTCAGTGCTTCGCTTTAAATAAGTTCAAGAACTTGTGATATTTTCTGAGTCCAAAATATATATTCATGTATATGAAGTAATAAGCCCAATAGCAGAACTCTACCAAAAAGGCAAGAGCATCAAAATAATACGGAAGAAAGCACTACAAAAATCATGCCTCCAACGGAATTATTTACATATAAACAGCATAATGATGTGATATGTTTGGATCTTAAAATTTGTCATTAATCGCATACACCCCTCATCGTGGAAATACACTTGAATCATAAAAGATAATTTTTTATGAAAAGTTTAGTTTGTGAACGGAACGTTCTTCCAGCAAAGATTATTTATTTCGAGCGTTGTATTTTTCTTCCAAAGGGGTTTGTTTGAATTTGGAATGATTTTCTGTCATCCTACACTATCCCTTTCAGAAAGAAGTAATACCTTAAGTGTAGGGAGCATTACTGTTACTTCTCTTTATAAAAAAAATGAACAGACCATGTTTCTTAAAGAAAAGCACACTGAAGATGGATAGTCGAAACCGGTCCGTTTACAAACCGAATTCTACGTGAAATAGTTCCGATTTTTTTTTCCAATCAATTAAGAACTTTATATAGAATATACATAGAAAGTTACTATTAGTCCTGCTAACATAATACATTTTAATACTAAGATATATTAAAAACAGTTTGGAGCACTTCTCGTAATATTTATTCGACTACCACGATGTTAAAAATAAATTACGGTCAATCCATTTGTATAAAACCTACCCACATGATTGATTTAATTACATTAAATATGTTCCATGCCTGCTACAATAATTGATAACTACACTTTGATAACAATGAAGAACAAGGCAATCATTAGTGCAAATAATATATACAAACTTTAGCGTTTATTGCACTTTTTAAACAAGTGACCGGCCTACAGCATTTAATATACGATTAATAAGCTAATTTTACACTTATTATCATAGATTTCTTTTAATGAGAATGCGTATTCCATAACATTTTTCAAATAATCTCTAACTATATGCAAATAGAAAAAAAATTTATGGAAATATTCTTTCTTGATTGTCTAAATCAGAGCTATAAATGAAGCAAATCTTTTGTATGTGTTGTCACGCTTTATTTCAATATATTGTTTTATTCTTCCAATACTTTCTTCTCTACGAATTCATTCTATGCATAACAAATTTCACCATTCATAAATACATCGAACACTTTTTTGCAACGTCTAGTATTTTTCCGTTGCTGATAACAAGAAAATAAATTGCATTTCAGTTTGTTTTTTATTTTCATAGTTCTTTTTTTAATCGTTTTGTTTCAATTTTTTACACACAACTAAGCAACCTACTTTCCCCACAAAACCATCACAATAAACAAAAACAACTAAAAAATTACACAAATAAGTAAAATAGCAACAACACAAATAATATCAACGTCATCATCTTGCTACATTTGCTGTATAATCGGGGCAACTTTTTTCGAGTATTTACTTACCTCTACGACAGTTACATGTATTTAAATTATATTTTTTTATACATTTGTACGAGTACACTGAGAGATTTAAACTAGAAACTCAAATGGGACGACCGACGAATTTCGTACAGCATGATGAATTCGTCAATACCAATTTCTTACATTAATTCTTCAAATGAAATGCGATTTAGACGGAAAAAACAACTTTTAGGGCCATTTGAATTTATTCATAAATTAGTATAAATAATTTGAGAAGTTATTATAAACTTTTCTTTGCCAGCCAGCACTCAACAATGTGACTGTGGGTGTAAGTAAACCTTATAGAAAAATCTTTTGGCATCCATACTACCGATTCTTCACATCTAGAAATTCTTTATGGCAGCGAGAACTTCAGTGGATAATAAATATGCTTACCTTTACTTAAAGAAAGACTGCACCAATACTGGAAGGGAGTTGGGCAGCTCGCTTATTCTATTTATAATTTTTTTTTACGACTTGACTACCTTCCAATTCTTTTTTTTTTTTTACTGGACACTTAATAGTCTTTGGGTGCTGTTTCAAACCAACATTAATAGTTCTTTACATCTTCGATTATGAATTCGCTGAAATATCATCAATTTGGGATTAAATCATAGAAAAATTACATCAATTGCCATTAAATCAAGTTTTGTTTACACGCAATATTGGAAAGAGGTTTCTGATGGGTCGAAATAAACTGCAGTTATATTGCCGGGTTGGCAACTAAAATTAATAACTGCCAGTTGTCCGTTCATACTCCGCTAGGGGAGTGAGTGAAGATTAAAAACTTTTGTTAAGTACTGTATACTTTCACTGAAATGTGTATATGGACACGAAATGAGCATACGCATATTTGTGTACATACATACATACATATGTAAATTACCCAGCAAACAAATTGAGAATAACTTGAAATCAAGCTTTTTCTCAAATATTTGAAAATGATTTGATAGTAAATTGGAAAACAGCATTCTTACCAAAAAGGGGAAATTATCCTCAAATTGAGAAAATCATTTACAGGTATGTGATGAAAATCGATTTCGATCCAAAAACGAGGTAAAATCGTAAATAGTTGTGATGGCACCACTTATTTCTGTTTCGTTTTGTTCTTGTTCTTGTTTTTTTGTCAAATCGTATTCGATTTCATTTTCCATTTGGTTCTATGGAAATGTCAGAAAAAAGAATGTGATGAAAAATGAAAATTTACTGATTTAACCGTTTTAAAATCGAGTAGAATTTTGTGTGCGATTTGATAAAATTTAATTTGAATTCTTTTAAAATAATTAAGAAAATATGTAAGTATAGAAGTATATGTACATACATTCTTGAATATATTCAAGTACGCTTATGCATAAATAATTGTAACTTTAAATAAATTGTATGTATGTATATTAAAACTGCATTTTTAGGGGCAAACATACAAACACTGCACAAGAAGAATACATGGTAAGTTTTATGGAAAAACACCCACAACTGGCAAGGAACTTTTTTAAAGGGGATAGAGTCGAAGCGGAAAAACTTTGGCAATCTTTTGCACAGGAACTTAATAAGATTGGTCCACCATTAAAAGATTGTAATGGATGGAAAAAGGTACATATGCACAATTTCTGCACAATTAAAAAAAATTTACGGGCTTTTTTGTTTAGATATGGAGTGATAAAAAGTCTACAATAAAGAAGAAAATTGCAAATAATAAAAAAGAGGCTCGTGCTACCGGTGGTGGACCATATAACCAATCATATATATCTACCTTAGAAGAAGCCATAGGAAAAATATGTGGTCTTTATGATTGTGTTGACGGAATAGAAGGATGCTTGTCATTTGGAACACAAAAAGAAAATAGGGCGTTAGCTCAAAGTGCTATGGATAATAGTTCCGATTCTATAGCGATAGAACATTTGGAACTTCATCAGCCAATGACTTCTAGGCAATCCAACAAAAGAAAACGACCATATACATCTCTTGAAGAAGATCTTAAAAATTTTATGAGCAGTGAAGAAAATAAAAATGGTGAAATAGAAAAAAATTTAAAAGAAATTACAAACAGTTTTAAAACCAGTCTAGAAGTTCTCAAGAATAGCGAATCTAACTTAAAACGTGTTTATAAGGCACTGGATAAGGTGATTGATCGTATGGATGATCAAACCAAGGCCATTAATAGTCAGACCGTAGAAATATCCAAACAAACTGCAGAAATTCAACGTCATAATAAAGAAATAGAAAAAATATTATACGAAAAAAACAAAATCAAAAAGCAATGCTTAGAAATTCAAATCCAACAGTTGGAAAAATACAACTAACTTTTACAGTATTTCAGAATTTACAACATGAACATCTATAAAACTGGGTTTCTTTTTTGTTTTAAAAATTAAATTGCAAAATTTTCAAAATAAACCAACTTTTTAGTTTTATTTACTAAAGAAAAGCATTGATAAACAAACTTTCCGCAATTGCATCCCGGTTTCTGGTTGCCTCAGTATTTGCGACGTTGCTAGAGTCAATTTCCACGTCACTAGGCCCAGATTCTTCAATTGGCGAGGTCGTATCTAAATGTAGGTCTAATTTATAAAAGTTGCACATATTGTGAAGTGCACAGCATACATTAATTATTTTCACAATCTTTTGCGGTTTGTACCATAAAGACCCAGATAAACAACGGAATCTACTTTTAAGAACTCCGATTGTTCTTTCAATCAGGTTCCTAGCTGAAGCGTGAGCTTTATTAAATTCGTGTTGAGCTGATCCTGCACTTGGAAGTCTGTATGGCACTAGTACAAAAGGCTCTAATGCATATCCAGAATCAGCTAGAAGCCATGAACCATGATCTCCATTCTCGAAATTACCAACGTAAAAGTCCCTTGCTAAACTTAAATTCCAAATGAATGAATCGTGACTGGAGCCAGGACGAGTTGCGTCAATTGCCACAATGTTCATTTTGTAATCACATATCTAAAAAATATTAACATAATTGTTTTCTTCTCTTTATATACATACATTTACTTACTATCATCGCATTAATACTATAATATCCTTTTCTATTATAGTATAAATGGTCGTTGTTTCCTGGTTTTACTATTTTAATGTGGGTACCGTCAATGCACCCAATTACCCCGGGAATTTTGAATTTTTCAAAAAAATGTTTCTTTGACTTTTGGACATCTTGTGGGTCACTTGAAATTTTTATCCAATAATCGCATAAGATTTTTTCTAAAATAACAACTATCTTGGAAAACGATTTTGAAAATGTGGTTCTGTGCATTGCTACAAGAGAGTCGTTTCCAACCGCCCTTTGAAAGCTGCCTTCGGCTAAAAATCTTAATGCACCTGCTAATTCAATGACCAGTGGAATTGATTTGGATTGCACATATGGTTCAATTTTTTCTAATATCCAAGAAAACCCTTCCTTATTTAAGCGGAAACATTCTTTAAAACTAAAAATATTTCTGAAAGTAGAAGCAAAATATTCAACCGCTATGCTAGCCCCTTACCTATTTTCCGGCATATCTAATGGGTTTGATGCATCCCTTAACCTTTTTCGTTGAATATTTTCCAATTTATTTGTATTATTGATTACTAAAAATGATGCTAATAGAATAAAAGCCATTTTTAAGGTATTTAAAATTTAAAACAAATGTTTACTTTTGAAATCAAAAAGTTGTAATTTGACATGAAATCATTTAAAATGAAACAAAAAATGGAAAGTAAAACCGTTCGGTTTTCATCACATGTTATAACAAAGCGTTCGTTTTTAACATTCGATTTTACTTAAAAACGAATCGATTTCCATCACATACCTGTTATTCTCAACTTGCTGCCAAATGTTATTCTAGTGTGGTTTGCAATTAGATGTGGGGCCTGTCGCCAGAAGTGCTGATTTAGGAAAAATAAAAGCAAGACTTGGTTTATTGTTTTAGAGTACTAATGTTTTTTAACTTTAAAAATCTTTTGGATGAGGAAAGAAGATTTTGAAATAAAACGTGATTGTTCTGTTTATATGTTTTTGCACTCGTAAGTATGTTTGTTCAAAATATAATAATTTTATCGCATTCATCGTCAAACATCGATAAAATTGAAATCGTTTGAAAAATGAATGTCTATTCGGAATATTGTTCACAAAAGATTATTTAAAGCTTACAAAATAGCACTGTTTTGACAACTGAATATAAGATATGTATGCATAAAAATATGTATATGTATGTATGTGTCTATACGCACACATATATGTAAAATTAAAATCCTTTTTGCTCCTAGGTATTTTAAAGTTTCTATTTTTTATAATAGATGATGAAATACTATACAATTTCTTTTCTCAGGGAAGTTTGTTTGATTGATCAGTCCAACTTTTTGATCAATAAAATTTTTAAATACTAAGAAAGATGTTTGAATTTATTGATGAAATAATTAAAATAGTTACATATGTACATCAGAATTTGACATGAAATTCTTTAATTTATTTTTACTTATGTATGTATATACATATATAAATAAAAATTTTTATAAAATATACATAAAATTGTCTTCGTTTTATTTTAAGAACTATGTTTATGTATGGGTATACATATGTAAATAAAAATATAATTTTTTTAACTATTTCTTTTTTCAAAATGCAATACAAGAAAATAAAGTAAAAATGGTGTTGGAGATATTGTGAAAAAAAATAATGAAATGCAGATTTTGAAATTTTAAAACACTGGGTCATAAATTAAATACATTTTTCAATTTAATTATAATAGATAATTGTAACACTTAGCTTTTACTATTCGGCCATATTGTTAAATTGTTTAGAATTTATTTTTTGCTTTAGATAAATTGGCCACGTTTATTAGTGATTGAGAATACCACTTGATAATAAATTGAGAAAACATCATTGGCAAATCATGATCAACTTGGATCCAAATGTTAAACTCAAACCTCAGAAAGATTTACATAAGTATTGATTGTGCTTTATAACAAATGACAAAGTTGTCTTATTTCAAATGTTTGACTTCGTGTTTGGTGGGTATATTTGACTTTATTATGTATATTTATGTACATATGACTTTTTTTAAGCCCGTATGTTTATTATAAACATAATTAATATTGTTATTTTTGAAGCATAGTTCAATTAAACATAGTTGGAACAATATGAGGTTTTCCCTTTAAATAAATATTTTACTATTTCTAACACCCACTTTAATTCAACACCATTTTTTCGTTATTGTTTCTTGAGTTCTGTCTTATTTTTTCGCGCCCGTCCCATTTTAACATTTTTATTTTTCTTCTATTTGCTAAAATTATTGCTGGCTTTTAAAATGTTAAATTTTGTAATTTAGTCAAGCACAAAAACAAACTTGCAACATTGTAACGCAGCTACTGTTGCCTTATAATGTTTTTGTTCTTTTTGAGTTCATGGCAGTTTGTTTTTGTAAAATATACAATTAAGTATTTATTCTCTATGATGATGCTTCGCTACTTCATTGCTTTGTTTCTGGTGGGTTTGTTCAAGGAACTTACAAACCCCCCAAATAAAATTGTATTTGCAGCTAAATAAGATTCATGTATGGGTTTTTGTGTTGTCTAGAAAAAAAATCTTGTTCGCATAGTAATTTTCAAACCAGCAACGTGACTTTCAATATTATATTTACATTGTATGCGTTTGATTTACAAACTCGAATTACAGTGGAATTTCTATAAATTGAATCTATCGTACATTCTCTACTAAAACAACTCGTAGATTTATTTATGAAATTAACACATTTTAAAGGCCTTTTGAGAGATTGGTTTTGAATTTTTAAATATCGGACGTATTTTGGAAATCGTTAGATTTCAAAGGGAAGTATTTGCAAAGGTTTGATAAATTTTGATCGAGTTATTTATCTATGTCTCAATCCATACATGTGCAAAATGAAGTATTTAAAATTTAAATGAAGAAAACCTTGCGTTCTTGTAAATTATAATTTATAAAAATGATCACAAAATTGTCTTGGATGTCATTCGAAAAATGACATCCAAGACGAAAATTGATGAAAATTTATAAGTTAAAAGTTTTTTTATGAAAAATGAATTTTCAATTAATACTTTTCGAAAAATCTCTTTTCTTAAAACGTATGTTGTTTTGAAACACATAAACAGAAAATACATGAGATGCAGCAGCCACGATCTTTGATCCAGATCAACTCCATTAGAAGCACTTCGAAACTTTTACTCCAAGAAAAAACTATTAGAAAAATTGTTCACAAGTATTTTTACATATTTTTTTTTATATGCTTATGAATTTTCAGTAAACATTTATTATAATTAAAGGTATTTTTTCTTTATATGCACATTTGCTTGAAAACAATTCTTGTTGAAAAAAATAAATGCAAAATTATTTATTGCAATGACAAAAGCGGACTTTTGACTTTTATGAATTAATTTTGTTTGTAGGCAAGTCTAGAATTTTCTATTGATAAAGCAGAAATATAAAATGTAATGAATTTTATAAGTATGTACATACATGTATTATATACGTACATTAGCTTCAAGTGAACATATTTACACTTTTTCTTTGCAAGCCCTCCCCTTGCACTCACTCATTCTGCTACCAAACTTCTAATAATTTTTTTCAAAACTGCAATTTATAAACAAACAAAAAATTAATGCTGTAAGAGTAGTAATGAAGTGGATAAAACATGTCTTACGAGTAATGGGGGGTTTTCTTTCCAATCTGTATTTTATATTGACGTACTTATGTATGTACTCGTACACATTTCCAACGTATTTTACGCAAGTAAATAAATTGTATAAATGTGTATAACAAGTCACGTTGCTTACAATATGCAATCTTAGAAAGGAACTGTCACTCGCAGTTGCTTTAATATTCAACTGTAATCAAAGGACAACCAAGGAATGCAATTTAAAAGGATGTTTATAAAATAAATTTATGGAATAATTACTTTGCATATTATACTCTACAATTTCTATATTTGAAAAACATAGAAAAAAATCTCTTCTATGGTACGATATCTATGTATATTATTTTTCTAGAACAATGTCTGTCTGATTGTGGAATACAGAGTCGAAATTGTTTATTAATTATACATACGAGTACTAAGCATTATTTAGTCACCATTAAAAAGTTCTTGTTAACGTTTGGCCATTAAAATGAATACCAATCATAACATGATTTATTACTATACAAAAATATGTTTGCGTAATTATAATCAAGTATCGACTGGCAAGGAATAATTAGTTGGCAGTTTATTTACTTATGACAATCAGAAGCTTATTTTTTCTAGTAAATTAAATAATAATTTCGATATTGGAGATATTTGTCTATATCAAATTTTGAAAATTTTCGTTTATACGTCAATTTTATGTGTTCGTTTAAAATTTTCATTCGACCCTCTTATTTACATTCTCGATTTATCTAAATATATTTCCTAAATATATCGATTTTATTTAAATAAATTTTGTTAAATATAAAATTATTTTAGATCTGGGCCCAGGAATATCATTAAAGAACCCAAAGCATTATACGTCAATCTTTCAGAGCTCTTAGTGCCATATATGCCAGTCGTGACCATTTTACTTCATTCGGGTAGTTTTTTTTTATTGTCTAAAATGACGATTGACAATTTTCTTTAACATAGAGTCGATTTCTTATTTGAATACTGAAATTTCTAAAACTAGGAAAATATTTTAATAAATTATGTTTTTACAAAAATGGCTGCGTTCCTATATACCGTGCGACATTAATTTTCTTTGGCTGTATTAGAATAGTGTAGAGATCTTGAAAAAAATATTTTTGTCCTAAACGTGGATTTGACTTCTCAAAAATTATGAAAGAAATCGAAATTGACCTCTTAAAATTGGCAAAATTTCACCCTGATGTATATTACACATAAGCGAAGAAAACTAACAACTTATTGAAAAAAGTGAGCGCTTTTTTCATGTTACAAGTTAGAGATTGTAAATTTTTAAAACTTGAACTAAACACTGTTACCAGAAGTTCAGATTTCTCTGCATTTTACAAACTTTAACCCCCTTAAATGTAGATTCGAAGTGCTGATCTATTAAAACACTAAATATGTAGAAAACATTTTTCTTTTGAACCTTATTTCGGTGGTTATCGTATTCGATAAATATTACTTTTTAGATTAGTTTATATAATTTAATATATTAGTTTAATGCTTATATTGCAGTGGAGCTTAAAAAGTACTTTCGTATTCTATATACATATACAAGTATATGTATGTATGTATATATGTATAGTATTTCCATTCCTAATTTACTATTAAACATATTTATGTTCTGTTCGTCTTAATAAGCCTTAAAATACTTTAAATATCTGACCATTACTTCTAAATTACTGAAGGATCGATCAACGAATTGAATATATTTTCATATTCGCTCTTACTGAAGATTTTTTCCATTCATTGAAATATATGAATACCGAACGGGTACAATATTCCTTATTTTCGCAGTGTTTCTGATTTATAATAGATTTATAATAAAAAATCTGTAACATACACAACTTTTGGAATTATTATTTACTTTAATAATATGTGGAAAACTTAAAGAAGTGCTATAAAAAAATTCAAGATATTTCATAGCGATTGCGGATTTCTCGTTAATAAATTTTTGTATTGTCACCGATTTTTACCTTTAAAAATATGCTGGCAGCTCTGGTTCCACATATAAAATTTAAACTCCAAATATATTTTTAAAAATCTATGAAAAAAATAAAACTGAAACATCACGTCTAATATCATTCATATTGATTCATTAGAGCCCTTCTGTAAAGTAAGAAGGGCCATGTCCAAAAATTCCATACATTAAACCATCTTAAAAAACGTCTAACGTACGGGGGTTAAAATTATCAATGGTGTCAGCATCAATACTCTCACTAAACGTTCATTGAGTATTATGCTCCCCATGACAAGGAAGGAAGAGCGTGCACAAAGTAAAATCATTTATAACGGCAAGAACTTAAAGCAAGTGAGAATTGTAGTTGTTTAAAGAAGAAACAATAAAAAAGCAGGAAGAAAAATAAAACCAGATGCACAAAGGTATTTAATCATCTTTTAGAATGAAAAAAATAAAAAGAATTACTTTTTCCGCCCTTTTCTATAAAACCTGTTTTCTTTGTATTCAGTGATTGTGTATACATACTTTTTTTAATTTTTAGAAACGTGACGTGTTCGTAAAATACCTCAATAAATTTGTGCAAAGCAATATAATAAAAACAAAAGCAAGTGTATGTATGAATATTTACGATTATAAAGAAATTTATTAAAAACTAACTTTATATAGAATTGCATTTATTAATTGTGAAATTGACTTCTGTTTAACATTTTAAATAACTTTGTCATTTCAATTGAACACATGCATACAAACATGTTTGTATGTATATGTATATGTATGTACATACATATGTATATATATATGTATGTATGTACATACATACGTATGTACTTACATATGTATGAATAAATTTTAAAATACTGTTTTATTATGAAATTGTTGTGTACACGAAAAAGGGGTATTTGAAAATTAATTTTTTTTAAGTATGTACATATGTATATAGAATTTTCATGAAATTTTTACACGCTTCTAAAGTCTTTACTCGTATAATATAAAATTTGTATTAATTGTTGTTTGTTCTCATCAAATTTCATTTGTTTTGCCTTCACCGTCAGTATTTTATTTATGTATTTATACTAACGTCAAGTCATTTTTGTAAACACTGTTATAAATTTGAAATGAAATATTTATTCAAATGCCAGCTTTAAACATTAGAAAGTGTGAAGGTATGGTCAGACTAAGCAAATATGTAGGTATGTATACATATGTACATAAGTATGTATGTAAGCGTAAACAATATGTTTTCTTAAATATTAAATAAATGCACATGGAGGGTATACATACTTATGTACATATGTATGTATGTACATACTTACATATAAGATAAAATAGCTAAAGCTAAATAATGTAATTATATTCGTAAATTATCATTTACTTAAAATATAAAGCTGTCCAATTTAATAACAAACATTTACTGTCTAATTCATAAAAAAAATATATTCTATGCTTAAAAAATTATATTCATAAACACCTTAGTGATTGTATTATTGGCAACGCAATCATACATATGATGCACAAAATTTATTAAAAATTATTTGTTATATTGAAGTAGAATAAATTGTTTAGAAAATTTAGTGATATTGTTGGCTTAGCTGAACATACTTACATATGTACGTCCAAATCATATACATATGAAAAGTATTCAAACTCATACAATTATACAAAAACCAACAAATATTACTTGAGAATTTCTATTTCTAATTGTGATTTACAAAACATGTGAGTTTAATATACCTACTTAGTTTTAAAAAACTTTTATACAAAAGGAACACACACACACAACAAACAATTATTATCGACTTTCGTCTTTTTTAATTAATTTTTAAATAATCATTTTGTGGAATATTTTTAATAACGAATTTAATAAAATAAAATTATTTAAAAAAATATGAGATTCTATCGTGATAGTAAATCACATTTCGATTACGACTTAACACGATCCATCTGTCAGCATCCAGGGGAAAAAACGCAGAACAGGGGGGTTACTCTCTATTGCGATGCGTAAGCTAGTTCGATGCGTTTGATGTTTTGTTAGCGCAAGATATTTGGTTTTAACGAACGATTTTGACAATTACAGAGTGCATTGATGCCAGATTTACGAAATTGAAAAAAATCAGATGCGCCTAAAGTCATAAAGGGTACCAATTATCCGATAATGTACCATTTTTCTCACCCATCGCAATAGAGAGTAACCTCCCAGCTGTTTTTATTTTATTTCGCCGTGTCCCAAGACAATAGGGTTAACTAAAAAAGGTATCATGGGATTTTTGATAATAATTTTTCTCCCCATTTCATTTTGGTTACATTAAAGTCTTGATGTCCAATAAAGTTCTCTTTAGCTGTTACGTCTAACCTTACCCTCTATAATTATAAAAATTAAAAAATATATGTCTAGATGCAGCTGTGTATGAGTTTGAATAAAGTTTGTTGACTTTTTCATTATTTCCATGAATATGACATTGAGTCGTAATAATGCATTTATCATGTGTTGTGTGTATGTACACTTATTATTATGTATTATTTTTTTATTTTATTTTTTAACTAATACTGTCTCATAATCAGCCATCCACAAGCAATGCAATTAGTATATTCGTCTTTTCTGTTCATTCTGTCTTTTAATTTTTTTCACTCATATTTACATACATACATATATATTTTTTCTATTCATTTCTAATGGCACGACTGTCATATACCCTAGCATATTTATATATATACATATATTTAAAAAACACCCAATATATATGTAACTACATAAATAAATATACATACATACATATTTATTATCTACCATAAAACCCAGGTGAAGTTTTACTAGTGGTGCAGCAGAAGTAAGACAATTCAATATTCTGAGTGTGGCCCCTTCTACTCGTTTCTTACCCACTGGTTAATGTGCACGAGGTGACTTCAACGTTTGGTTTTTAAAGTTGGAGAAATTTACTAGTTTAAAATCGACTACGATATGACTGAATTTTCGAAAGATTTCATTCAGGTGGTTGGTTAGACAAATAAATTAATCGCAATACAACTTTTCCGAAATATACAATTTGAAATAGTATAAATGTATCATATATTTTCATTGAAAATTACCAACAGCGAATATACACTGACGTAAATTAATAAAATAATACAACCGATACAACAATACAAGTGGCTTGTGAATAGACGATTTTTTCATTTTGATTATTTATGAAAATTTAGGATGTTAATGATAAACATTCCGAATTTTTTTTTATAGATTTTTTATATTGGCAAATTTCATTTACTTATTATCGGTTTTCGATCTATTGTTTTGAGAAATTTAAACATTTTTTTGAACTTTCAACATTTTAAGATTAAATATTCGTTTGAAATTAACTTCAATATACATAAATTAAACTGAAACTTTGAAAATACCTTTTAGTTTTATAGATACAAGCAGTAAGATTGTGTTGTGGCTTTTCGTTGCTACGACATTGTGAATCAACTAATCACTCCTTATCGGTGATACAATTTCACATGGAAATTCGTTACTTTTTTCAAAATCTAGATGGAAAATTTCGAATTTTTGTCATATTTGAGCACGAATTTTTTTCTATCTCTAATAATTTGTTCATGGGAAATAATTCCTGTAAAAAAAATGTTCCCCTACTATTCACGATATGTGTGATTTTCACTCAAATCTTTACTAAAAATATGAAAACATAATTTCGCATAAGAAATAACTTGTATTTTTAAAAATTATAAAAATGTTTACTTGAAAAACCAAACAGCAAGAAAATCACTCTATAGTGTATCGCTTTTTTATGAAAATCATTTTTATATACTTTTGTATATGTGACTTAACGTTTTTCTTTTTTTATTATCGCCAGTTGTTTGTGTTCTGGTGGAATGAAAGGCTTTGAGGGACGGGTATTAAATTTGATTTTTGTTTGCAATAGAATTGAGTAAAAATTTAATTTTAAGGCACATGTAATAAAAATTTCAAATAGATTTTACTGAATTAAGTGTAGAATCTTGCTTCCGTGTAATTTAAAAAAGCCAAACACGGAAAGATTTTAATAATAATGATATTCTTTTGTAAATTACACCATGCAACAACAAAAAATATCAAAATAACTATAATATAAGTATTCAGACGAAATTTCAATTTGTAGGGATAAGGCTTTTGTTCGACTTGGTATCTTTTTAAGACTTCCACCGATTGTATAAATAAAATGACTTATTCAAGTATGTATATAAAATCGTATGCTATTAATTGTAAGTCCGAAATCTAATTATTGGGATTTTTCAATACATGAACCTGAATCTATTGAAATCGCATTTACGAAGTTTGAATCAAACAAGAGGCATAGTTTTACTGTAAAAAAAGTGCCATAAAAAAATGGTGTTTTTTTTATATGAAATTTGACAAGAACACAAGGATTGCAGTATAAATAATCAGCTGTGTGCTTGCATGTACATCCATGTAATCGAAAATATGTCAAAATAAAAATGAAAAAAGAAAGTGTTTGGAATAAAAGATTCGAGAAATAGCCATTTGAGATAACGGGTCTCACCATAAGTAAGAAAAAGTATTTTTGGTTTCCATTAAAAAGAAAAACTGGTTAATCGACACATCATGCCGAATTATTCGAAAATGTAAATTATTCGAAAACGGTTAATTTTCAGAAAAGCTAAAAACCGGTTAGTTGGCTTCCAATTGCGGTTGTTGCACACTCTACTCCTGAGCAAATACAATTGGTCTTTAGATACACGGTGTTATCTTAATTCTAAATAGTGGCATAGATACGAGTATAAATTATTATATGTAGATAATATTTTATTGTTGTTTTTCTTAAGTGTATGAATCAAACCGAGTTTTTTTTTTTTTTTTTTTTTTTTTTTTTTTTTAAATTTAATTCCTGTCACTTTATTTCAGTAAAACTATTTTGATCCACTTAAATTGATTAGGGAGGTTTAATGAAGCTCTAATTTTTATTTATTGTATACCCATGTATAAGCGCACTCTGCCGCTCCTGCCAGAATAATTAACTTTCTTTCCTGTAGTTTTTGAAACATAAATATGTTTTCTGTTTGCTAAAAAAGTAATAATCTCTCGTACCAATGTGAACAATTTCTGAGTTGCAATAATCAAGCAGTTGCGTTGTGCTGTATTTAAATTTTTCATCATCGATTTGAATTTTGGCTATTTTTTGTTTTTGATTTTCTTATAATCCTCTGAAAATGTTTCTAATGTGTATGAGCATATAAAATAAAATCTGAATCAACTTTATTTCTCAATACCATTTTATGTTTTTGTTTGAATTTTTTTTACCATTTGTGTCAGAAAAACAAAAACAAAACAAAAACTTGCATTGCGTCTTAAGTGTATCCATGACAAGTTCATTCACCCCTTCCCTATTCAACATTAAAAGCGATGCATTATACTAGTCTGGTAGCAAGTAGTACACAGCACATGCATAGATACTCGTACATACTCCTTTGCTTGCAATAAACGACGAATAGTGCATTAAATTTTGCTGTTTACAAGCGATCGTTGTATGCAGTCAGAGTTTCTTAACTAGCCGTCTCCACTGGCTTTCAGCATAACATATATTCGTACATGAATCCGTATTGTGTTCATATTATGCTCATGTTTTTGCATAGTTGCCCGAACATATATTCGCTATGTCGAGGGAAAAGTGATAAATAAGTTCTTACGAAAGATTAATGATACGCGTATGTCTGAACATGAACATCAACAACACTTAAGCTCTTCCGACGTTATTTTAATGTCATGTTCAAGTTGATGGCTCGTGGAGACGTGGTGTTACGTTTGTTTAATAATACAAATTAGATATTTGTATTGATATTGTATTTTTCAAATTAGTTTTATTTTTTTATTAAGGATGTGGTGCTAATGTAATAATTGGCTTCTACATCTTCTATATATGCAAGAAAATCCAACCGTGTGAATATGATGGAACGAGTAAAGGTCTTTGTGATTTTATGGCTGTTCACAAGTTATTTACAAGACTTAAGGGTTACAGGATTCACGGGTGTTCCCAAAATTTGTGCTAGTACTAGATCGGGGATATTCTCAAAAGATCTTGACCTTTCTGTCTCACTCGGGCTAAACGATACCACCGTGCTCTAAGCAGAAATGTGTGATAATTTTGTGAATAGTCTGGCCTTTATCTGGGTTCTTTATTCTGCGCTTGCATTTATTCACTATCTGTCTCTACTAAAACGTTATGCCATCATATCAGGGTTACAGGACACGAAGGCTTTTTAGGCAACGGAATGGCTGACGAGTGTGGGAGATTTTATCCGTCCGCGGACTTGGTGAACACAGAAAGGGATATTTGTATTCCCTTAGTTGAACCATTAAATACACAATTCCCACCTGCAGAATATCCAAAACTTAGGAGCTGCGCTAACTAAGAGGAGTAAGAGTCAGTTCAACACTTCGCATGTTACTGTCTGGCTCTGCGAGAATGTAGGGTGCACAACCGTTTTTGTCAGAACTCGAAGTGGTTTGGGAAAGTGTCTGATTTCTTTGGTTGGTTTGTGGAACCGAATTCCAAGATTTTGTAGGAATGTGTAGAGTTTAGTTAGTCCTGTGGGCATCATAATAAGTCTTATGGCGTTTGAGTATACACGCGAATTGCCTTTGCGGATCGCCATAGCAACCTAATCTAGAGGTAGGTTAGGGTGAATTTTCAACGAAATTTATAATCTTTTTTTAATAAACGTGGTGAAAAAGAAAGGAAAGTTCAGTAACGGACGAACATCATCTATGTTCGATAAATAAAGTTACAATGTAATTTGAAACACTAGGTCTGTTCGTAAATGCATCGCTGCAGCATTGTAAGAGTAAAATAAAACTTCCTTAACTGCCAGTGAAGCAGGAGGTGTCCAAAAATATGTTAGATAAGCAGTATGTACGATATTTACATAATAAATGAGGATGCATTTACGAACAGAAACATTTTAAATATAATCTAAATACATCTAATTCTTATATTTACAAAATCACTAAACACGTTAGTCCACTGTTAAGTATCAATCGTTCCATATTCTTCTAGACTTAAAATAGGTCTTAGTTACACCATAATCAAAGTTTCAGGGATCTCGTTTTACGATTTCGGGTACCGGACAACAATGGGTTAATTTTTAAATGGTTGAAAATGAAACTTAATGAAATGGAACTGCAGTTTGAGCGCCTCTGCCAATGCAATGTGCCAAGACTTTTTAACAACATTTTATCTATTCAGACGGTTTGGTAAAAATAAACGAAAATAAAAAAAATGTCTAGATTTCCTTGCGTCGTTGTCATACTCGTACTAAAATCAATTATTCGCAATAATAAAACTTTTAAACATTTCGCACTACAATTTACCTTACGGTTTAATCTTAAGCATTTCAATAAATTTTATTTGAAATCTTTTATCAATTTTATTTTATTTGTTTCTTCACAAGTTTCAAACCAAAATTATTGTACAAACGCAGAAATTGCTTAAGGCCGCTCAACTTGAAATGACAAGACAACATTTATTACTTCTAAACTCGCATGCACAAACATTAAAATTTAAAAAAATTAAATAGAAATAGATGTTGTTTTTTCTAAGCGACTTATCATTTTCATGCTGACCTAAAAACAAACCAAGAAAATTAAATTTTATTGCCACAAATGACTAAGAGAGATACGCAAACTAACGAATATGATTTGTTGTTGTAGTGTTTTTGAGACAATAGATACAAAATAATGTAAAGGGTCCGCCAAATAACATTTTTTTTTAAACATCGAGTGTAGCTTCGGCTGTGTGGCACGTAGCGCCGTCATGTTGCAACCAAATGTTGCCTCTTGAATTTTTGTGAACAAAAATTCGTTCAATCTGGCCCGATAACGATCGCCATTGACTGTAACGGCCACTCCTTGCTCATTTTCGAAGAAAAATGGCCCACTTATGCCTCTGGAACAAAATCTGCACCAAACAGTGACTCGTTTTGGGTGCACCGGCTTTTCAATGGACGCGTGCGTGTTTTCTGTGCCCCAAATGCGACAATTTTGCTTGTTTACATACCCGTCAAGATCAAAATGAACTTCATCTGAAAAGATGATTTTTTTTTTTTTTTGCAAAATCGGCATCTTCTGGATGGTCAGTTGGCTCGTTCAGCGAAAGGATAAAACTAATTATCTGTCAAATCAGACATGAACTAATTGTTACCATTCACGAAATAAGCACTAGTTGAAAAAAAAAACGTTAGATGGCGGACCCTTTACTAAAGGTAAATTTTTCTAACGCACTTTGTGTTCAAGTATAGAAAAATGTAATTTGTTCAATACATGCTCGTACATACATACATATACACACATCGATATAAACATCCACAAACTAACGAACCTTGCCGGCGTAATTAAAAATTGTTGCAAGACGACTGCCTAGAAGAACTAATTTATGATTTTTTATGAGATATGAAATTTTTATTACGACTGCATATTTAATTTATTGTTGTTTAATATCTTTTCTAGTATTGAACCAAGCCGCGATTTAGTTTAAAACTTTGTATTTGAATTTTAAAAGTTGTAGAATGTGCCTACAGAGTTCGACCCTGGAATGTGAAACCTTCTGAAATTTAATACACAAATAATATTAGAATTATGTTGGCCTTGGAGGAAACGCATTTAATATGCCACTACGCACGTTATCAGCATAAACAATACGTTATATGTATATTTCAACGAAAAATCTATAGATTTAAAATACATTAAATGATTACATTTGCACGTGATTTCCCTTCTTTAAGTATTTGTTTGACTAGAGCGAAGTTTCACTTATTCCCTCTAATCCTTTTAATTTCCTTTCTGATGAAATAATGAACACACGTCCTCATATCGTCATTTAAAACTCAAAAAGTCGTAATTATAAAAAAATGTATCTGCTTTTTGATTGATGTCATTGGCACATATATACGCCCGAGTTTTTTTTTTTCTTTCTTATATAGTTTCTAATACATGACTTAATTTTCTTCTTGTTTAAAGGATTGTAGCCCCCACAAGAAAATTCTCTAGCTCCGCTAATGATTGCCTGTGATGTTATTAACTAAAATTCATTTACAATCCGAAAAATATATAATGATCATGAGCTAGAATTTAAGAAAATTTATTTAATTTGAGTTTAAAATGGTTGAATTGACATAAGGCGACAAACCCGTTTTTACTAGGATTCAATAAAAAAAAATTTCATTGCTAATAAAATCATTTTCTTTTTTGGTAAAATGTTTACAGAATTTTTGATTTTTTTATAATCTCAAGTTTAAAGAATTTTTTATATAAAGCAATGTCTTAAATTATACCAACATACTAAAATTTATTAAATTTTCCTAAATTGTAGCTCATGAGATTCCTTAATTTTCCTTTGGAGGAAGGTAGAAGAAGTGCAGTCTTTTTTATTAATTTTTTTTTTTAATTCACAATACGATAAGAAATTTTAAAATTAAATTAGTTCAACATACATACTTCGTATGATGGGGTTTCGAAACAGCCAACCTTCTATTTAATGGTTCACTACTCTACCCCCTTGTCCAGCAGGGCAACATACGAGTACGTAAGCAAATTTTCTTTGGAAAGAGTAAAGAGTTACTGTTCTTAAATCCAGAGTAATTCATGAAATAGAAAAAGGAACAGCTTTTTAGAACTTTTTTTCTGAAATCTCGGAAAGTTGTATCATAATTAAAAAATGCACGACACGATTGTATTGTGTTCAGTATAAAATATATTTATAGCAAAATAATTTCAATAAGCAAATTAGCATTAAATTTTTACAAAATCGAAGCTGAACTCTTTAATAAAGAAAATCTGAGGTTAAACTGAAGAAGACAACCCTTTACAAATTTTAAGTATGTAAATTTTTACAAACTATTCACTTGCTAAACTAAATTTCTTTTACTAGAAATAAAAATTCTGTATTATTATAACATAAATTCCAGAATTTTAGAAAATACTCGGTATGTTTTTTAATAAATTTTTCGACAAATGTAAGAATTCGATAAATGTTGAAATATTTTTAAGTTGAGTTTTTATTAGTTCTCAACAAAAGCGTAACATCTTGTTGATCAATTTATCGTTTAAATAAAAAATGCAATAAGGGTATTGCAGAAGGCTGCGTGCTCTTTCCTCATAAGTTCAAGTTTATTAAAGATTGACATATTCCTTTTTTTCTCTTTAAAGGGGAAAAAGTTTCCCTCATTTTACACAAAGAAAATATTTTTATTTGTAAAAAAACTCACAGCTTTTTGCATTTTATGCGACGATATACTAAATATGAGAATCTTAAAACTAATCTGGATGCCTGCTTAATATGTATAAACAAATTACGGCTTTATTAATTACTTAAGACGTGTCCTTTAGGGGTAGAATCGTGAATTTGTTTGTCTCTTTATCCGGATCATTATGTACTTAATTTTTTCATAAAATTATAATTCCTTGAAAATACTAATCCGCAGGAGTTGTTGTTCGCAATTATCTCTGTCGTGCGCGTAATTGAAATAAAGGACATGTTCTTAAATGCATCAAAACGTTGCATTAGAAAATTAGGTCGTATACAAATGAATGTGTGAATTTATTAGGAAGCAATATTTAAATATTTTCTCCTGTCTGATCTGATTTGCTGTAAATGTAAGATTAACGACATTAAAAATATTGAAATAAGTAATAAAATAAAGCAAAAAAAATTAAATGCCCTGGGCATGCGTCGTTGAATAATTTTTCCTATTCCGATTTCTTCTCTACTACACTTCTTGCAATAAAACAAACAATTGTATTCAACGATTTCTGAATTTGTTGCAAGGTCTCAATACTCGCTCTAATAAAATTTAAAAGTGATGCTATGCCTTAAATTTTTTGATTCACTGTATATATTTCTTTTGCAGGTGGTGGAGCCATCGAAATGGAATTATCCAAAATTCTAAGGGACTATTCGCGCACCATTGCCGGCAAACAACAATTATTGATCGCTGCCATTGCCAAAGGTTTGGAGGTCATACCTCGTCAGCTTTGCGATAATGCTGGTTTTGATGCCACAAACATTTTGAATAAACTCAGACAGAAACATGCCCAAGGTAAGATTATAATTCACTACTTAGAAGGAAATTTTCATTGTTAGACGAATGAAATCTCTTAATTTTTTTATTTTTTTACATAAAAAAAATATTTGTGTGACTTGTTGAAGTTTTTTTTATGAAAAGCATGTCACGGCACCCACGATATTTGCAACAAACAAAAACGTCATAAATTATCGTTATTTTATTGTTGATCTCCATAGTAACGTTTTTGTTTGTTTTTCTTGCTGCTTTTTCTTGTATAAGTGGATCCCATTTAACATGCAACTAAACAAAAAATGTTGCTTGATTATTGTTGTTTGTGCTGATCAAACTTGATATTAAAAATACATTTTTTTTTGTAATTTAAAGAAACTGTTATTTACGTTAAAGACTACTTTCGTAGCCATGTTCCATTAAAGCGGTTTGGCTGTATGTATTAACTTTACTGCCACTGACATAAAAGTTTCTTAATTTAGTGTCTATTGTTAGTTGAGTAGTAAAACGAAAATTAGAAATTCTGCTTATAATTTAATAAACATTTCAAGAAACTTGAAAAACTATTTTTTTCTAAAAACTAATTAGGCGGACTACCAGAACAACCACAGATCGCTCAATTGCTGCAACAATGTCATAACTCAATAAACCCGATTTTCTAGTAAAAATGTGTATGGGCGTGTAAATTTCACACAAGTATCTCATATACTCACTTCTGTAGAGGAGTTAATAATTTTTTTCATTACGTTGTGTGTAAATTTAAAACTTTAACGTCGTTGTTTTAGTTACGACACTGTTTTAGCAAATGAGTGTTATGTTGTCTTAATTAAAAAAAAAATCTGTTGCTTTTATAAAAAATTTAGTTTTCTTATAAAAAATAGTTTTTTTAATGCTCTTAAGATGTGTGGAAGGAATGAAATGAATCAATTTCAATTTGTATGGATTGATTTTTAAAAATAATGTTAAGTTTTTATATATTCAAATCGTTTTTAGTACTTACGTCGTATAACGGGAATTCGAACGGAACAAGTACGAATATTTTTTTTATACTATAGACATTTTCATTTTAACGAAAGCCAAACAGAAAAGATATCATAAACGATTGCCTCGTGTGTACTTAGCTTAACATTGAGCCAATCCAATTAGTTGCCAAAATTAATGAGGAGGTTAACAAGCTTAAATTTTGGAGAAACAATGAGAAATTAAAGGCTCTACAGCAGAATCTAATACCGAAAAATGATAAAACATTGAAACAGCTATAAGCCGAGTCCGAAATTCAGTGTTCGTTTTGTGTTCATTTAATGGTGTTTGTAGACCTTTTTATTTATTTTATTTGTGCGATAAGGGCAGCGCAAACATAATTTTAAAAAATTTTCAAAAACCTTCTGGAGGTTCATGATATGGAATTCGTTCCAAAACCATATACTTCCTTGCCTCCTCTTCGCATTATTCTAACCGGTTTTTGTTGTAATAAACTCTTTATTAACAAATTTTTATTAATAAATTGTTTCGTTTACAAAAACAAATAACAATTAAAATAGAATAAACAATTTTATCAACGAATTGTTTGAGGTATTTTTTAACAATTAGTAATAAAAAATTACAACTAAGTACGTAATCTACTCTGATTTTGGGCGAATTTCAACAAAAAATATAAATTCGTATTGTTGGCAAACTCTTCTCGCTGGTACTACTTCAATACGAAAGCTATCGTTCTAGACGATTAACTGGCAATATCGCCAGATATGTAACACAAATAAGAAATCGGCCATAAATTTGGCAAATTCGATTTTAATTAATTGCTTAATTTGACGTACAACATACATATATTTTATTGCCGAATTGAAGGCGAATTCACAAAAGATAAACTCAACAACTCTCAGATAATGAATTCTCCGAATTAATGTCAAATTTTTTTATAATATTATTTTATCGGCAATGTTATCAATATTTGTTATTTCCAAATGAATAAGAAACAATTTATAAAAGCACACCTAATCGTCATTTTACACGAATTTCTTGAGAATTCGTCTATCTGCTTTGACATGGTGGACACACAGTGTCAAAGCAGATTGCCCCAGAAACAACATGCATGCTGCTTTGTATTGCCAATTCACCTTTGCCTAAATGACTCAAAAATCTTAAAAATATTAGCTTAATTACTTCCAAAAAAAAAAATTGGGGAATACTAATAATCTAATGCCTTAAGCCTAGTACAGATTTTTCTTCCCAGGTAATGGGAAAGAACGATTAACTACCCGTCTCCACTAGCAAACAACTTGGTATGGACATTTATGTCGCACATAATGGCTCGTGAAGACGTGGCATAGTAACCGTTTAAATCGATAACGACAGATTTTGAGAGTGTATTATTGTGTGTATTACCGAATTATTGCTCAACTAGTAAGTAGTACAGGCCAGTCTATGGTAAATCGTTGTAAAAGCAATTTTTAATTTTTGCTTACATTAAAAAATGTGGAAATCAATTGGCTATTTTTGCGAATGAAAAGCAAATATTTAATTTTGTTTATCTCCATGTATTCCTTTTTAATTTTATTGCTCTGCATTAAAAAATCGTTTTTAATGAAACGGTCGGTATGAATTTATAAATCAAGGTGAAACAAAATTCTTAAATTTATATATATTTTTCTTTTTGTGGAATGTGTGCGCTTTTTCTTATGCTTTTGAAAAGTCGACAATGGCAGGGATGTATACTCTTAGATACGTATACATATGTACGTATGGATGTGTTTACAAATAATAGTGACGTGACGAATATTCGTATTTTCGAATATTCGCCTATTTTATGACATTCTGTGTTCAATATTTGACAAATTGAAGCGAACATTTTTCGAATATTTTCGTTAAAAAAAACATTAAGTAAATAGCACACAAAATTCCCCCTTATTCCAATTGTCGTCATTGTTGGCGTCAAATCAAGTCGACATTAAAAAATATATATTAGCAGCTTTGTGCTGATTGCAGGCAATAATTACATATTGACGGCCACTCGCCATTTTGGAAGCCCTAATGACCTATAAATAATATTTGTCCACAACGACACCACAATGTCGACTTCGTGTGAAAACTGTATTTCGAACTTAAAATAATAATATTCTTGTAGTAAACAAAAAAATTATATATTTTTTGTTATTGGCTTAGCTGATTTTGCTAAAGTATACGGATGATTTGGTTACCGCCAATGAAATGCAGCTAAGCCAACAACAAACAATAAAATGTTAAATAGTTATTTGGGAGAATATCTCTAATAACGAATTTGATTAAAAAAAAAAACTATATTTACAAATTGCTGTGAGTTTGAGCTCGGTCGAGGGAGTGGGAAAAGTTGGGTGGTTGGTGCTTTGAACACTCGCAATGTTGGAACTCGTTAAATATCAAATGATGTCAAAAATGATTTATAGTCGATATGTATGTATCATAAATATAACAATATGCTGATTTTTTTTATTTATTTATTGTTTATTAGGAGTGCTGAAGTACTTTCCCAGTAATAATAATCTAATCCAGTAACTTTGTTAGAAATTTGTATTTTGTATAGTTTTCTTTAAGTAATCGAAAGAAATTCATAGAAATTTTATCATAATTTTTAATTGAAAATATTTTTTTTTTTTAAAATTTTAAATTTTTTCATTTTGCAGACGTATAAATCGGGCCATATAAATCGATAAAAAAAACTAAATTTCAAATTAAATACCCGTATTCGTTTTCGCGAATACTTAAAAACTGACATTCCTAACATCACTAATACATACATATGTAAGTATATATATATACGTATGTATATACTCGTACGTATATGCATCTGCATATGTATTTCTATATGATTTTTTTTAATTTTATATTGCTTAAAGGTCTAAGCAAAAACTTATTTTGTCACGTAGACAAACAGTCTTGCTAAAGTTCTTTTCATGCATTTGTTTTTGTATGTGTGTATGTGTGTGTGTGTGTTTTTGTTTTTAATTATCTTTATTTGTTTATGAAATAAATAAAAAATTGTTTACTTCTTAATGCAGATAATTTTTTATTTTTAATTTGTTTATTGCTTTTCATATCAAAAATGAAATAAAGCAAAATAGAGATGATTTTGTTTTGTTTTTAAAATCAAAAATAAAAAAGGCGAACGCGTCATTATTTGATATTTTCGGCCCATCTATCATCAATTGCGAAATACATATTGCCGTCAATTTTATTTATTATTTTGTTTGTTTTTCTATAAATAAAACTTCTTTATTGACTGAAAAGCAACACAAAAATGCTGTTAATAAAACATAATAAAAGTATTTGAGGAATTCCTGGGTACTGTTTTTGAATCCAAGCAAATTCTATTAAAAAACAAACGCTTACTAATAGCAAATCATGGACCTATTATTCCTTATGAGGAATAAAAATTTCGTCGTCGTGGGAAAACAACATACATACATACTTACGTAAGTATGTGTGTATTAACGATTCTGTATTGCTAAACTATTGAGTAGATTCCGCAATCCACAATGGCAGTGAAAACTTTTTAAATTCCGCATTAACAAATTCATGGTGTTTCAGAATTTCAGAATTTCCTTTCCATTTATTTTCGAAGAAAAATACATATATCGAAACAGCTTGGGAAAAATGTAAATTTGACTTGTTAACGAGTGAAATTTTGTGACATACTTTTGGCCATCGTAGTAAATTTTGGCCTTTTTAAAGTATTGAAATAAATTTTTGTATGAAATTACATATTTCAAAAATATTTCTTTAAACAAACTTCACGTAGTTAAAGAATTCCTTTGCATACCATTTCTTAACAAACTTTTGTTAGCCTTAGGCGCTTTGCGAGTGGTACAACTTGGCAGTAAAGTAGTCGTTAGTTAAAAGAGGGAACGTCATATTTATTTACTTTTTACTTCTAAATAAAAAATTTATTTCTTTGGTTTAGTTCTTCCACATAAAAAATAAGTGAGATATAATATGAAATGTTATCTGGTCTTTAACTTATCGCCCACTTTTAGGCTAAATTATAATGAAAAAAACTTTATGTCAAGTAAAATCCATCCAACCAATTAACTAACTATCGCCAAGCGATTATAACAAAATCGAGAATGCAATTTTCAAAAAAGGTGACAGAAAAAATTTTGTACATTTTGACATATTGAGTTTGACAGTCATCTTATCTATCAGATGGACTGTTGCACTGACGTTATTACCGGGCTCCTTAAGAAGAGAAAAACTACGTACTTTAACCTTCGAAATTGTTGTACAGTAAACGGAATTATAATTTTATTCCAGTGCCACACAGATCATGGTGAAATAACTTTGAAAGGTGACAGCACCAGGGCTACAAGTATAACAAAAACAGGCATTTTTGTTTGTGTAAAATTTATGCAACTAAAAAAAACAACAAACAATGTAGCAACAAAACTCATACACAAATAATAAGAAAACTGCCATCTTTATGAGCCAGAGATCACACGTATACACCAACACGTAGGTTTTTGACAGCTGAGTGAACTGAAAAGCAAAAATATAATATCCACCCATAGTGATGTCACCTTGTACAATTATTTCCACATGCCACAGATGTGACATTATCCAATATATTTCATGTAAATACGATAATATTCAAGAAGCAATTGTATATTTTAAAAGATTATTGGAAAAAAATTTTAATTTTCCTGGATATAAAGAAATAGAATCTCTTAATAAAATCTATCGCCTCCAAAAGAAAATATATACATATACATATGTATATATAATTTTTCTCACCAATTCAAGAAGCAATTGAATATTTTTCAAATTTATTATTTAACAGTTTTAGAATTTTTCTGGATACTAAAAAATAGAATCACACTGAAATCTATCGTCTCCAACAAAAATATTTTATTAAATCTTTCTCACCAATTTTTGTTAAAACCATTTCTATAAATATTAACGAGAAAAGTTTGTAGAACGTAGACAACTTCTAAGCCTTCACAAACACCACATAAGATTTGTCCACATGATCTATTGTGGGTTTTTTTGGAACCTAAACACTCTTTATCGTTCGTATTGGCACATTAAAATATGTATTTATTTGTTGTTGCTTTTTTTCAGGTGGCCAGTGGTACGGTGTAGATATCACTAAAGAAGATATCGCTGATAATTTCCATGAATGCGTGTGGGAACCTTCAATCATTAAAATTAATGCCTTGACTGCTGCTGCTGAAGCTGCCTGCATGATACTCTCAGTTGACGAAACCATTAAGAGTCCCAAATCTGTGGATGCTCCAATGGCTGGAGCCCCAATGGGCCGTGGCATGGGTAGACCCATGTAAAAAAATAAAACTTTCATTTCTTCAATAATAATTTTAATAATTCTCTTCTATTTGCATTTAACATTAAAAACGCAAGTCAAAATATCAATGGAAATCTAATTCTAATTGATTTCCAATATCACAAAACTCATTTGTTTATCAATTAAAATGAAAAATCAAAAGAAAAAGAACCCCATGTCTCCTTCTCTTCTACCATAAATATTTACGCCTACAAACAAATAAAAATAATAATAAAATATCAGAAAGGGAAAGTAAATGCTTTGGGGATTGCGGCTGTTTCTTTTTTGTGTTCTATATCAAAAGGATCCTAAAGGAGAGCTATTGAGGTACCCATATGCTGGCAATGTTATTGTCTAATAATTGATATTGTACAATAAAATTGCCTGCGTATACATTATGTTAGTAAGGTGGCGAAATGTGTTGAACAAAATTAAAAGTCTTGTAATGTGTTGACAACATTGTACAAATTGGAGAACAACTTTATATTTGTATTTTTTTAACTTATTTAATGCCAAATTGTTTAATTTTTTATGTCGCAAAAAATCAATTTTGCAATTTACTTATACATATGTATGTACATATTGTAGGAATCGTTGCACCATTTCTTAGTTGTAATATTGAGCAACTTATTGCGTAGTGTGTAGGATCAAAACTACAATAATAATGAAAGCAATAAAATACTCAATAATATTATGTGGTCTATGGATATCTTTACATTCGCTGCTGGGTGCAGAGCTGTAATACGCAGGCAGACTATTTACAAAACGTTCAGAGAGATAATTCCCCTTATTTTAATTGTCGTCGTTGTAATTAAATGAAGTCGACAGTATGACAGTGTAAACTCTGTGTTCGTTATAGACAATAGTTGACGGACCCTTGCCGTTTTATAAGCCTTAGCCTTAGAAATAATAATAGCATATAAATAATATACAATTGCCGACAACGATGCTGCAGTTGCCAATATATTTATGTCGAATTTTTGTGACGTCGACGCCGGCAATAAGAATAAGAGGGCATATATTCAGCGTTAGAACGAAATTTTTTTGTGGATCGAACTATTTCCAGTGACCATGGACTACAACTTCATTTGGAAAAAGACAGATTGTGAAATGTTAAATAACTTATTCGTTATATAAGAGGCTACGGATTATATTTAATACCCTGCGAACTCGTTTTTAAAAATCAACTTATGGGATGGCAACCGAACCTCAATTTGTAGTTGCCAGAAGCCCTCTACGTTAGAAACACTAGCAGAGATATGAACACTTGGCAACGGGCCATAATCGAGCCATATTAGTGTTTATTTTACACATACATAATTTACATGTTTAATTTTTATTGAAATTTATTATTTGCACAATTAGACAAACAATAGCAATTTGTTTAACCAATTTAATATTACATTGACTGAAAAATAAAATATAAATTTAATATATTTTAATTATATTGAAACCAACATAAAATGATTTAGAAAGATACTTGTATTTAAACTATCCTTTACATACGCACACGTATGTGTGTATGTACTTACGTATGTATATGCATCATTGCACATAAGGGTCGTCTTTGGAGCAAAACAAAATTGAAAAAATAAATAAACGACACGAATTAATAATTTTAAGAAAAATGGACATTTTATTCAATGTGGAGTAATATGCATAAATAATCGTGTAACATGTACATATGTATGTAATATACACACATGAATGTACATATAAGTATATATACTTACATAGAAAATTATATTGCATGCCATAGAAATAATTAAACTAGATAAACAAACAAGTTCACACACACTTATGTATGATATAAATTCATACTACATACTTATGCATATGCTCGTATGTATATACTTACATTACATATGTACTATATACATATGTTTTTATGTTAATTTGTTATATGCACACACATAAGTATATATGACATATTTAGTAGCATTAAATTGTGTGTGTGTGTGTGTGTAACGATATGACGGGGGATTCAAATTTTTGCACACATTTTTTGTATTAAATTAAAATCACCGAAAATGGATTATATTTTTTTCAATTCAGTACATATGTATGTACATATGTAGGTATATGACTTAGTATTTATTGCAATTTTTTAATTAAATAGGCTTTCGATTGGTCCAGTGTTATACCAGGTTGCTTCGAAATAATAATTTGTTCTTATAAGGTTTTGTTTGTTTTTTTTTTTATTAAGTTTTGAATTCAAAAAAAATTTTTGTGCACCCCACTTACTCTTAATGTGGGGGACTTTTTTCAAAATCTTATCATAATTTCATATATGTACATAATTCCCCTAATAATATAAGTTATTATGGGCGTTTTGCCAATCCGACAGTAAAAAATTGGCACTTCCCATACTCGTCGGCATAAATTGTGTTGCAGCTGACAATTTCTAATAGAAAATGGTTGGTAGATATAGACGAATTGGTGTATAAGAAAATTGAAAATATTTGCAGTTCCTGTTTTGTCTAAACGGGCTTCGTACAAAAGAAAACCGTTTCATAAGTTTGTCTTTGAACCAAAAACAGATAAAACGAGACACAACAGAAAATAAAATATGTGGACGTATTCCGATTTTCAATTTAGATTTATTTTGTAAAGTTAGACTTTATCGGTTGCACGTACATAATTCGATTAAAATTAGCCTATACCGCATGGTGTTTCGTCAGTCAGTGGTAAATGAATAACTTTTTCTTTTAAGCGGTATTCGTTTCACATTATAATCGTACTGCACTATTAAAAATAAAATCGATTCAAATCGATTTGAAAGTAATCGAAAACAAAATAATTGATCTTATAATTGTCGTCGTCGACGTAAATATATTGGCAATTGATAGGATATTACTACTACTATAGCTTATAAAAGTGCAATTGGCCATCAATAATTAAGCCTACAACGTAGCCAGAACTGCTGTATTTTTACTATCGGCTTGATGTGACGTCGACGCGACAATCATAATAAAAGGGAATAATTTAGCAACCATCAGAACTATTTACTTCATAAAAATATTCTCAGGTGCTATGCCAATTGTTGTCGTCAATGGGTACGCAAGAACCAATTGTTTGCTGTCGGTTTGACGTGACGTCGACAATAGTTTATATAATGAGGGAGAATATCGAATGCTGACTAATTAGCATCCTTTTCATTTAATTATTTCTTACAATATTTGTTAATCAGTGTAAGCTAAGTTTAGGTCTTCTTTAGAAAAATCTAGAGCAACATCACAAGGTCTTATTTCAGCGAAATTCAATTTTGTTGTCAATAAGTTGTTCAGTATACTGTCATCTAAATTACTTTTTAAATTTATTAGTGTTGACGCCAGGGCACTAAGGGCCCGTTCCACAGAAACTTGGTTAGCAGGAACTGCGAGTGCAACATTTATCACCTTCAACACGTCTGCATCTAACGGAGTGGCTCTAAAATATGCAAGAATATCGGTATCGAGCGGAACCATTTTTGTATTAGGAAATTTAAATAGTTTCTCCCTAAAAGTTAGTTTAATTTCATCGCTTCTTGATCTATTGACAGCCGACGTCATAATTCGCTGTGCTAGTTTCGCGTAGGCTGTGTTCGAGGTGCAGGGTTCCTCAGCTTTAATTTCTATTTCGCCATTTGAAAAAATCGATATATTTTCGTTTAATACGGAATTATCCATCGAGCTTTCCAATTTTCGTATGATTTCAAATGTTTTTACCAGATGTTCCTGTAAAAAATAAAATAATAAAAAAATATTGACTGAATTAAAATACTCCAAAAAGAATACAATTAAAAAGTAAGACAGATCATGCATATTAAATATAGATCGTTGATATATTTCAATATCCTCCAATCCTTTTTATTTATGAAAATATATTTGTTTTAGCAGCAGGTCTTTTTAATTTAAAGAAATATTTTTAATTTTATATTTTCAACTTGTTTCAAGAATTTAGTAAAACAAATTTAGTAAAAAATCGTATGAAAATTCATGTGCCCCAGGTTTCATTAAAAACGTCTTTGACGCTATACGGCAAACTATTCAGAATTCAAATTGGGTAAATTTTCCTCAATTCTAATTAATTTTTTTAAGTGTATTCGTATTCAAAACTTACCAGTGCTCGCGATTTTTGCTGTTCTGAAATAATGGCGGAATTTGTGAAATTAAATCTCGGGTCCAAGTACAGTGCGGCAAGGAAAGCATCGTTTTCCACAAATAGTTTCCTCCGGTTCTGCATCGCATTGTGCAATTTTAGCGCAATAACGCTTGAAATATCTTCTAGTTCTATTTCGCAGTTTAGCCAATCTCTGTAGAAATCGCCTAAAACATACTGCTCTTCCTGCAACAGATCCATGCACCTTACTAAAGGTGTAAATGCTGTCACAAATTCCGAAACAAAACTCCAATCTACATTGCTGTCCAGTTTATCGAGAAATTGGGAATCTATGAAATTTTTTATGTGAAGCAGCGAATTCAGCATCTCAAATACGCAGTTCCAACGAGTGGTGTTGTCAAGCACTGCCAGTTCTGGATATTCACCGTTTGCGCTTATAATTAGGAATGCTTTCCTGCAATCTTCAATTGGAGTCTGTAGGGTTTTGAGGACGTCATTAGCCGCCAGCTGTATGGCGTGGGCGGTGGATGTTGCGAATGGCAACGACGGCTTCAAACAACTTTGGATTTTTTCTTCAATTTCATCAATCTTGTCGTTCTCTTCATGTGTTCGAGAATAATGTTTTTCACCTTCTTGAACTTGTAATTCCTGCAAAATGTGGCAAAATCTGTTGGCATGCGCTCCATTATCCATCGTAGTTGAGTAAATTTGGTGTAATTCTATATCGTATGATTTAAGACAGTTCAGTATTTGATCTATTAAGTTCGTCGGACTGTGTTCTTCGCCGAATTGTATCACACCTATAACAATATAAAAAATAAATTTTTTTTCTAGGAATATATATGTACTTATTTACATATGTATGTATGTATGTATTTGAATATCTCTTCTCTACATATATAAAAATTACGTGTATGTTCGTGATCGCTAAACTCAAAAACTACTGGACCGATATTGACCAAATTTTATATGCATGCTCTATGGGCCGTGAGGTGTGTTTCTGTGTAGTTTGAAGTTCGTACGACAGGTGGCCCAATATTTAGTATTTTGTGTTTTGCCCGATAGAGATTAGCGCGATAAGCCTATGCTGTGTTTCGCTGAAGGCGTTGGGTCCTTAATCAGCGTGTAGTGGTGTTAATTAGCCCGATACCGGTATTTGCACAATAACTGATATGTCGATTTAGTGCACTTTTCATTCTTCTTCGAAATATCAATCCACCATGACTTTGCAACGAAACCAGACTTGCAGTGAAAATAAAATATGAAGTCAAAACAACGTTTGCCCGGGTCAGCTAGTTATTTATATGAATTAAAAACGATATTTAGTTCTATCTACTTTCCGTTCAAAATCAATGTTGCCTTTTTGGTAACATTGAACCGAATTTAGTTACATTTTTCTCCAATTTGTGGATCTACATATGCAGTTTATTTTTATTTATTAGAAAATTTACTTTAATTAAGAAAATAAATAAAATCCATTATAATTTTTGGGGCGTTATTTCATATCAAATAAGGCCTTAAATATAAAAATGAAGCAAGTCCCAAAAAGGAAATTTTTACTGTCGCTAGAAATTTTTAAATTAACCGGGTTATAGAAACAAAGTGATATTGAAATTTTTAGGATGCGATATGTATTATGGGATTATGACCCGAATTATACAAACCAGTAGTCGTAACCTGTGTAGTGTGGATACTAAATCAATAGGTAGTGGCAAGAAACAAATTTTAAAAATCACAGAAGTGCGTGGATTAACATCGAAACAAAGAATGCCATAAATATAATGTCTACATAAATTAATGAAAAGGATATTAATAAGAACAAGCTACATAATTCATTCCCTCTAAAATAAGGTTTTTTTGCATTACACTCTTGTATAATGTATATGTAAGTATGTTAGATACACAAGATGGAACATAAGTGGGAATATGTTTCAGGTACCTGGTTTGTGGTACCATCGTCTGTATTAATAAATATACACGATGAAACGACAAACGAGACATCAGTTCTGTGTCTAGCAAGGCGAAGTGATTACGGCAAAGTTAGAAGTCCTTATAAGTTCACGGAAAGATTATTTTACATTTTCATGTCTCCTACCGTCTTACCTATCACTTAGGCTGTTGCATAGACCTTGCTATTACTAAACTAATATACGCGAGAAAAAATATTTTATGCCCCATTATTACCATAAATTTTTAAATTCGTTTATTTGTTACCTTTTATTTTTTTAGACCGCGAAGCATAGCACGACTGCTGTCAGCGACATAAGCACCTAAACCAATAAAGATGGATAGAGACAATGGAACATTATGGATATCAGCATATACATACATATATATATATATATATATATATATATATATATATATATATATATATATATATATATATATATATATATATATACATATTTATTTATATATATGTATATACATATATTTTTTTAATTTTTTATTTTTTTTTTGATATTTTAGAAACGAATATATATGTAGCACAAAACTTAAGTACAAACGTTGAAACACCAAGTCCATGTTTACACAATCGTTATGAAGCTAATTTCAAAATTTAATGGGTTTTACGAAAATTCTCGACATGATAAACGTTATTGAAGGACATCTCGCAAATAATCAAAAATATAAAACTCATATATGTACATAAGTCTTCTCAAAAAAGTAAATAAATAGGTGAAGCTTTTAGGCTACGACAAAAAAATTAGCTCATGTTTCCTCTAATGTTCCATCGTGTGTAAATAGCATTAGAATAACAAACAGGTATACATAGGTACATACACATAGGAACAAAGTTTTTTTGATATTCATTCAGGACCATGAAAAAATTTCATTTACGAGAAATATCAAAAATGCTGGTACCTGGCTAAAATTATGTTAACACAAAGATGGCAAAAGAATAGGGGATAAAGAGAACGTTTTTGTGAACTTACCCACAGTATTAATACAAATTTTGTAATCTTTAATATACTGTATGTTAATACCAAGCACACTTCTTCCCATTCGGCTGGCGATATCTATTTTTAAGCATACCATTTTTTGTTTTACTAAAGCAGATATTTGTGATTTTATGTGGCTGCCAGCTCTCTCCAAAATTGTTCCAATGTTACTCGAGGTCAAGTTTATATTAAATTTTTCCTCGTACGGTGCAATTAGTTGCTTGAAGCACTCTTGGTCGTCGAATATTCTAAATGGAATATTTTTCTGCGTCACCAGTCCAACACAACATTTCAAAAAATCATTTTTGTTCATAGTAGTGCTTAACTTTATTGATTTTCTACTTTTTTTGCACACAGGAGCATAGTCGCTATCACTTTCGTCATCACTTTTGATGTCCTGCTTATGAACCAATTTATAATGCCTTTTGATATTCCCCTTTAGTTTTCCGCACAGTTCCTTTCTGCACGTTTCTATTAAACAAGTACTTTTATTTGAGTCTGCATCGTATGACACAAATTTTTCGATATTAAATTGTCTTTTGGGCATCGCTAAATATACACTCACGCCAATCTAAGAGCAAATATGAACTGTTTTCAAAAAAGAACGAAACCAATATGTTAGCGGCTGCATCTAAGTATGTACGTAAGCTTAGACGAATACGAAAAATACTACAAAACAGACAAACACACAGACACATTTATGTTAAAGAGCATTAATGAGAACAAGCTAGTTCATTCCCTCTCATAAATGCTCTGCACCGAAATCTTTTGTGTCTCACTCTTGCATGTTGTGTGCTTAGAATAACAAACAGATACACACATTCATGTGTCGGCATAGCCAGAACAGTTTTTGGTATTCATTTATGATTGTAAAAAGAGCTATAAAAAATCGGTATAATCTCATTTATGAGAAATATCAAAAGTGTTGGGCGCACACACGAAAATTTTAAAAGTATGGTGATACTCTTCTAACTCAAAGTAATTTTACTGCTGGGATCCCCACACTGGTTTTATTATTGTTCATTAATTTATACATGTGTGTGTGTATGTGGGTTACATGTTTAAACAATTTCTGGCCATGCAAAAAATCATTCTCATAATCCTAAACTGAACATCATACGTTGGTATATGTAAGCCAAGTAACTGGCGTCGACAGAGCCTTCTTCTTTGAGAGACTGACTGAATATATTATATACGGAGTGTGACCAGATTTTTAAATAATATAAGCTAATCACTTTTAAGCTAAAATCAATGCCTATTAAAATAGGGTCTATGCAACAGCCCAGGTATTAGGTAAGATGGCTGTCAAATTCCGTCAACTTTTTAGATTTTTAATTGCTTAATAAAATATACATACATACATATCGTACTCGTTCAACAATACTGTATTAACTCAAAATTTCAAAATTTTCAGTAGAGGCAAAAAACTTTTTGATTTTACATTAATCATATATGATAAAACAAATTTTAAGTCTCCATTTTTGTATGAAGGAGTGGTCAGTACAATGGGAAATTTTTCTAGCAGGTAGATATGGACAGCGTTAGTCGTTTTTTAGCAAAAACTGAAAATTTAAGAATTTTGAGTTAATACAGCATTGTTGAACGAGTGCGATATGTACGTATTCAGTAATTGGCTATTTTTCATAGTTTAAGTAACACATAGGTACATACATATTAGTAATGAAAGGAATAATCGCCAATTTCTTGACATTTCGTTTTCGCCAAATTCAGGCTAATATTTGTTGAATATTTTCGCCTAAGAAATACATAAAGTATAAGAAAGTCATTAAGCAAATGGCACAAAAATATTAAAAATTTAATTTTTAATTGAAAAAAATACTTTGTTCTGATCTTGAAACAATAATCTTTTTGTTGGAAAAATAACTCCAATACAAATCCTTGAGAATTCGAGAACAGTCAGTGGGAATGCCAAGGCTGGGATGTGCTTTAGAGATAAGCAATGTTGTAGCTTGCGAAAGATCAAATGACTGTAAATCCTGTCGATAGTGGGAGACAAGATCAACTTTGCCATATTTATTTATATACATAATTTCAAATCATTTAGTTTAGTTTTATTTTGAAAATATGAATAAATAATATGCAACATACATTGTACACATATATGTACATATAAAGTATAAAAAATAGATACAACAAACAAATTGTCTGTTAAGGAACTTAAAATCCAAATTCTTATAAGTATGTATATATTGAGACCGTGGTAATATTATGTTAATAAAGTTAACAATTTGTCCTCCAATAGGGACTTTTGAATTTTGACAATTCGTATCAACCATATTGTTGAAGAAGCTACATACATCTGTCAAATTGGCTGTCATTTACTTCAATCTGTTTAGCAAAATTACCAAATTTTTATAAGGACTTGCCAACATTAGACATCTAAGCGAGCGATTTGAGAGCAAGATCATCTCACATGGAGGCGATGTGAACTGGCCACATAAATCGTTCGATTTAACCCCAATATACTTTTCCTTGTGAGGTTCTTAAGTCACAGGTCTATGCAACATCCTTAAAGCCAACATACCTCATGCCATTAGCCTGACTTAGCCGGCACGGACATTTGTGCGATGTTATAGTCCATACATAGTGGTATCGATAGGCTTTTCCAACGAAAAAAATATGACGATGTCTTACACTACTTCTGGATTAGTACACTTTTTGAAATCCTTTGTTACTGGAACGTCATTGAAAATCTAGAAAAGGCTAAAAAATGCTTTACTGAAAAAGTAGAATCCAAAACAAAATACTTAATCTTGGTCCAAAAGAGATAATATGTCATAATATCTGATCATCGGTCTTGTTTCAAGTTTGAGATCTTTCCAAGAAGAAAACTCCTTGCACCTACAAATTTTTTGTCAATTTTAATTAAATGGAAGTACAAATTCTTAACCATCCAAGTCAGAGTTTTTCCAATTAAAATATGTTTTTAATCTATAACCGGAAAGAAGAGGACATCAAACATTTTTTATCTGTATGTACACGTGTATGTACAAACGCACATACATACATACATATTTAGGTGCATGCATGTGGCACATATTACCTTTTTTGGTAGTTTCTTTTGTATATTTCTTGATCAGGAATATTTATCCTGATCTTTATATAAAAAATTATCATCTCTATAACAGTTCTACCAGACAGAAATCGTAATATACTTTATATGTACAGGAGTTGACGATTAAAACGAGGTCTCCGACTTTCATCGTCACAGTACATATTTGGACAATCATCTAACCTTACAACTGGGCAGTTGCATAGACCTTATTAAGGATCCTTAGCTATTCGTTTATAATGCATGCTCTGGCCTACAACACTACATTGTATTAATGCTCCTGGAATATATCTATGTATGCACATAAATAAGTTATTTGTAACTAACAAGACGAATTCTTATCGGGCAAGACCAATTTACATATATAGCGTTCTGAAATACCAAATTTTTAGTACTTCTCATTAATGAATCTAAAATATTTTTTTTTGCTTTCATATACATATGTATGTATGTACATATGTATATATAAAATTTTTTTCTGTGATGATCACACATAAATGAATGTACATATCTGGTTTATGTTCTAAGCATACAAGAGTGAGACAAAAATATCGTTCTTTTGCATATATGATAGGAGATGAACTATCTTTTTCTCATTAATGATGTTTTACAATTATGTATGTATGTTTGCATTTGTATGCTTTTATGATATTTTTGTTGAATCCAACAATTCGGAGGGTTATTTCAGTAATCTAGTACGATTTAATGCCCACACCATATGCTAAGACCGTTTTTATAATTCGTTTAATAACCCAGTGCATATTCTCATATGAGAAATTTTTAGCTGATCTTTTCACTTAATTGCGTATGTATGTATGTGTGAATGTACAATTAAATGAATTTTTTCACTTTTGTAAATCATTGCATAGTCTAACTTATCGCATATTTGGTTATATACACACATACTTATGTATGTATGTGGTATGAGGAAGGACATTATGAAATGTGTTCTAGTCTATCAAAAAGGTATGAAAAGAAGCAGTAAAATCTAAATCGCACATACATACATATGTACTATGTACATATATATTCGTGGAGCTGATTGAGGGAGGGGAGGGCGTATTTAGAAAAATAAAATTTATGAGATTTTATATAATAAGAATAGGAAATAAAGTGTTTGTGCATTTAAGTCGAAAGTGCTCTTAAGCAAGAGTCTAACTAGTGATTAATGCACAGTTACAAAATATTATCGGCAACACTGCTCAGGGCTGCCAGGTTTGGGGTTTTGACCCCAAATTAGGGGTTTTTTTGTTTCTGAAAGGGACAAAACTTTTCATTTGGGGTTTGGGGATATAAAACAAAATAGGATATTTTGGGGAATTTTAGAACAACATGCTCATATAATATTCGTTAAATTAATAAATTTTTTTTCTTATCTATTTATTATTGTTTGTTTCATCAGTAATATCTTAAAACCACATACTTGTTTCCGTACCCTGAATTTTCAGCAACAGCTGAAAATTATCACATTGCAAGGATGATTTACATTGAAATGAAAGACGATAGCAATCGAATGTTCCTTATTTTCATTAATCCAATTATTAACGACATAAATCGTTTAAATCTAGGTTTTCAGTGCGACACAATTGAAGCTGGAAGTTTGTATGACAAAATGTACATGACTGTTCTAGTATTATGTTCCAAAATATTTAAGCCATCGGTTTTTAACCAAATAAAAGTTTTGAAAAATATTTACAATATATTGGATATATTGAACGACCCAGATCTCTGCTTCCCTTAAATGCAGTAGATTTCGGAACAGAGTTTGAAGCTGATTTGTCAAATTGTTGCCTAGGAAGTGAAGAGATTTTAGTATTAAAAAAAATTGTTTGCAGTATTTAAAAAAACATTGAAAAAATGTTTGTTGTGGCATTTTGTGCATTTTGCAAGAAAACTAATTGTTTCTAACAATTAGTCGGGATATTCTCCCGAATAATAAATTTCAATATTAAGTATTTAAAAAAACTTTTGTTTGAAATAGTATATCGTTTACCTGAAAATCGTTGCATTTTTAAAAAATATAAGTACTTCAGCAGCCAAAAATGTATTAATACAACATCGTAGCCAAAATTTTCTACAATCAAATACGTTTTGCTTAAATTCATGGACGCAACTATTTCCTTAGATGTTTACGAGACTCATTGGAATAAGCTCCCTTTTACCGAATGGAATTATTATTTTAAAAATAATATTCCCCTTAATTTAGTGGAATTTTGGTCAAAAGTTTACAACTTCCAAGATGCTGCTGGTAAAAGACACTACAAAGAATTGGCTCAGGCTGTGCTTTATATGCTTTTGATACCAACAAGCAATGCATGTGTGGAGCGCGTATTTTCAATAAGAAAGTTCACAAAAATAAAACTTCTAAATAGTATGCAGTATGAGCTTTTGGAGGCATTACTGAGAGTACAAGTTCATTTAAATATCAACCAAATCTGTTGTAAACAGTTCAAACCAACAAAGGATATGCTAAGCAATTTTAATGCAGAGAATATGTATAATAGAAACATTCACAAGATGGCGATTCAGACGTTTTTGATGTAAAATGTGTACATACATGTTGAACATGTCTATATACATATGTGCATACATATGAATATACATACATATGCACTTTCTTATGATCTCTTCTAGTATAAACCTAATTAAAATAATTTTTTACAATAGTGTATATTTGACAGGGGTTTCTTTTGGGGATTTTTCAATTTTATCAGGGGTTTTCCGGGGAAATATTTTTTCAAATTTGGGGATAATGAAAAAAAGTACCTGGCAGCCCTGACACTGCTTCTACCCCCTCTCTTTAAAATACAACAATGAGAAACTCCAAAATCCGCTCTTGTGCAGTCAGTATCTACATAAATAATTAGTCGGCTTTTTATTTCATGCTGTTGGCTTTGTGTTAAAATTTGTTTCCGTTTTACAAAATAAAAAATGTAATTACTTGCTATGTATGTATATACTTACATTCAATATACATATGTACATACTTACATACTTATTTACATACATACATATGTATGTACATTTAACTATGTGCAAAAGTGTAATATGTACATATGTATGTACATAAGTATGTATGTATGTACCTAACTAAAAAATTGTCTTGTAAAAATTGTCAAAGAATTTCCATAAACATAATCTGTGTTTGTTTCATAAAAAGTGCTTGGTGTTGTTGCTTTTTAAAGGGGGTATGATTATTATGCATACTTATGTATGTATGTATGTATGTACATATGTATATACTTATGTATGTACATATGTATATTCATACATACGTACATAAGTACATGTGTAATTAGTTGTTTTTGTATTTCATTGCAGAAGTGAAAGTGGATGACAGTACAGAATTTGGCCAAAAATAAAAAAGGTAATAAATATAATGTATAACTCCTTTTTGATTTTAGTTTGTTATTCTCGCCAAAGAGCGAAGCAAGAGAAGAAGGGGCTTAATTTGAGAACTAATTTTTAAGAGACTCGAAAGCTATGATCAAAATACAATTAGGCGACTGACGGCAGAACACATGCTTTTGCGTTTTACAAAAGATTCATTACTAACGCTAATGATACATATATACGGTACATACCATTGTTGCCAGTTTTCTTGTAGTGACGGGATTCTTTCCTTTAAGAGGTAAATTTCACAGTGAAAACTTTTAGGGGGAAATTTTTGGAGTAAAATTTGTAGATGGAAATTTTTGTAAAGATTTTTCTCTTTGGTTGAATGACACAATAAATGAAAAATGTTACAGATTTCCACGATTATCGCCGTGAATTTGATTTCATACTAACTTTATCTAGCAACATTAAATATCACTTATCTCTAATTTTTACTTAAATACTAAATTCAGTTTTTATTTGCTTTTTTAAATGAAACTCAAATGATACTTATTAACGTAACTTAGTTAATATCTATTTAAGTTAAATACATTCAACATATGATTTTGATTATTTGTTTTTTTTTTTATAACAAATAAAATTATTCAATCTTTTTCGGTTGCTTATAAGTATGTTTATTTTATAAATTTTATTCTGTATTTAAATTACAATCGTCTTCTGCACTACTTCTTTGCTCACATTAAACAGCTGTTTTAGGAAAACTATGGAAGATTTTTTCGAATGCTTTGTAGTGCAGCAATATTTTCAGAATAAGAATTTTAATTTATTACAGATAAACTGAAACCGTATGTAAAAACAATTTAAATTTAAATAAAAATTAACTAAAGATATGTATATTGAATTACGAAGTAAAAATATGGGCATAAGAAACATATTGGACGTGGCCGCATTTCGCCCATTCCGATTGCAATGGCTTTGGTTCCGTATTAGAGATTCCGATGGATTTTGATTAACGTTCTTCAGATTCCGATCGATTTTATTTGGTCACAAGAAAAGTCCATGATTGCATGATTAAAAATTAAGTAAATTAATTTTTGAACATTAAAAATATTTGTTTACAAAAAAGAAGTGGATTGCACGAAAAATAGTGCAACAGTAGTACAATTGAAAAACACACGTCCGTGGCCTTCTGATCAATTAATATGAAAATTATGTTTGTTATAAATACGAGTATTAAGTAAATATAAAAAAAATTTTGCAGTAATTAATAATATTTTTCGATCTTTTTGTTTTAATATATATTTAATTTAATAAACGAGCTTTAGATCTTTTATAAAAAACTTTGGGTATTTCTTCAGGATTTTTTTATAATAAAATTTATAATAATAAATTTATTTTATTCAATATTTCGAAGCCCCTTTGGGCTCCGCTTTCTTAGCAATTTTTTTAATAAAAATAATCCTGAAGAAGACGCCCAAAGAGTCGCCGAAAAATTTCTTATAAAGAGACCCAAAGCTCGTTTATTAAATAAGATATACTTTAAAAAGTTTTTTAAAACTGGTATAATCAATAAATATACAATTTAATTCTTAATGTTAAACAAGCTTTATTTAAATCTAAACCTCAAAATGGAACCTCCAATGCAAAAATTTAAATTGATTTTATTCCGAAAAATTTTTCCTTATCGGAATCGAGTCTAGTTCTGTGACAAAGTGTAGTTTTAAACTTTTTCTGGATGAAACTCCTTCTTAATAAATACAAACTGGGAAGCTCTTTTGGTTTGCCAGCGAGTCTTTAGCAGGAAACGAACCCGCTTTCGTTGTAATAAATCTCTATCAATATACATACACATGTATTTCGCTTTATAAGTACAATATAAGGTTTTTTTATAAAAATATATAAAATTCAGGCCAAAAATCGACTAATCTGGCATCATATTGGCCTTACTCGGGGAATGACAAAAATTATTACATACTTAGGACATCTAAGTGCTTACATGTATGTATATACATATGTACATATGTATGTACTTACATACTTAAGTGCTATGGATGTACGCAAATACATATATATATATATATATATATATATATATATATATATATATATATATATATATATATATATATATATATATATATATATATATATATATATATATTCATAGATACATATGTAAATATGTACATATGTATATCCGCATAGGCAGTATGTAAGATACATACATAGATATGATACATAAGTACATACATACATACTTGTTTTTGCTCCTTTTTCAATAATGAAAATAACTTGGGCAAAAAGCGCATGTGCAATGGGTATATAGCATATACATATATATAGCATATACATATTTACTCTGCATAAAGATTAAATAATATACAAACACACATACACGTGCTTGTGTATATACACTTAATACTTTTATCCCTGAAAGTTGTATGGATGTGTTTAACAGTATCCGGGTTTTATGAACATACAGATGCACACTCATGCTTGTGTACGTGGGCTTATGTATGTATGTGTGTTTGAGAGTTCGTTTAATACATGTTAAACCGGGAAAATGCCGAAAATATCAACAGGATAAAAGCTTTTTCGAAATAAATATATATATATATATATATATATATATATATATATATATATATATATATATATATATACATATATATATGTATATATAAGTATATACGTAGATATATGTGTGTATATATATATATATATATATATATATATATATATATATATATATATATATACATATATATATATATATATATATATATATATATATATATATATATGTATATATATATATATATATATATATATATATATATATATATATATATATATATACATATACATATATGTATATATACATATACTTATGTATGTATATAGGAAAATTCCATACATTTGTACATACATACATACATATGTACATACCGAAACTAAAAATATTAAATTTCTTTGTAATTGGGATATTTTTATTTTCGTTTCCAGCCACACCTTGTCACATTCGATGGTTCGTGGGTGAGAGCTTTTCCAAATATATATATATATATATATATATATATATATATATATATATATATATATATATATATATATATATATATATATATATATATATATATATACATATACTTATATATATATATACATATGTATGTAGTCGTATGTATGTATTTATGTGCGCATTTAGGTTTATAAAATACCTACAATTTAGTCAGTATATACCTATGTACAATGTATACTATATATTCATATGCATGTACATATGTATATATGTACATCTGTAATTTATTTTAATTTTGTTAAATGTTTTGTACTAACATACATACATACATATCTACTCGTAGGTATATACATATGTATGTATGTATGTATGTAGATAATTGTATATCCTTTCCATGTAGAATGTACAGTTTTTTACACTTACATACGTATGTACATATTCGCAATTCAAGGACATGACCTTGAATACTGCCACCGAATTTCTGTTTGAATCAGTAGTTTTAATAATAAACAAATCAATAGAACAAGTTCTAGATACTATATACATACACATACATATGTATGTATGTGTGTACATTTGCGTATGTATGTACTTGCACGTGTGTGTAGTAAACTTTTTGTCTGAATTTCGTTTTAAATAGCCGGCGTACGTGACGCAAATATTGGCAGGTTGTATTCTTTGGTGTATCCTAAAATTTTGCTTTGAAATAAGTATTTATTGTTTGCAAATGTGTGTGTGTATTCTGTTCTTTTTGTACATATTAAAATTTATTATTATAAACTCGATTTATCTAATATGTAGGCATGTTAGATAAAACTGCCATTATCAAGTTCTGGTTGCTGCGGGTTTAAGTATTAAGATTTTCTGTAGGGTGTAACAATCACAATCCGAAAACACTGATTTACATACTTATTTACTTTAACGAGTATATACTTACATATATAAAATTATATATTTTCATTAGAAAAGCGTTAGCAAATTACGAAAATTTTCTTGGTAATGGACATCATAAATTTTAAAAATATATTTCACAATTTATTGTTTGTTGTTGGATGGGGATGAGTATATGCAGTGGATATTGAATGAAATGAAATGGAAGTCGCTCTTAAGGAATGACATTATCTTGCTTTTAAAATATCCTTTTCTCGAAAATTTTTAAATCGATTTTGTGAAATAAATTTTAAGATTTTTTTGGACTTTTAGAACTGTAAAGACTTGCAAATTTGATCAAAAACGGTTAACAAGTTTGAGCGATATTGTTGTCGAAAGCTTTCGCTTTATTAATACACTAGAGCCCCGACATGCGTCGTCCCGATTTGCGTCGTTTCGATTTGCGTCGCTTTTTAAAAACTGGAAAAATTCGATTTGCGTCGTTGCAATTTCAAGTTGCGTCGGTCCGAATAGCGTCGATTTGACCCCGATTTGCGTCGTTTTGATTTCGATTTGAGTCGCTAAAAACGGTTAAATTGTTTACTACAGCATTGTGTATTACCATTTTTAGCATTGTAGTGCCTGATATAGCATCTTTTATGTCTTTTAGCATTTTTACAACTTCTGGTCTGTACATTAAGAAGTTTTCAAATTGCGTGAAGTAACGGGAACTCCCTTTTCTTTGTTATATAAGTGGTGCTAAGAACAACTGTCTGGTTATGGTAAGAATTTAGCGTGTTATTCGATAAAATCCATCCAATCAAATGTTGTGTTGTTGATTTAGATTTATCATCTGAAGAGTGCTCAATGTAAGCTAAATAAATTAAAATTGTTTAATGCATCTACTCTAGTGTAATTTTCTTAAAAATCTAACACTTTTTCACAGCTTTGATTTTGATAGGAGTAGTAGCAGAAAGTTTCCGGGATGTCCTACAAGGACAAACATATTTTTTATGTTCTCAATATGACATGTTTTTCAGTATAATGACGTCACATGGCCTCTCTCAATAGATTCATCATGAAATACTCCTTTTCCCAGTAATAACCCTCGTTTTGCACCAGTGTATTTTATAAATAATACACAACATCGATTAGAAAAATGTCTTTTGTTTATTAAATAGAAAACGTATTTTAAGTAAATAAAGCAGCGTGAGTAAACCATTTGAGCTTCATGGTTTGGTAATTGCTCAGTTCAATTCAAATTGGAAACGTCAATCAATCAAGTATATAAATATAGTAAATACATATGTATGTAATACCATAATGTGAATTCATATGTATGTGTGTGTTAAGTATATAAAAATGTTTATGCTTCATTCCTTCGTGAAATAAGTTGAATTAAAAGCATACATTTTTAAACTCCAGTGCCATCGCACCAAAATATTTATTGGCTACAGTTTATGAAACTCTATCTCCCTCTGAAGCAATAAATATCGATCCCCCAAAAATAAAAAAACCAGTTTAGTGGATTTCGTCGTTGGTTGAACTTTTTCAATATGTGAGTAAGTATATAAGTATGTACATATGTACATAAGTACGTACATACATACTTATATATATGTACACTACCATATAATATTGAAAATAAAACACATTTTAAATTTATTTTTTGGATTTATTTTTTGTGCAACAAAAGGAAAACTTAAAAACAACCATATGTTGGCTGAAATTAAATCACATTTTTCACATGAACATCCTGTTTAATCACTTGAGAGATCACTGGGATATTTTGGCAGCTGCAAATTTAAATTTTTTCAAAGGATGTAGAGTTCAACTAATTATAAATTAAAAAAAATTAATGCAGTGCTTAGTATGCTAAGGATTAAGTTGAAAGTTTTTTTTTTAAGTTTCCAGGCCTGGTAGTCATCAGGCTTTAGGAAGGAATTATTATTTTTTTTTTTCAAATAGAGCATCTCTATCAGAAGAACAGGACGTACATATGTATATTCTAATACAGCTGATGATGAGAAAAGTTTATTTTATTATGATCAGTGATGATAAGATTTCTTTACAAACACTTAATAACATCGTTCCCTATAGTCACATCGCAAAAAACAACGAACTTGGAAAATACAATTAAATCTTTTAATCAACAACTCGAAAAAATTCTTCTCAAAAAAGAAAACGCTGTTATTAGAAGCGAAAATATTTTTAAATAATATGATAATTTTTTAAGGAAGACCGAAATGGTTGAGTTGGACCATTCGGATTTAGTTGCAAATATAATTTATTTAGTTGAAACATCGGTAAAAATATAGAACGAGAAGTAAATATTCTCTTTGTAACTCATAACGCTCTTGTTCCATTCAAGTCTTGAAAAAATCTTTGAACATTTTAAACTTGCCGTTATCACGGTTGGAAAGTTGCTGATATTATAGCGAGGTCGAGTTTTCATTATATCTCGGTGTGTGAGATGTTAGGAAGATGTACGAGGGTGGCTTTTTGAATTTCCCGCCTCAACTGAAAGGGCAAGACTGGTTCTGTCAAGAGGCATTTGTCAGTTGAATCCTGTCAAAATTTTAACTAGCTGCATTATTTATTTTGTATTTGACAGCAGACTATGAGATGATTTGCGGGGAAAACGAAAAAAAAACTCAACTTCGTATGCTCAACGCATCATTCAAACCATGGAAGGCTAAGCTTGAGAAATACTATGGGAATTCTGCACCATCAATTTCAATGATAATTTTGTTGTGGCCCTGCAAGTACTGAAGATGCCGAACACTCTGGACGCCCAAAACAATTGAAAAATTCATGATATGGTGTTACCCGATCTGATATTGAAAATGTGAAGGATTGTTGAACTTATAGGCATATCACTAGTCTTAATAGTTTCAATTTTGAAGGATAACTTGTGTATGAGAACGCTTTTCGCAAGTTAACTGCCGCATACGCTTACAATCGACCAAACACGAAATCGTGTGGCAACTTTGCAGGATTATTTGGCGTTATTCAACCGCAATTGGACTAGCTTTTTGCCGTTTCGTAAACGTAGACGAAACGTGGATTCGCCATAATATGGCAGAGATTTGAAAAAAAATGACAGAATTTGGCCACGAGAAAAGTTCTTTTCACCAGGACAATTCAAGGTTGCACACGTGTGCACTTTCCAGGGCAAAATTCCATGAATTAGTCTCATCCGCCCATCTATCCTATCCTCCGGACTTAGCCCCGAATGATTATTAATTGTTCCCAAACCTCAAGAAATGGCTGGAGCGGAAAGAGATTTGACTCCAATCATGAAATCATCTCACAAGAAAATATTTATTTTGATGACCTCGGCAAATCATATTTTTGGGAGGGGTTAAAAAAGTTGGAGAATCGAGCCATTGGTCATTTTCTAAAACTATTTTTTTTTGTTGTAAAAACCGTGTATGATCGAAAACGTGTAAAACGAGCAGCATGTAAAAAGGGGAATAGGTTAGTTTTTTCTGAACATATCACAACTTGTGGAATTAAGGACGGTGCACAAATTTGTTAACTGTGAGCGGCCTCTATGTACTATGAGGCAACTCTTCTCCACTTCATCCATTACAGTCTTCTTTCCTTTTGCATCTCCTATAAACACAGAATCACGCTAAAATTATTTGATGTGTGTGAACCCGAGTCTATACTTTATCAGTGACCTTAAACTTTTGAATGTTGATAATGCAAAACATGAATACGAGTTCCTCAAATGTCTGATTTTTCTTTTAGTACAATTATGATTTTAGTGATTTGAAACCATTCAGCGGGATATTTTGTGTGTTGCAACATGTTTTTGGAACGTAATTCGTTTCTAATTTTTATTTTTATTTCTCTAAGCTGTGGACGTTTGAAGGTGAAATAAATTTTGTGTGCCTTTTAACCAGAGATTAAAAAATTTATGTAAAAAAACAATTACCCACAGGTTGCTACAGCAAATACAATTTTCCGTTTTGATTTCGATTTGAATGTAAATGATAATTCATTTAAAACATCTCTGAAAGTGGGCGATGGAGGAGAGCATAGAGAGAATAGCACAGAAGCTACTGCAGCTGAGGAATCATCTTCCACAATTGGCCCACCCATTTGGGAAGATATTTGGTCTAAACAGGCACAATTCAACACTACTGCCAACGACAAGCTACAAGCAACTCGTACGGTTGTAACACAACTGAAAAATGAAATTACAGCTGCGGCAGGTCACAGTGAATTTATTGCGATGAAAATTAAACTAATGACGCGCTATTTGAACAGAGTAAATGCAACCAACACTACTGATGCAGATGCAAATAGTTTTCTAATTTTGCAAGACTATGTGCAGTTGGTTGATGATTTACGTGCGCCGCCTACTGGAGAGGAAGGTGGAGAACGTTCATTGGATTACATAGTTATGAAATTGGGTTTGGAAAAGCATAAATTAATTGAATTGCAAAAACAAATCTTAGTGGAAGTACTGCAGGCCACAGAGACGTGGCAGACGTATGTGAAGCAACAACTGGTCGATGTGACTGCCGTGTAGTTTGAAAAGTTAATTTTCTTATCTTCTAGAGACATTTTTTATTTGTGTGTGTATATGTAATTAATTTCACTATAAATTTTCCTTTTTGTATTAAACGGAGATATATTAACAATAAACAATAAATACAACTGAAACGATCGAGTAAAAAAGTTTATATGGAAATCATTCATAAAATGGGGTGTTTTACATATAAATTTTCTACTTAAGTCGACCGGCTGGATTTCAGAAAGCGCTGTTTAAATAAAGAATCATGTCCTTATAATTATTATTTTTAGCACATTTATTTGCATTGCCAATTGTTGCAGAGTGTTAGATTATTAAACATAATATTGGGGTAAGTTGCGAGTATATTAGGTATGAGGAAAAAATTTGTCGATTCTGAACCCGTGCACTTTTATGTGCTTCGATTGTTAGTAATGAATTGTGCTCCGATTGAAACCGGCTTTTTAAAAAGTTGATTAGATAAAATATGTTTTTTTAGAGGTATAGAACTTCGAATTGAAATAAAACACAAGAAAATCTTTTTAATGTCCATCAATTTGGCTTTATTGGAAGGATAATTTTATGCCATTAACGTTTAAATATGATTTCGGGCATGTGGCCGCCGCGGCTGGCTCGAATAAAGCCAATTCTACAGGTCCAATTTTCAACCACTTTTTCGAGCATATGGGGCCGTATGTTGGCAATAACGCCACGAATGTTGGCTTCCAAGTCCCCTAACGTTTCTGGTTTGTTGGCGTAGACGAGCGACTTCACATATCCCCAAAGAAAATAATCCAATGGTGTCAAATCACACGATCTTGGTGGCCAATTGACAGGTTAACCGAATTAATTGCTCTGATGGACGATTATGTCGACCATAAAATGGACGGAGCTTGCGGTAAACTTCGCGAACTGAACCATTATTTTCGAAATAAATTTGCACGATTTGCAAGCGTTGTTCTTTTGTCAACCTGTTCATGATGAAATGGCAAACCAAACTAAATATTAATCACTTGACAGCTGACAAAATGGCCGCCAGTTAAAAAAGTGATGCCAACTTAAAGTTCTATACCTCAATAAAAAACACCCTTTAGTTCGAATGACAATCACAATAATAAATAGTTTTATTATTATAACTAATAAATTCGATAATAAAAGTAACAAAATGTGAATCATTAGAATGTAATACTACAATATTATCAACAAAATTTATCAATTGGTGCGATATGATTTCGTCGAAGAGAATATCCTTGAAGTATAAATTCTTGAGTAGATCAGTGAATTCCGCAAAGTAAAATATTTTCAATTAATAATCTAATACGAGTATTTCAATAGAATTCTGGTTTATTTAAAAAATATTGAAATTGAAAATAAAAATTGGTTGCTGCATAAAATCTAGTTCAAATCTTGCTCTGTATTGAAAAAAAAATTAATGGAAAATATGTGAAAGAAAACAATATGAGCATTTTCTTTCCATATTTTCGGTGGAAAGTCGACCAGCAATGCCTTGAACTCTACCAGCATTGACTTGCCTTTTTAAAAAGCGGTAGATAAGGTTTTATATTTTTTAGAAAACTCCCTGTAAAATTTTGTTTGTTAAATATATGTACGTTTGTTAAATATACGTTATAGGTAAAAATGTCTATGCAGGTACATATAACATTAACGCTAACACATTTTCTAACAATAAACATACCCTCATTCTAATGCTGTTTTTGTTGAGAAGATAATGTGTAAGATTATTAATGCAACCGTATTTAAAATTCAAAGAATTTCATTTACTCCTATATCAATTAAAAAAATTGGAAAGTTTGTTGTTTCTCATCTTCTGGGTTTATGTATTTCACGATTATGTTATGAAAGAAAAAAGAGTGGATGTTTAATAAACAAATATCAAGGAACAAATTCTGGTCTTGTCCTAATTATATTTCAAAGGAGGATTTTGTTGTGCAGGCACTCATAAATTACTTGAAATATGCCATTTTTCAAGGATCTCATTTCGTTCATTTGCTACCAGGACGTTATAATTCAAAAAACTAGTTTTACAGAAAAAGGATTTAAAGTTAAATTCACTTAATTCTCTCAATAGGTGAGAAAACAGGATGTTTGTGTTGGATTTGTATACAATATGAACAACAACATGAATATTAATTCTGCATTTTTAAATAAAAAAGCGAGTTTTTTAAGTTATGACATTCTAACAGCAAACGAGAGATATTTCCTTGCTTAAATGGTTGTGATTTTATTATTATATTTTTTTTTTTTCAATCCTGTCCTGTTGCTATCAAACTACAAAGTACTAAAAATAACAAGCTGGCACCGAAACGTCAGCTGGTCCCCAATTTGTCATAAATAGACTCGTGCTGGGGTAACTTTCTTTGAAAATGCTATTGCGTTTAAGAGCGAAATGATCTACACCTTTAATGCTAATATCGTCCATTCGGTTCATTGAAAATTGTTCAATGCTGTAGAAAATTAATTGGACTGAATAACTAAGTTATCGCGAAGCCACTCAAATGAAATCGTGTTCCATAGTATGAGTATGTATTTTCTAATGTTTATATACCATAGAGAATTCTCATATTGTATTTAAAAGTTTTTTCATAAATTTATGAGGTTGAATGTTTTCAAACTTTATAAAGTTCAGCATATGGACCACCCTGTATAAAGTTAATGTATGTATTTTCCTTGAAAATTGTTTATATGAAGCGAACTTAAAAAAAGAAATCGTATGAGAGTTTGAGGAATAAGAAAATAAACAGAGATTTTGGGTAGTTAAGACAAAAGAGCTCTTAAACAACAGGTATCTAAATCAAAATCACTATCACTGAGACTCGAGGCGTAAGCAGAGTCACATGAAAATGGAAACTTTGGAAAAATAATTAAACGCCCTACTGTACTGATTTGTGGTTTTTCCATCTTTGAGGAAGCATTTTGGCTCTAATTATAAGGGTTTGACGGCCAGTATATTCATATTATTTAGGAGTGTTGGAGACTCGATACTTTGATAGTTGGGACGCAGAGTATTTTCATGATTTCTTTCTAGTGCCAGAAATGAATATAAATATAGTAAGGCCCGTTTATAATTAACCTCGTTCCAATCTCTAAGATTTTTGGGTAGTTACGCTTGGAAAGCATTTGAACGAATACCCTTAAATACTCCCAATGAAGCAGTTATGCGAATATGCCTACATACATATGTATGTGTGTTTGTAATGACTTCAAAGAACTATTTTATGAAAACAAAAATTAGAATAGGGGTATTAACTTAAATATTTTATTAAATAGTTATATTACATTTCAGACAAAACAGTAAACAAGTAACTCAATAAAAGTATTTTGGGGATAGCAGCCAGCAAGTACTCTGGGTAAGTACGAGTAAATGAGTTAAATTTAATTTTCGGTGTAACATATACGAGGTAATTACCCGAATTAGATAATTTAGAGAAAGCTAATTTAGCATGAACATTTGTTTGAAAAGGAATATAAATATTGTATATAAAAAAATATATAAAAAACTGAATTTAAAAAGTGAGGTAAATAAGCGTGAAAGGTAATTAAGCATGGATTAATTAAACGGATTATAATGTGTATATATATATATATATATATATATATATATATATATATATATATATATATATATATATATATATATATGTATATATATATATATATATATATATATATATATATGTATGTATATATATATATATATATATATATATATATATATATATACATATATATATATATATATATATATATATATATATATATATATATATATATATATATATATATATATATATATATATATATATATATATATATATATATATATATATATATATGTATGCTTGTTCTGTAGATGTGTGTGTTTGATTGGTGTTGAAGCATATTGCATCTCTGTACCGTTAATATTTAATTCCATAAATTTTCGTTTGTCTCCTAAACCAATTGACAACACTATTAAATGTTGCACTGGTACGTAAGACAAGAGAAGCGTTGTAAATAAACCCCAGCCAGATATTGAAGAAATAGTAACTTCATCGACGTTCATTGTTGATAATGAAGGGAAAAAAAAGAAGAATGGCTGGATGGCTGAATAAGCGACTGGCAGCAGCCAGCAGTTACGAAAACAAAAGTATGGAAACATCTGCCGTATATAAAGCGGGGAGAAAAAAGTTTTACACACATCCATACATACATTCAATGTTATATAAAAAATGAACGTACATACATACACAAGTATGTATGTACATATGTACATATGTACGTAGACCATACACATTTACTATATAAAATGGCAAAAAAGAGGTTGTTGGTATACGACAGTTTGTGGGTTTGTAACCGACAAAAACTTTTCGGTTGTTGGCTTACTTGTGTTGCTTTAGTTACTACCTTTTATTCTTTATTGTTTCTTTCTCTTGTGCCAGACAGAGCGAAACAACTAGCAGATACAAATAAATACGTTACTTAATGCACATGTACACAGACCTGATATGGGAGTTGCATTATAATTTCACTAATTCGTTTGTTTTTGATTTTCGAAATCATCAAATGTTGATGAGAAATTTGTTTACAAAATAATACTAAAATGTTTCTACGTATCCAAGGCTCATTAATACAAGGTGGCGCCACAAGCGAAATTATTTAAGTTGACCTTCGTGTGATTTGTTATTGCATTAGAAGCCAACTTGTCAAAAGCAGCTGATCGAAGCAAATCATTGCACGGAAAAAGTATTGCCGCGTCAAAAAAATTATTTTTGTAATAAAATTTGTCATTCAATTAATTTTTATATTTAAATTTTTTTTTAGAAAATTGTAATTAAATCCAAATTTTAATTTTCCCATAATTTTTCTTATTTTGGCAACATATATTTCGTTTAGAGCTTTGATCCTACTTCAGTTTTTTAAATTGTTGAGATAGTGCGAATTACTTACTTACTGTTTCGCCATTTTCTTTTTATTTTGCTGTTTTTTCGTTTTTGTTTTTTTCCTATTTTACAATCATTGAGGTTCCTCCTTTAATTTCTGGTTACCTTAAGTAATTTTTCTAATATTTAAAATATTAGTTTATATATTTCAAGAAAATATTTTTGTTTGCAATTTATTTGAATATATGTAAATGCAAATGTAAAATTGTCAAAAATAAAAGATAAATTCGTAAAATGCATTTTTCATTTCCAACTGTCGAAATAAGAAGAAATTGTTTTAAGTTTGTTTTGATTCTTTTTTGCTTCGTTAACCAATTTTTCTAGTTTTAGATTCACTAAAAGTTCCAGAAATATTGGTTTTTGAAACTAAAAACAAATCTTTATTTCAAAACTGTTCTGGGAATTCAGTAAAAATTATACTAAAACTAATTTCTAGTAATTGAAGTTTTTGTACCAATACAATATAATCAATAATGTAATCCTTTTGATAGTACTCCAGTAAAATCAGCTTGGGCGCCAACGACAACTATTTTGAATTAAAATTTTCGTTTAAATATATAAAATCGTCATATTAAAGTGTATGTATTTGCTGTAACAACAATTTTCTTTTTCACTGTATTTCTAGAAGCATACATACTCTTCAGCATTTAAGTTGCGAGGATCATATAAGTAGTAATATACAAATGTTTTTGAAATGCTTAAGGAAAAAAATAGATATTCTAGCTTTGTTTCACCTAAAATTGATTGTCTAAATTATAAATGGTGAGAATAAACACATAATGGCAGTAATTATGAATCATTACTGTACCACGAGAAATTTCAGATTCTGAATCTAAGCATCCCTCACTAGGAATGTATGCGAATTTCTTGTAAGGCCTAGAAAAATTCATAATCATCCATATGAATTTCAACAGTCGTCGCTTGCTACTTCGGTAGTGATGGAGCATGTTGCAGGTGTCTGAAAAACCTAATTAATCTTCACAAAGTTGCTTTACCAAATTGCAAACTGCATTCCGAAGTGTTCCGAATTTCGATATTTTGTTTCCGTATGTTCTTTTCTACCCTGGTGCAAGGAAGTTCATGGCCGGAGCTCTATAAATTCCAAATGAATCAGTCACTTTAACTTAAAACAATCGTATTTTCGAAGTTGCAGTTCCATATAATTTTGAAATGTCAATTTCCCATACCTGGCACAGAGTATATGAAATTGTACTCTGTGTGAAACTGTATTTGTGTTTTTATATACATAGATACATGTGTAGATACATACATATGTGTATACAAATAAGTATATAGTATACACAAACAATATTTTTTTGTTTTTATTGTTTTTTGTTTGTTATTGTTGTTTATGTGTATAGATACTATTAACAACATTTACTTACATAAATAAGTACATACAGTACGCCTCGCCTTGTGCAAGCGTCAATTAATTCAACTTCTCACCTATTGCTACAGCCAATTTTTTGCATTGTAGACTCTAGTAAGGCAACACTTACAAAATTTTGTGATTCGATTATCGAGACTTCACTTTTTACTCTCTGATCATCTTCATGAAATCATCCATTCAATCTCTATTACTTTTCTGCCCTTCTATACTCACAAGACATTATTTATCAGTAACAAAAGTCAGTAGAAAAACGACAGGAGCGATAAAATAACCGAAGTGACCTGTGGGAAACAAGTTTGGATCCCTCCACCAGCGATTAGGCCTAGACTGTAAGCTTCTATTATACATTTTGATCTTAAAACCAATTTGGTGCTATGGAACTCAGTTATGGAGTACCGCCTCGGCATCTAATATACTTATGTACATACGTTTAAAATTCAAAGGCAACAGAATGAAATCTTCCGTAAGATACAGTGGCTGTATGGTGTGTAAAATATTCGCGCATTCATATCGATATAATTGTAGACGTTACATTGATCAAAACCGTGGTTTCAAACAAATGATAACTTTTGTATATAGAGAAACTTGGGTACATTCCAAAACATGTACCCATTCGAACATTATAAATTGTAGAGGTCACACTCGCCTGAGAAGAACGGATACTCTCGCTCTTAAGGCTGGGGCACATAGAATCCGTCAACCGTCATCCGTCATCCGTCGACTTTTTCAACTGACAGCTAAGTTACAATACAGGTTTTGTTATGAGCTTGGTTACATACAGTACGTCACCTTCAACGCAACGGATGAAAGTTGGGCAACTTTTAACTTTTGACGTACGTTGAGTACTTTGACAACTATCAGTTGATTTTTTGGTATGTTTTGTTTTAATTAACACTTGATTTTTTGGGCCTGACCAAAAATCTTCGACTTTTATCCATTATATCAAGACAGCTTGAGCTTTATAAAGCAAAATTATAATCAAAATAAACTCCGTAATTTCTTCAAAATCCATAGAAAATTTTTACTCTTTAATAAAAAGAAATGTTGCAAACATGTAAAAAAAAACAACTGATTTTCTACACGTTAACAAAGTACTCATTGTGCCAACCTCATCCGTCATTGCGTTAACGTCAGTTGAAAAAGTCAAAGGATGACGGATTCTATGTGCCCCAGCCTTTAATCGAATATGACAAACGTCAAAATGATCACCACAAGAGCTGCAGTAACCAAACTTTTTGTTTGGCATTGGCTAGACTTAATCCTTTTAGAGAAAAGATTTTGATATTTCTTGTTAGTTCAATTTATATTGAAGATGCAACATACATACATATGTATGTATATATGTACACATGTATGTATATTGAGGTGTATGTGTATATAAGTATGCACTAAGTAAAAAGTATAATTTACTCTTTCCTTTTTCGTAATGTTTTACTTTTTGTTTTATTAAAAATACCTGTTAATATGCATCAGCTGTTGCACTGTTGTTGTATGCCAACAAAGAAACAAGTCTTTCGCTGGCTTCCTGTTGGTCTTCTTTGTCAGAATTTTGAATTCACTATTTATTTTTATTTTTGCTTTTGTCAATCGCTTTTTTCGAATTGAATTTTAGTTTGTTTTTCTTGTTTTCCTCTATTATTTTTATTCCTCACATAAGTTTTTTTTTTCTGTATCCAACATTAAACTCTACGGACAGACAGACGGACAGACGGATGATATAGAAAAATTATAAATAAAAAGGCCTCCCCAGAGTAGATTTGTAGTAGTGAGTAGTGAGTAGCCAGAACAGTGGCTCCCAACTAATTGGAAATGGTAGTTTTTTATTTGCCTAAACATTTCTTTAATAAATTTTTATGCGGATGAATGAGTAAGGAGGGGATCAATTACTATACTTGATCGTAAAAAGTCAAAAATTCCTCATTTTCCATCAATAAAAAAGTCCTTTTTTCCAAAGATCTTTTAATCAAAATTTCAATTAAAAAAATCCAAAGTTTGTTCAGTTCTCTTCTTAAATCGCTGACATCAGATGTAAAAATAAATTTCAAAAATGACAATATACGAATAAAAAGACACCCTGGAGATTCTGAACGAAAATAATTTGAATAATTTGTTGGGCTGTGCGTGAAGTGTTGGGATTTCTTGCGACCATTTGTTTGTTGTTGGTTCTGCGGTTGACTAACGTTGCGAGCGAAAGGCAGCTCTTCCCTTCAGTCCAACTCTTCGTATCTTTATTTAATGCTCCTTAACAACGCAATAAACTCACCATAAAAATGACTGAAGTGAATATTTTTTTTAACCGACAAAGGATCTTGTAAATGGATTTTTGTGCTTTGTTGTTGCCTTGATTGTGGCAGTGACTCTAGAGGATGTTGAACAAAAGCCAAGAAGCATAATATGTAAATAAAAATGATCGTAATTGCTCTGAGTACATGTTATTGTTATACTTATATTTTTTCGTTATTCTGTTGTTGGTTTCCTTTTCTTTAATTTACCCTAATCATTGTGTTTATTGCTTTGTGACCAGAAAGACAAAAGAAAAAAAGAGACTCCTGCGGCTCACTTATTCTGCACATGTGCATGCAGTTTGTGCGCTGCGTATATACTTGCAACATATTTTATGAATATAAGTGCAACATTGTAGTCAGTGATTGGACAGTGCGAGTACATGTTCAATTTCACACAAAATTACTGCTTTCAAAGAGACACACTTTTGGTCTTTTTACTTTCACAGATTTTGGGAAGTGTCCGTACACTAAAAGAAAAATTCTCATCGCAAATAGTTGAAAATTTTCTTTCATTTAAGTAAATCTGGATAAAACTAGTACGATTGCACGAGATTATTTTTGTAACTCTTACAATTTGACGTAAAAGTAATGTCAGAATTTGAACTGGCTATAATTAGATTTATTTGAAAGTGTAAGATTGGTGACATCAATTGAAAAAGAATATATTGGTCAAGTGGCCACTTTCCGAGTTGATGCGATCGGGCGAAGTATGATATTTGGCGCCATCTGCAAAAATGACAGCCAATTCAAATTATGACAATACTTTGTGCCATCTTGTATATGTATATTATTTGAGAGTTCTTATGTAAGAATTTTTCTAATTCTATTCTTGAAATGGTTAAGATATGGCAAGATATTGATTGAGATTTCACCGTTTTCTCCGAACTTTGCTATTTTCTGTAATGTATATATGAAAATTTTTATTAATTAAGTTGTAGAAGTATTAGTTGATAAAACAAATTTTTTAAGATAAAAGCAAAACTATTTGTATACATCCTTCATTGCTAAAATATAATTAAAAATATTAAAAAGCAGTCGATATTTGTTGTAGCTGTCTATATGTCCGAGATTTCGTTGGTGCTAAGCAACTCATCAGTAGACTTCAACCTGTTTACAAAACATTCAACTTCGTAAGCCCATATAAAAACTTACAAGTACAATATGAAAATTTCAAAAATTTTAATCAATATGTATATCAAGCAAAATAAAATAGTTTATTTTTCAACCTTATCTCGAATTAAGAAATTTATGAAATTCAAAGCTGACTAGATTAATTAAAAAATGTTTTTTTTAACGGTAAATAAAGTATAAAATTAAATAAATATTAAGATCATATATGAATGTTTGTATGTACGTTTCGAACACAACTCATATTTGACTTGAGTCTTTTTAGATCTCTTACAACCTGCATACAATAATTATTCGACTTTTTGGACGACAATGATTGTGACGAGTAGTTCATTCATATCTTTAAATTTAAATAACACAAAGTGTGTGGAAGATATTATTAATTTTTCGATACCAAAAAGTTGGCCCAAGAGATAAAATAAATAACAGTCAATTTGACAGCTTTAGCTTTAATAGTATGGACGCTATTAACTGTCAAAGCTCGGGGGGTCCGCATTGGAAGACCCGATATTTAAAAAGCAGAACAAAATATGAAATTATGTTTATTATTATTATTATTATTATTATTGTTATTATTATTATATTTATTAGTTTTCCAATGATTGAATTTTCTAGAATTCTCGTATTGTCTTTGAAAGTTCTTATACAAGCATACGAGGTTAAATGATTTTGAGTTGGTTATCATCAACAAAATGTCGGACATGTAGGCAGCTAAATCCTCAACAAATATTGAAAAAAAAAATTAATAATTAATTGGCAGAATATCTAGAATAGTTTTAATGAATATTAAAAAAGAAAATAAACTAACTTTGGGGAATATAGCTCAACCAATATATCTGTGCGTTACTCGTAAATTTTACGAGTATATTAAAATTATGTTTGAAGCTTATGAATTAAAAAAGTGAATAAAAAATATAAAAAATATATAAAAAAAATAAAAAATTCAAACAAACCCCGTCGGAAGAATATCACAAAAATCGAATAAAAACACCTTAAGCTTGTAAAAATAGCTGTGAAATTATTAAAGAATTCGAATAAAATTAATAATTAAATACATATTGTATTTGAATTATGTGGCATAAGCATCCGAGGTTGAATGTTTTCAAACTGCCTAAACTTCACTGGCGATTTGGTTTTAGCAACCAATGAAATGCCGGCATATGAAGAGCTAAAGCCACAACAAACAATGCATTAATAATTAAATAAATTATATGTACGACAAATTTTAAAGAAAAAATCGATTTATATTAAAAAATAAGGTATGGTTTTCTTAGAAAATATCACTTGACTCAAAGCTGATTTAGGAACAAAACGAAAGCCCCATTTTAACTTTTTGTGGAAGGAAATTTACTTTTCAAATATGATTTTGAGGCATTTTAGAGAGGTTTAGCAAAATTATGGAATACACCCTAATATTCCGCTGGATAAATGGATATGATATATACATACATGTATATTTATCTCAATTTTTTGAAAAAAAAAAAATCCGAATTAGCAGGCGATATTTGGAAATAAAAGACTCGTATAACATTTTTATTTGTACGATATATTTGGTTTTGTTTTCTGATATTTTTGTTTAAAATTTCGCAAATCTGAGCTAGACCAAAAAACAAAAAATAATTTGAAACCGGATTATAAAAAAAACAACAAACAATAATAATAAGTTTAAGACAACATTTTGTTGTTTTGGCAGTTCGTTGCTGTTTGGTTGGTTGGCTCGTTACTTGAGGCCGCTTATTTTGTATGTACGAGTATCATCAATTTTGTATGCGTGAAATGAAATGAGGAAAGAAACAATAATGGTTTTTATTAAAAATAAAACATTATGAATAAATTTTATTTGTGAAATTCAAACTGTAGCCAGTTACAAACTTGTATATGAAATAAAAACTAAATTAACGCGACTTTATGAACATGCGAACACTGTGACTAAACGCGAAAGAAACAGTCTACAAGGCCTTGTAATGATAAACTTTGCTTGCGTTGATAAAAATGCCATTTTGGAACTGTACGAGTATAATTAATAGGAACCACTTGTATTATTGGTATAACTATTTTTAAGTAGAGTCTTTAGAACATTTTAGATAACGATTTAATTAAGGAAATATTTGTCAAAATGAGCGCAACTACTGTTTTATTCCATAATGCCATTTGGAATGCAAGAGTTAATGTGGCGAAATATGGCGTTTCTGACTGAAGTGTTGCATGCCCTGCCTGCATGTTTGTGTTCTTTTCTATAAAAAAAGTTCAATGGTGCCAAAAAAATGATTATTTCTTTTCTAAATGTTGTAAATCTTTAAGAAATTTATAACTCCTATTCCTTATCCGCAACGCTAAATAAATGCACATACATACATCAATGTTAAATATAACATCAAGTAATTATTTTCACTCTATTGTGAGCTTCAAAAAGGTATCCCTTGACCAGGGTGCGGACAACATGGTAAAGGTATTCCCCATTTTTGAGGCAAAATTAATTTCAAAAAATGCCAATAATAATTAAATATTAATGTTATGTATACATATTGCCTTTTTCTCGTAATTGCTTTTTTACGAATATTTTCCCAGATTGACCATAGTTTAAATCATGAAAAAAGATACAAAAAAAGAAAATATTGGGCAATACAATATATAAAAAGCTGTAAAATATTGTATACTGTGTGCTTTTGGCCTTCGAATCTAAGACAGACCTTTATTTTTAGCCTGTACTTAAAAAGTCATTAATTATATTATTAAAATATACACAAAAGTTCGTTATACTAGAGAAACAAGAGTTGTGTGTTGTAATTTTTTTAGCTTAATTAAAAATAATATATTTTTGTGTTGTTTCTAATGGCTTTTTCTATCAGTACAAAGATGTTATTCAAAACTTTTTAAGAAAAAAATTACCCGGCTCCAAAAATAGGCTCTAAACAACTAAAATATTAAAACAGCCAACTCTTTTTTATCACAAAAGAGGCAAAGCCTCGCACCATCTGCGTCCACACCGTTTAATTTGGGCCAAAAGAAGTCGGTTATCACCGCTTTTAGTAGTCGATTGTAAAAGAGTACAAAACAGTGACGCCACCGGCCCTAAAATCCGCATAAATGATAACTTTTTTGTTGATGTAATGCTGCATTACGCAGATTTCACTACAACAACTTGCCGACATCAGCTGCTAGCGCTAATTGAACAATCCAATAGTTTTTCCGTCGTAGATGATGTGATTTTCAAGCATGATTTTGTTGAAACGCAAAAAGTTTTCTTACTTTAACGATCACATACTACGTTTATACGCACGTCTTATTTGCAAATAAAAAAGAAGAATGTTGCCGTATAACTTTTTTATTGTAACTTATTAACTCACTTCACAAGTCGTGAATAACGACACTATTTGCAAATAAAAAGTAAGACGTTGCCACTTCATGAACGTTTTTTGTGTTTTACTTACCAAACAATCATATTTTCGTCACATGGCATCACTAATAATAACATAAGTTCTGTATGCAATTTCCCGTATAAACAAAAAATTAGTTATTTGTAAATAATTCTATTTGCAAATAAGACGTGCGTATAAACGTGGTAACAAGCTCTGTGACTGACTCATAAAGTAGGGAAATGTGCAATTTCGAATCTAGTACCTTGCGTCTGATCTTCATATACAATTTATGGTACATAAAGTAGTTTTGAAACTAACCCCATGAATAGCTCAACCTAAAGCTGGATTATGTGGTCTATCCCCAAGACATAGAAATACTAAGTGGACCGACCACCTGTACTTGAAACAATCGGCTTAGTTTTTGCGCACTAATCTGCTTTTATACAGTTTAGCTCCTCTACACGTAGGCGTGAACTGGTCGCCTTTTTTGCAACGTAGTCAAACCAATGTCAATGTACTAGAACCCAGTTTTGCGTCGATCCTATGCGCGTTGTTTCGATTTGCGTCGCTTTTCAAAATTCGGTTAAAGCTGCATCGTATTGATTACGATTTACGCCGCAACAACGATAGAGTTTTTTTACTCAAGTCATTCATCTCTATTTACGTGTAAAAAAGGTAAAATTATAAAAAAGTTTCGAACTAAATGTGGATGTATTGAAAAATTTTAAAAGGAGAGAAAGCTGAGGATTTTAATTTTCCCGGTTCCTATTAACGGCGCAAATTGGGGCTCAGGTGTACTAACAAACGATAATATTTTAAGCACATGTGTACACACACTCATATACATATGTACATAAACAAATCACCCCCTATTTCCCTTTTCATTATAATTTTGTAACGGTTTTTAATGGAACAATTTCCAGTTGACCTTAAATTAACCCTCTAAAACCGTTATATTTAAAAAAACCAAACATCTGTTTCCTCATAATTAAACGTAAATAAATTTAAGAAAATTTACTTTATTTTCTTATTCACTTAATTTCCGTTAAAAGGCCATTTGGAGAATAAATAATAAAACTAAATTAAACAACTTCCCCTAATGAATTCCCCCATCAAATTGATAATTAAAATTTTTACATTCCACTTTATTACCAGCACATTGGGAAAAATAATCTTTTATTATTGAAGTATGTTTTAGGAAAGTAGAAATAAAAATCAATATTTTCCACACATACTCACTAGTATCACATATGTACATACATACAACCTACTTATGTACATAGTAAATATGCGTACGTGTGTATATGTATACATACAGATAGATATATACCCTCATGTCGGTATATGCTTTAATGCCTTACCATGCGGAGGGGTTGTTTTCCTTTCACATTTTACAATATTTTCGAAAAGAGTTCTCACAGCCATTCACATGGAAACTGTCTGAGTATATTTTCGCTTCTATTGCGCTTGTTTTAATGTCTTCATGTTGCAGTATACGATTTGAATAACACCCTCCTCCCTCTTCAATATGCCTGCCACTGTCACTCTATTCTTTAAATTTTTTTTCGTTCTCTAATTTATTTTTAACAAAAGATCTTGTTTATTAGATGGTGGGGGCTCTATGGAAAATTTTTGTTGAAAATAATTAAATATGAAATTTGTTTGTTGCATTTGACTGATATTTCAACACAACAGCGTGCAACATTTCTCCTTGTGAATCCATCAATTACGATATGAGTTTCTATTGGGGGAAGTATCGGGTCGAGAATTTCTCACGTGAGGGAAAAATTCATTAAAATTAAATATTTACGTAGACACATTTTCTATAAGCCCAGTGCCAAGAAATGGACATTTTCAGTGCTTCGACAATCAATGGATGCTGCTATCTCTTTTCTAGTTCTGGGGCAGGCCAAGAAATTCTACCTTTTTTAAAATGTTAAAAATAGCTTTTAATTCAGTGAATAGTAATCAAAAAAATAAGATAGAAGTTCCTGCAAGCCCATGCTAAAATCGTTGGCAACTATCCCAATTTGACGTCTATTTCCGGATCGCAGTCTTTGCAATTTAATAACTTCCTTAGAAGCTGGTTTTCATCGTTTGTCTTACACATTGTGTAGCCAGAAAAATTTTTAAGAGGTTCTATAACAACTGAGAGTTTTGCTGGGGGCTGGGAAATTTTGTATTTTATGAGAAATTCCATAATAAGAACGGTGTGACCAAATTGGGGGCTAAGCACACAGACGAGTCTATACACGCCTGTGTGAATAATTGTAAAGGTACTAAAATAAGCTGACATTGACAGTTCAAATCTTTGTTGTGAGAACTTCTGCAGTCTCCAGAATGGAGTGGAATGTTTACAATTTTGGATTTATTCCGAGTCAGTAGACCTATCAAATCGGAGGAATAAATTTATGCGTAAATCAGCTTGGGTCAATGCTGAAGCTTGCTGCATGAATCTAATAACTTGAAAAAAATTAGTTTAAAATGCGTAATTAATCGTTATGTCATTCGTTGTATTGTGTAAAAATTGAAAATTTTAAGCTCGTTTTTAAACTTTTTTTGAGTTATAACGTTCTTCGATTAAATGGACATTATAAGACCATATCAATTAATTTGGGAATTAAAAGGAACCATAACCTATCGCTTCGCATACGTAATGTGAGCCTCTACAAAATTTTATATATTGATGCTCCTTTGAAATTATCCGGTTTTTGGCAAAAATACCAGACCTTAACACTATAGTAATGACATTAATTATTATTAAATTCAATATTTTGTTTTCTAACGTAAACATATTAGAGTCATTTTAAAGTAGTTGGACAAAAAATAAACAGATTAAAGAAAGATATATTTGTTTCAACAAATTTATGTGAAAAGTTTTCATTTCGAATAATTAAAAAATGTCTTTAATTTAAGTAAAATATCACTGAAACTAGTTTCATTATATTTGGATTTAAAAATGATTGATAATTTCCTGCATCTAACGAAAAATGTATTGCTTTTAAAATTCTATATTCAGAATTTTATTAAATATTTATTTAAATATTAAATTAATGTAAAAAAATCGTTTACTCACAAACAATTCATAAAATTTATATAATTATGAGTTCTAAATGATTGTCTTCAATTCAGGTTCATAATTTTCCTTAAATTTGTAAAACTTCCAAAGAATTAAGATTTTTTGAAAAGGTTAAAAATTTATTGAAATTTAAAAAAAGTTTTCAAATATTGAATAAAGATAAAACTATAGACGAAAAACTAAATCGTTCTAAAGAATATTTGAACTTTAAACTATCAGATGTGCACGAAAATGTGATCATATTATAAAAATATAAGCACCCAAGAATAAATGTTGTTAGAAAAGTTTTCAAACTTGAAAAAGACTATGATTTTAATAGTATAAATAACATAGTCTTAATCACACGGAGAAAGTAATTTAGTATTTAATGGATGGAAGTTCTTATCTAATCTCTAATAGAGAGAACAAAACAAATAAGAAAATATAATATAATGAAATCGATTTTAATAAAATATACACAATTCGAATAGATAACATTAGCAACTGTCATAGAACGAAACCGGTGACGTAAATGTGGTTGATGCAGTTTCATTATCGTATTCAAACAATGCAACCGAAACGTTAATATATTCGTACATTGTATAATTTCCAATGTCTGGAACAGACATTCGTTTTATTTCTTTTTAATTTTTCTCAGAAAGGGTTTTTTTTTAAATTTATGTTTAATGAAAAGTTCGGATGAAGAAAATTTTCGAAAATTAAAATTATATTCCATAATTTATAGATATTTCAAGGGCTGTCTATTTACAAAAAAAAAATGGTGTCATTTGGACTATAAATTATTTTTAAAATTTTTTTCTTAAAAAATTTGACATCAAACCTAGTAATCTGCGCTCAATCCGCTGGAATTTCTAGGCAGTCCTAAGACTCAAGGTCGTGTGTAATTTCGTTGAATTTGCTGGAATGTTCTACCAGATATAAAAATTTACATATTTCACAAAATGAAAAGTTTTTAAGATACTGTGGACCTCTTAAATGAAAATTGGTTTTATTTCTCTTATAGAACAGCTGTTCTTTTGTGTGATGACTTTTGTCGAGAATACGAGAATATCATTTGGGAAACTTGACGATTTTTGTAGAAAAAACGTCAAACAGCAGTGATGGTATGAATCGTGACTAAACGGATCAGTTAGTTGGAGTGGAGTAATTCTTGCACCATCTTGAAAAACCGGGACACTTGAAAGTGTTCAGATATTGCTCGCTTTCTATAAATAAATAATTTCAATATTTTTATTATTTATCAAAATATGTATGTACATACTTATGTACTTACATATGTATATAAAATTGTGATAACCCTGACCTCTGTTGTTGGTGTTGTATGCTTTTACACGTATTTTGCACAAAGGCAACAAACAGATTGAAGATTTGTATGTACATAAGTATGTATTTCTTCTTTAAAAATGACTTGAGGGAAAAAATCTAAAAAAACAAATACAAAATAAAAGTCAACTACATACAAGTCAACACAGATAAAACCAGAATGTTCAAGTATGCAGTATAAATAAAACAAAAAAAAAAAAAATAAATAAAAATAAAATACAGAGCTCTAGTTCCAGTTTTATGGCCATTAATAATACCAGCCAGACATGGAAAATTTGGATTTTCAAAATGTAAGATTTTAAACTGTAAGGTATTCGCATACATTTTTTAGAGTAGAAACATATCGCACGATACTTTAATGCAACATAGACGTACTCGTATGTCAAAATGTGATTTAAGTTTTAGCTTTCAAATCGCAACTTTTTGGCATAACATCGATTTGGCTTTAGATAAGTATAATTCAATTTTTTTATACATATAAGATGATTTTGAGGAACACATTGTAATTAGTAATTTGAACATTTTTAGTTTCTGAGGTAAGATTGCTTATATTGCAATAAATAATATTTTAATTTAAGCGACACCTTTTTCCCTACACTTGTATATAAAGAGGATATCGAGGAATGTAATAGCTCACCGAAATCAGTAAAATAAATACAAATACCAGGTAATAATTTATTAAATTTTGTTATAATATTTTAAAGCTCTTTTCATATTTTCCAAATAAAGTCTTTTCATTAAGAGAAGTGACATATAACTAAATCTATCCATTGTCAGTATTGCCAGATCTCCACAAGGAATGTCTTCGGTTTTTTTGTGATACTTCGTTGTCGCATTAAAGGAGCGATATATACAAGATAATTGATTTGCATGCATTTGAAAAATAAAACAGCTATAAGCCAAATGTGTATATAACGAATTTTTTTATTTGTCTGGAGTCCTAATCGTCACAACAATTATGGCGTTAAGAGAAACTTTTTCAATTTAAATGAGTTAAAAAATATATAAAGCGTGTAAGGAATTTTTTAAATCGTGGTTTCCATTAGTCCAGATAATGAATTTGTATATGGAAATAAGAAAATGGCAAAAGTTTAGTGCCTGTGCTATTAAAACCACCCTTTTATATGTCTAAACAAGTAGTTTATCAAACATTGAAAGAAGTACTTCTAATGTCGTGATATTGCAACGGTAATTTGATTAGTCAAAATTGAAGAAACAATGTAATAGTTGATACTGAACTCTCCATGCCTGGTATACACTATACATTTTAACATTTTATGTGTTTGTGCATGTATGTATGTATGTATATATGGTAAGTACGAGTGTGGTTGCACAAAAAAAAAGTTGAAAATCGACTTTAAAATATTGAACATTAAAACCGGTAAAAGGTTTTCTATTATGAACGGCGGTCACGTTTAATAAACACCCTTCAACACTTCGTGCCTGGTATTGTACCCAACAGATATACTTATACGTGTGAAAATACGAGTATAATTTTATTCAGTTAATGTGACGGGTATAAGTGTGTATTTGTTTTTGTTTAAAAGTTAACAAAAGGTGAATAGCAATTACTTAGATTTTCTTTGGAAAATAAGTATGTACTTTAAGTGCCCATTTGATAACAAAAGAAAATGTACTTTTAAGTGACCATATTTCCTTTAAAGGGAATTAAAGAGTAGTCAAAATACAAAAAAATGAGTTCATATCATCCATTTCATGCCATAAAAACTTCATAATATTGGCTCTGTGGCACTTGCTACAAAGAAGAAAAAAATGGACCAATAATGCCACCACTCGAATATCCACACCAAACTGTCTCTTCCTATGGATACATTGGCTTCTCGGCACTAACGAGCGAGTTTTTCGACCCCCTGATGAGACAATTTTATATGTTGACAAAGCCGTCGGGTTAAAAATATGCCTCCTCAGAAAATTCTTTATATGACAAATTACTTTAATATTATAAAAGGGAGAAAAAAAAAGGTACATATTCAATATGTGTATGTACATAAAAATAATATCGAGATCTAACTGAGATCATACATGCTGCCACCCGTTGGCACAACTCGTTTGATAATCCAGTTGTGCGTTTCGTCCACAGACGTTACAATATCGAGTACAATTTCGTGCACGACTTCATTTGTAAACCAGTTTTCTTAAGCAAAGATGTTGTTATCAAATGTTATTGTTATCGAATGTTATAGAGAGTCATTAATCATACAAATAAAAACAGTTTAATAAATTTATATGTATATATTTTTTAATTTTGTAAATAAAAACAATTTGAATAATAAGAAAAATGGACTCTTGTTACTTTCTGTAACAATTATTCAGGAGAATATCCTGAATAAATGATGATGAATTCCTTAAAATGTTTAAACTAATTTTCTTTCTTACAACTTATTCTTCTTATTTGCTTTAAATCAAACTCGCACGGAATGCTTCTTGCCCTGCAGTAACTACGATTCGGTCGTTTGTTTAAACGGACTTCGGTCAAAAGAAAACCGTTTCGTTATACGGCTCAGCACTTTAAAAACTGTTCTTTGTTGAGTATAATACGATTAAATAGAAACGACTGCATGGTATTTCGTAAGCGGTAAATAAATATTTTTTAAGCGATTTTTATTTAACATATTCTTACACTTCTACAAAGAATTTGTGTTTCGTTTAAGCGTATTTTCTTTTAAGCGACGTAAAATGCTCTGAAGTCAATTACAAACAAAATTTAAGAATTGCGTTCTCTTATCCGAATTCGAGTATAATCTTTTGCGAAATGTTTACAAACGTTACAAATACTTTATACAACAGCCTAAAATAATTAAAACATTTTAATATTTCGTACAACGAAGATAGAACTTCATACCACCAGCCATTTACAAGTTGCACGCGAAGTTGTAACGTGTGTGGCCTCTTAACACAATTGTCAAAAATAATTTTTTTAAATGTATTAGAAGAATATTTTGCTCTAGAGTTGGGTTTAAAAAAAATTTAATAAAAAAATAAAACCACCATTAATCTTAATAGGAAATGTCCTACAAAATATTTTGAAAATTTAATTAATATAAATAAAATTTATCTAGAACTAGAAAAACTATGTATATTAAAATGTATTGAAAATTTGACTTAAAAACAATTCAAATATCTCCTAATGTCCGCATTGCTGAACTGGTCCGAACAACCAGTTCACTTAGATATCGTATGAATCAGAGAATGACAATGAGGGATCCTTTTACCATACCTGTTACTGGCTACACCAACTCTGTACACTTATACTCTTATACTATTTTCAAAAATGAACATTGCATGAAAAAGTTGCGCGCATTGATACATGTTTGACAACGAACGATTCACGAGTGACTACTTGTCATTATCTAGTGTGAATTGCTTCGTCGTGGCAGGTTTTGATAAATTAAAAAAAGTGTTTTCCTTAAAGTAGTTTTAGGCTCCTGCATCGATCAAACTCAAGTTCTAATCAGCCTTGAAAGCCTAAAAATTAAAATAATTTTAGTCGTATTTAACTTCGATTTTTCAGTTCTTTATTAGGAATGAAAATGTGTTTATTCAATCTAAGAATTTCGAAAGATCGGAAAGATTTTTAAACAACCAGAAACAACGAAGCTGTTTGGTTGTCTGCAGAAAACAGAATTTTTGGCGGGAATCGATCCTGAGACTCTCAGATTACCGGTATATGGGAAAAAGAGAATAAGAGCAAATGAAGAATTTTGGTATCCATCATCTATTCGCTAATTTAGATTTAGTTGCAAGCATCCATCTGTTGAACCGAACGAGTAGTGACTCAATAGAGTTGTTTACGATGACCTTCTTTGGCCTCTCCTGTGCGCGATTGAGCGATTTTTAAACAGATTTTGAAGCAGCGGCTCATACATGAGAGTTGTATTCCATTTTCGATCGGATGTATGTAGAGATTAGAAGAGATTAGAAGGAGTGAAGTATTTGTTAAATCATCTTCAAAATCCGAGGCACTTGAATATCTTCGTAGGCTAGTTGTTACTGCACTGTACTATTGGTCCGAAGGTCGCAGGTTCGATTCCTGTCGCACACAAGCCAAACAGCTTCGCAGTATATGTTTGTCATAGAGAAAAATGCATGTACATATGTATTAAAAAAACATTTATTAAAATCATGAAAAACGTGCTCAGTCCATGGAACATCACACTGGATTGTCATGCCAAGAATATCAAAAGTTTATTATTCTTAAATATTTACATATGTATGTACATCTACTGGTGATGTGGTTAGCATCAATGACACGACAGACAAATGCATTTTTTTGTACTTTTCATTATAATATTCCTTTGCTCCGTTGCGTAGGACCTTGTAAATTTAAATGAAAATCCTTTCCGATTATTTGTATTGAAACAACAATAAAAGTTTGTTTTCAATACATATAATCGTAAAGAATTTCGGTTTAAATTTATAAAAGCAGGCCGCAATTGGTTGATTTTTGTTACAAGGAAGAATTTTATTTTCATTCCTATTAAAGATAAGACTTTGTGACTAATTTTTGCTTATGACACAGTCCACTGTGCAAGATTTGAATATTTCTAAAAAAAAATAGTTAAAATGTTTATGAGTATTTAAATTGAAAAGATGCAGAAAGATATTAATTGGACTTTGTTTTGACTCTTCGATTCAGCGTCCTTTTATATGTCTTAAATGTCAGACTAAAAAGTTTTTATATAAATCGTGAATAATAATTAAAAAAATAGAATTCTTCACAGTAAATGATTTCACATGCAATATGGTTTAAGCCAAACTTAATGACTTGCCTTCATTTGTAGGGTGCGGCTCTAAAAACTAGACTGCGAGTATTAAACAAGTTTAACAGCTAAAACCAGTTCAAAATACACGAGTACCAGTATATTTATTTTTTTTATATATTTCATATCAGTTTGTTTTCAAAACAAAACATGACTTTTCCAGTTGTTTTTATTTTAAATAATAAAAAAAATTAAGTGGGAGAATTTCTAAAATAAATTTTACAAATTAATAATAATAAAACGTTGTAAGTATTTATGAGTTCATTTCGGTGTAGGCCAAAACTTTACGAACTCATATTTTTGAAATGAGTTTGAAATCAATTAAAACAGACGTATCGCATAATTAAACATTATCAAGTCTTTGTGATTTTTTTTAATATTTCCTGGTCAAATACACAATCCGTTGCCAAGTAGTTTTTATAATTTTGTATACATGTTTTCAAGATTTATGTTGAAATTTTATATGGTTTCTATATGAATTTTGTGTGTTTATGTACGTAGTCGAATTATGTAGTGCAAATATGTATATAAATACTATTATTTACTTAGAATTCATTAAATTAAATGTTTTTATAATTATTTAAATGGAAAACAAAACAAGCTTGTGACGCACGAAATGCATTATAATGAAACGATAAGCAGAAATAATTATTTATATATTTATAAATCCGTTTGTATGTTTATATATATACATATACATATATATATATATATATATATATATATATATATATATATATATATATATATATATATATATATATATATATATATATATATATATATATATATATATATATATATATATATATAAATACTTATGTCTGTTTTATAAATTTGCGAAACTTGAATTTCAGATACCCGAAACCGATGGCTCTATTTTTATTCACACAGAAAATTGAAATTTTTTTATGTTTAGGTGTGAGAACTTCTTTTTGATTTTTAGGCGAAAAGAAGAAAAACAAAATAAAAAATTCTTTTTTTATACTTTTTGACCATTATTTTTAGTTTTAAAAAATATGAAATAGGGTGGCTCTATTTCATCGAACATCACTATATATATATATATATATATATATATATATATATATATATATATATATATATATATATATATATATGTATATATATATGTATATATACATATATATATATATATATATATATATATATATATATATATATACATATATACATATATTTATATAGATGTATGTACATAAATTTGCGAGTATATAAAAATTATCATCGTACTATTTGAGAATTAGTATGCAACTGAAAATTGATGCCAAAAATTAGAAACTCAATGATATACATAGAATTTAAAAAAATTACTGAAATTCAGGATGTAAGTTGTACTTTAATTTTCTAATTTTGATTTAAAATTTTTTTTTAATAATATTTTTTTAATATTTAAAATTTTCCAAGAATTCAGTAAAAAATTTTGCTTGCATTAATTAAAATTATCTGGAAAATGTGTAATTTGCTTTTGTTAACTTATTTTTGTTAATTTATAATTTATTATATAAAATTTTTTATTGAAAATTGTTTTTACTAAATACTAAAAAAGGGTTCTCAGTAAATTTTCTAATATTTGGACCATTAAAAATCAGCGAATTGGATTCAGTTGATCGCTACATACATACACATCTACATATGTATGTATGTAAACCTTATTAAGATTTTATTTCTTTTATTTTAGCGCGAAAAAATTAACTAAACACTCCTCTTGAATTCATTAAAATTCATGCAATTCGAACAACATTTTAACGTCAAGGTGCCCCATGGCCTTTAAACAAAAATCAGCTTATGTACTCGTACACCCAAAAATAACGAAATTATTTGAAAAAAAAAAAAAAAATACAGAGTAACAAGTAAAATTTTTGTTTGCTTTTCAAATTGCGTTACATACACTCATAAAAATGTGTTTATTTAATAAATATTCAAGGTCTTATTTAAACTAACGCATCGTGGTCAAAAAACGGTTACCAAAAACTTGCACAATTAAAAAAAAAAATAAATCAACCAGTCAAAAGGAGTGAAATAATATAATTTTTGTTTGATATAAAAAAACTAAAGAAAGCTCATTGAAAAGTTAAATTATTTATTTCAAAACACGGCAGTTTTATTATTTTTTTCCTTTCGATGAATACCAACTTCCTTTGGCCTAAATCGGATAATATGGACACCAACGACATGTGGTTTCAACACACGGCTCTACGTGCCAAACAACTCGTACCACATTTCATCTCACATAGAGTTGATGTATGTAAACTGGCCATTGATATTGTGCGATTGAACTGCGTTACTTTTTCTTCTTGAGTTTTCTTAAGTCGCTGGGCTATGCGAATAACCCACAAACCACAGCGGTCCTGAAAGCCAACATAAACCATGTCATCGGTTAAATGCGCCAGAGTCATGCAAAATTTAACGTTTCGGATTCACGCCACTTTTCGTTTTATATTGAAATCGACAATATAAAACTGTACATTTTCGAACATTCGAACGAACGAAATTTATAGAAACAGGCAGTAGTTTTTAAACTTTTAACTTGAATTTTTTAAATGGAAATAAATAAATATGTATGTATGTATGTATGTGTGCATATTACAAACGTTATTTTTCCAATAGTTCGAGAAACGTTTTTCAATAAAAGTACCTGAGTCAACCGCTTCTTTTACTGGAAAAGAAACAGTTTACAAATACAAAAACAAATCAAATGTAACAAAAGATTTACTACATTCATGCATTCATACATATGTACATTCATACATACATACATTCATACATACATATATACATATTTATTAATTAAGCTTTCTATATACATATTTATTTGCTTATTGTCTTAAATTGGAAAAAATCGGATTATTAATTGATAAATATTTACATTATTTACATATGTACATACATACTATATGTATGTATGTATCTATACGTAAATTTGAATTCTTTTTACAATTCTCTATCGAAAACAATGAAACTCTGATAGACATACATACATAGATGATACAAACTCTGAAATCTCTACATATATAAAAATTACGTGTATGTTCGTGATCGCTAAACTCAAAAACTACCGGACCGATTTTGACCAATTTTTATATGGATGCTCTATGGGGCGTGAGGAGTGTTTCTGTGTAGTTTGAAGTTCGTCCGACAGATGGCCCAATATTTAGTTTTCTCTGTGTTTTGCCCGATAGAGATTAGCGCGATAAGCCTATGCTGTGTTTCGCTGAAGACGTTGTTGGGTCTTTAATCAGCGTGAATATAATTGGAATTTAAAAGAAATAAATTTTAAACTTTTGAAAATGTAAAAAAATTTAAATGAATTTCAATGATAAGTTATTGATAAATTATTTCATTAGGACTGATTTCATGCAGAAATTTCTTTTCGTGAGCGTAAATTATATTCTTTTATACTCACGCCACGTACATGAGCATATGAATAAATTATTTTGTTCTGGACCTGCGTGATTGGATAGCTAGCCACGATCACAACTCTAAATTATATAAAATGTGTTCAGCGTGTGTGTGTGTGTGAATGCACATCGATTTTATTTATCGCTGGATTTAAAAGAAATACACCAGTTTGTGAAATCTTTAATTGTGAGTCATTGTTGTGGCGTTCTTTTGATTGCTTTGTTTAATTTCATAAATATCATGTTTATTAAAAACAAAACTCTTTTCACACACACACACATAAGTATAAGTATATCTATGTATATACATGTGTATTTATATGCAACTTTATTAATTAAATATCTATATATGTATATATGTGCATATACATACATATGTAAGTGTAAGGGTGTTTGTATATGTGTAGGTACATAAAGTTTGTTGAATTGGGATGGGTATGAAGCATTTGGGGGGCATGCAATGCTGCAATTCCTGCACTAAAGCACCGTTAAGGTCGTGGGCACAGATAAGCTTGACTGGGGGGCTAAAAGCAACCTCCAGAATAAACTTAGTACCTTCAAAATATTTCCCTTCTTGTGGATCAGATATATGACATTATTTTCCTCTTCGTGAAAGGGGCTTAGCCTCCTATTGAAAAACTTACAAGGGCTGTATACCCGCCTAGAAAATTCTCCAGCTACGCCTATGTTTAAGCTTGGGATTTGAATAGCTCCTACTCCAATTTGCTTAATTTGGACCAAAGTGGTCTTAATATGACAACAATTACAACAGCAAAAGCAAACGACATAAAAATTAACAGACTTTTTGACATAGTACATATGTACTATGTACATGTACATACATATACATACTATGTATGTCGCTTTCTTGCTTGTGTTGGCGCACACATCCCAATTATACAATAAGCCTACATTCATGCAGTTTTTGACGTTTGAGCAAACACGTTAGTTCTTGCTATTGCAATTGTAGCCGTGTTATAACACCACCTAGTGAAAACAAATACACCTTGTGCTTTGCATGTCTACATACACATTGGAACAGGTAGAAATGTCTTATCGGGGAAGGCGAGACCGGATTTTTCGATTTATATTATAGAACACAGATTACAGTACTGCAATTTTTAAAATTGTTGGGGGGCAAACAATCCCCCAAAATGATCTTTCTACGCCAATGTATATGCATATATATATGTATGTACTTACGTATGTATATGTACATATTTACATACATATGTTTTCAACACATCGTGTACTTGCCGCCAAAATAACGTAACAGATGCACACAACGTAACCGCTAATTTGCGATCACTGAAATTAAATCTGAAAATTTTATAACTGTTAAAAGTGGCATTACAAATTTAGAGCAAAATTAATTTTGCAGCAGCCCGCCCTTCAACTTTCATACATACATATGTACATATGTAAGTATGTACATACATACCTATACATATATGTAAGTATTTATGTATGTACATAGTTAAAAAGCGAATAATAAAAACGCTTATGCTGTAAAATTCTGTGCTTGTCGCTGTTTTTTGTTGTTGTTTGTTAAGGGTCGATATGAGCTGTTATTAACAAAATCCACCACAAAAAACCAACAATTTACGAAAATGGGAACTGATTCAAAGTCACGTAGCAACTGGCAAGATTATAACCACATGTGAAGTCTTTGTTTAAATTTAACTCGTATGACTATTCCAAATATAAAAATATAAATCGCTAGACCAAAGATAATCCAGGGACGCAGCACCAAAGAACGATAATGTGACGTAAACTCTAACACTTTGTAAATAAGTACATAAGTATGTATGTACACGTCCATACATAAATTTATTTAGTACGAATGTGAAATCAATAATTTTTTTACAAGTAAACAAGTATTTTTTGTGAATGGAAATTTTTTTGTATATGTATATACATATTTACATACTTACATAAATACTTATTTATGTATGTGTATATACATATACATACATATGTACATACATACCTATGTAAGTATATAATTTTTTATAATTTTAATATCAGCACACTTGATAGCTATGTATGTATGTATGTATGTACATAAATATGAAAATATTTTGTTTACAAGCTTAATCATTTCTGTATGTATGTATGTACATATGTACATACTTATGTATGTATGTAAATTACGGGTACCAAATATTTTGATTAGTACCATGTGGTTTGTAATATTATACTAAACATACATACTTATGTACATATGTATGTATGTACATACTTACATTCATACCTATCTAAGTATATAGTATATATTAGTATATATATATATATATATATATATATATATATATATATATATATATATATATATATATATATGTATATATATATATATATATATATATATATATATATATATATATATATATATATATACATATATATACATATATATATAAACATATATATATATGTATATATATATATATATATATATATATATATATATATATATATATATATATATACAGTAGAGGCTCGAAAAAGTTAAGTAGTTTGTTTTGAGGGTGCTTAACTTTTCCGAATTCTTAACTTTTCCGTGATATGAAAAATGCATGTGTTTATACATGTATTTATAGATTGTATATATATTATTAATATGTATTTAATACACATGTATATATGTATGTATGCAAATGTATTAATTTTTAGCTTTTAAAATAGGACCACTTTGTGGACAGTTTCTTTCACGTTGATATAAGAACCATTTGTACAGCTGCTTCTCCAAATCTACGAATTCTGCCTTATGTAAAGTCTTTCTCTCAATTTCGTCACATGTACCTGACACTGCAGCATAAATGTTTGCTTTGTTTCTTTTAATTTTAGAAATTGAAGATTCAGAATCATGAAAATTAATGGCCAATCGATTAGCCAAAACGCCTTCATCTAATTTTTTTAAAATCTTGCATTTTTCGGCAACTGATAACCTTTTTTGCTTACGTGCTGCTGACATTGTTACGATCAAAAGAAAACTAATAACTGATGCAAAAATAGTATGAAACATTACGTACGAATGCAAAGAATTTTTTAACGGTAAATGACGATTGGATATGTGTTGAATTTTTTATGCTACCCATGTACTTATATAGTACTACATATATTAATGCAACAATCGACATACATATAAGAATTCAAAATTATGTTAAAAATAGAAAAAATTAAATAAAAACAAAAATTACTCAAAAAAGTTAAGAAGCACTTAACTTTTTAGAGTTCCGTATGGTGACAGAAAGCTGCTTAACTTTTCCGTATTCTTAACTTTTGCGCGTCCTAACTTTTATGAGCCTCCACTGTATATATATATATATATATATATATATATATATATATATGTATATACATATATATATATACATATATATATATATATATATATATATATATATATATATATATATATATATATATATACATATATATATATATATATATATATATATATATATATATATATATATATACATATATATATATATATATATATATATATATATATATATGTACATACATGCATATGTATGTATATTATTAAAAAATAATTTGTCAAAAAAAACACATACTACGTTTATACGCACGTCTTATTTGCAAATAGAACTATTTGCAAATAACTAATTCACTGTTTATACGGGAAATTGCATACAGAACTTGTGTTATTATTAGTGATGCCATATGACGAAAATATGATTGTTTGGTAAGTAAAACACAAAAAACGTTCATGAAGTGGCAACGTCTTACTTTTTATTTGCAAATAGTGTCGTTGTTCACGACTTGTTTAAGTGAGTTAATAAGTTACAATAAAAAAGTTATACGGCAACATTCTTCTTTTTTATTTGCAAATAAGACGTGCGTATAAACGTAGTAACAGATGCGTTCATACTAATCGCTCAAAGATTATCAATCTTGAATTGTTTTAGTCATGAATTAAGTTTTGTAAACTTTATTGGATAAAGTAGTGAATACGTAAATTTTTTTAATGCACATTCATTATTTTTTTCTTTTAATACACTTAAAAAATTAATGAATTAAAATTTAGATATAAATTCTCTTCGTGCATTATTTTTCGTTGGATGGAGACTGATTAATGATTTTCGTGAATAATGATTTTATAAGTATTTTTGATCCGCAATACGAAATAAGTATATTAGCGGAACTCGATGTTTGGTGTTTTTCCAAATACATTTGTCTGCAATTGTGAATTTTGTCTTTAATCGTTACCTCTCCCTTTTGTCCACTTGCAAAACTGCTTGAAAACTAGATAACAGCTGTTATAAGTAAGTCTGTATGACTGTCAGTGCTGCAAACAGGGCTTTCAAGTCGATGGTTCACTGCCTTTTTTTAGATATTAATGCCACATAAAAAATACATTATGGAGTCAAAATAAAATAAAACGAAAAATAAGAAATAGGAAGAAAGAAAGAAAAAAGCGTGCACTCTCGCAATACTTTTGCACCAAACGTCTCGAGTTCCACTATTAATTTGAATCGTATTCTATATCAAATTAATTTTAAAGTTTTAAGTATTTTTGAAAAAAAATGTAATTTTTTGTTTGCTTTTCATAAATACCTGTGGGGAAGAAACACCTTATAGAATCTGCCCCGCAAGTTCTAGGAAAGCTTTAGAAAATTACGAGCCGGTATGAACTTAAGGTCGAAACAAACATTAAAAATTTATAATGAAATTGTGGGCCTTGTTGCGGTTGGCAAATTTCGATTTCAGGATTTCGTACTAGATTAAAGAAAAATTTTACGTAATTTCACGTCTTTAATCTAGGAGAAACTGTAGAAATTTATGAAGAAAATCGACAACTCCAATTGGGCTGCATTTCGCGACCTTCATTTTACAATTTAAATAAAAATTCGTTTTCTTATGATATGTTTTCTTCAAGCTCATTGAGCATTTTCTAAATTTAAGAAAATACATATATTCCTTGCTTAAGTCTAGTACGGCTTTCTCCCTACTCGAATTTCACGTTTCCTTAAGAACTGTGTGAAAAAAAAACAAGCAATTTTCCGTTTGCATGGCATTTTTTACATTTATTGTCTATTACATGGACGTCATAAATATCAGCTGGAAAAGATATAGAGAAAGGAGTATATACTTTCTACACATTTCTTCTAGTTCAATTACAATTAGAGTTAAATTATGTTTTGTAAACACTCAAAGAAGAAACATCATTCCCTTTTATCTGTTTTCTTACTATGTACTTACATATGTACATATGTATGTATATACGATTTTACTTTTAATAATTCTTTTGTACTATATTCATTTGACACTTTATGTGTAAAGTCGTATACATATGTACATACAATGTATCTAAGCCGGCACTGCGAAGGCTGCGTGACAATTGGACCTCAAGTTGCTCTATTAAATAGAGATAACTTCTGGAACATTTTGTTTACTTATAAATTACTATGTACGTGGTCTGTTCAAAAGAAATGGCGAATTTTGAAATCGTATGGTATGAGCCAACCGATATGCCGACATCCTCTGCAACTCCTCTAATGGTGATTCGACGATTCTACATAACAATTTTCCTCTTTTTCTCAAGATTTTCATCGGTTTTTGATGTGATGGAGCTCTCAGGACGAGCGTCGTCATTGACATATTTTTGACCTGCTTTGAAAAGTTTTGTACCACTTGTAAACATTTTTCTGACTCAGAGTACAATAAGCATATGCCACTCTCAACATTTCAAATGCTTTTGATCACTTAATTCCATTTTTACATAAAATTTTATGCAAATTCTTTGATAAATTTTTTCATAGCAGATAATCGCCAAATGAGCAAAATACGTCTCACTGTTATACCTCTAACAAACAAACTAAACTAAACATAAAGAAACTCAACTAAGAACATAAGTATGCTCAAGATAAGTACTTATGTAAGTATGTCAACATATAAAAAAGAAATAGCTAATCGAATGCACGTAACACGAGAAATTTAAAAATTCACCTTTTCTTTTGAACAGACCACGTACATATGTACATACATACATAATTACATACATACATAAGAATGTCATCTTTCGGAAATACCAAAGGATAGGACAATTGTAAATACAATATTCATATGTATGTATGTATACATAAAAAATATGTACATATGTATGTATGTACATACATACATATGTATGTGTGTAATTTACGATTTTCGGCGTTATTGCGATTTCCATTGCCGTAACTTGACTTTCGACAGTTTTGTCCTAGATTAAGGAAAGGTTGCATGTTTTCTTTAGTCTATTACAAAAATTTTGAAGTCAAAAACGACAACGGCACCCGTAATGAGGATGATTTTTTTAATGAAAATGAAAGGCAACAACTCAAATTAAAAACTTCATCGCTCTTGATGCGTAAACTTTTTTCAACGATTGCGAAAACGTAAAAACATTTTTCATAATGGCAAATTTTATGAAAGCATGTATGAATGTACATAAGTTTATACACAAACATCCATAGATGCATATGTATGTATGTATGTACATATGTATATATATAGACATGAATGTCTATGCCCGGCAATTTTTATATTTGCAAAAAAAGTTAAATTTCTGTGGCTCTAATTCATACAATTTAAATTTATCTACTTACGTAAGTATGTACGTACATACATATCTAATTTGTGAATGCATGCTTGTGTGTGTATATATGTCGTACACATATTTAACAACAACAGCAAGAACTACTTGTATTGTAGATACAATTCTATTGCGGCTTATTATCGCTGCTATCATTCTGGAGGGGTAATTTCCACATCGATTTTTTTTATTTTGTACTGCGCAATTACTTTCATTCAAATGAAAAGTAGATGATAAAAACAGTCAGAAATTTCGGTTTGATAAAAACGAGACGGATAGACGACACGAAAGTTAAGTACTTCATAAATATGTACATATGTACATACATATTATATACACATCCTAACATACATATGTACATACATACATATGTATGTATGTACATGTACTTACATACATACATACTTATGTACATACATATACAACTTTATTCAGAAAAGTCAGCCCACTGGAAGTCATTAAAATCGTTGACTGAAATACATACACACACACATTGAAATAATGGAGAGCACTTTCTATTTATTTTTCGTTTGTTTGTTTTAGAAAATAAAATAAGCAAACGGAAAATGGAAAATGTTTCTTAAGCCAAAACTTATAAATTTGTTAGACATTTCTAAATTCGAAAGATTAGTTTGTTTAAAATCTCCCAAAACTAAAAGCTTGAACAGAAATTTGAAGAAGTATGGCAAATTAGTTCAGAAATGGGTTGGAAATCTCTGAAATTTTATAAGAAGTGCAGAAAAAACATTAATTTCGAATAAAAAATCACAAATTTGGAGAAACTACTAATTCAGGAAATACATATGTATGTACATATGTACATACATACATACATATGTAATTACACTAAAAACTGATTTTCAAAACTGTTCAGAAAGGCCTAAAACTTACTAAAAAACAACAGTCAATTAAATCGCTAGTACATGAGCCGTTTATTTTGAAAGCGGTACAAGTTGGTTTTTCAAAAAAATCAAATTTATGTATTTTAACATGGATTACAATTTGACGATTCATTTAAAATATTTTGCAACCAAATGTTGAGAATTATTATCATTTTGTTCGAAAGAATTTTTATTAATGAAGGGTATAATACAAAACATTTTCCCCAATAACTGAAGAATTTTGCTATTTGTGATATGACCATGTTTATTCGTATGTATGTACATATGTATGTATATGCAAACGTATGAGTGTATGTGTATGTAAGTGCTTATACATACATAAATATGTATATGTATGTACATATGTATATGTACATACGTACATACATATACATACCTACTTATGTACTTATATTTGTAGATATGATTGTGTGTACGTTGCTAATTACTTCATATTTTGTTTTCAAATATTTTGTTAAATTCAAAAATTCTAATATAAAACCAATAACATTAAGTTTTTTTTAATCTTATCTTAGGGCACAAATAAAAACATTTGTTTGTTCTGAGTACAAAATAAAACGTTTCAAAATTTTTTTCAATCATGAATTATAACAATAATCACATTCGCACTCGTACACTTACTTTTGCAAATTTTCAAGGGCACTGTCAAGGTTGAAATGCATATGTATGCATTTCCACACATACATACATACGCATGTACCATGTGGTATATACGAGTATGTGTGGTATATGCGAAATACTTTTTTTAATTGCTGCACATACTCGTATGTACATACATACATAATTATGTATACATTTTGTGCATTCACATTTATTGCAAATATTTTAGCAATAAATTCAAATGCAAATAATAAAATTAAAAAATATATTTTTTTAATTAAATTTAAAATAGGCCGTATATTCATAAATATTTATCTATGGTAAATTATTGTAAATAATTTATCAAAATATGTTTTACAAACTTTCGATAAGTTGCATTGTACCTACTCCCATTCATGCATGCGTATGTACATATCGAGCCTTTGGTGCAATACCGTAGTAACTCAGAATTTGAATTTTCTAAGGTTATATTACGAAATTATTAGCCTTGTCTTTTTTTATATTCTGTAAGTTTCATAAAAATATTTTGTATACTCAGTCAGCTCTTGAGAAAAGAACCAAATTTTCTTTTACCATTAAGTTGTGTGTAAATTCAAAACTTTAAACTCAATTTATTCTCGATTTTTGTGTTTTTCTTCCGACGGGGTTTGTTTGAATTTGGGACGATTTTCCGTCATCCCACGTCAAATTTGGTTTGTAAACAGACCGGTTTCGGCTTTGTGCCATCTTCAGTGTTCTCTTGAGTATTCAAGACGGAAAATCGTCCCAAATTCAATTTATTCTCCTTTTTTGACTTCAATACGTCTAAATTAATATGGACTGACGTAATTTTTTTCGCTTACCTGTTGTACGTAGTCCCTGAAGTGAGATCAGCTAAATATTATCACCTGCATCTTTTTAAACTGCCACGAAGGGATATTTTTGCTGCTGTCAGAATTGAAGCGCGATTTTTGTATTGAAACAATAATTTATCTCTTTTTTAAATGTTTTGGGGGGTTTGGGTTTTGGGGTTTGTCAGAATTAATACAATTTTTCTTTTGAGAGGAGGAGGGAGGGAAGAACACAAATATTTTGGGGTTAAAAATAAAAATGTAGGATTTAATTGCTATTTTTAAAATTTCCTTCTTTAAACTCTTTTTTCAATTTGGGCGGAGATGGATACATCAATTAAACAATCTTTATTAAAAAATCTATTATAGTTTTACTCTCTAGTTACAACGTTTTGGATTTTTAAATGTTATTTTAAAGTTTCTGTCTTTTACACCATTAAGAGTGAGTAGAGGGAAAAGGACGAGGGCGAGGGAGGTTATTTCAGAGTTTTTAATCAGAGGTGGGTCTCTTTGTTTTTTTTTTGGAATTCTTCATTATTTTTGTGTGTTTCTTTAAAATTTTAAAGATTTTATAATAATATATATTTATATTTCATTCATTTTTTAATTTTTGGTACTTTGTTGTTGTTGTTGTCTTGTCATTAATTAATTATATAAAAATACTTAAGGCATTTTATATGTAACTTGATTTTCGTTATTCATTTCATTCACTTAGTCAATGTTTTTAGGAAATACTTAAGAAGGAATTTTTGAGTTGTTAAGTTTTTTTATGTTTATCTTGATTATTTATGTTTTTAAATGTTGTTCGCTTGGTTTGTGTAAGTTTTGATTATTTAAAATAAAAAATAAAACATCATTTAGATTTTTTATAATATGGTTTTGAAATCATGCTGTTGAAATTACAATGTGGACGGAATTTTTTTAAAATAGAATCTCATTGTTGTGTGTGATAAAGCAAATACATATTTTTTTCAAATGTTACGTACGGCATTTCTTAGCCTAACGAAATTAAAAATTGCTTTATTAACTTTGCTGTGAAATCTCTTACGAGGACGGTTTGTGAATGGGGAGATGTTGGCATTATGGAATTTAAAAATCTTTTAATATTTCAGTTCTTTGATGTGTGTTTACACGTATATTAGCCGAGTAGGGCAAATTAGATCTCGACGCTTTCACTGATTAGAGCAGGTGATTATCAGCTGACTGCGCTATAAACTTTAAAGGTTAAACGAGTTGGTGGTGCAGTAAAAGTCAAAATTTTCTGTTAGACAGCCGTTGACGGAATATATTGTGATGCTGCTTATTATAATGGATTAGGTTAATGGGAAAGTGGAGCGAATATAAATTTTAAATGCGTATACTTAGCCAATGCCTTTCTTTGTACGTCCACCTCAAACACTGTCTACCTGAGATGTGGTGCCCTCTATTGCACTAACGATGTTCTGATCACCAATAAGGATATAAGCCAATGAGTAAAGTGAATTAAACATCTACCTTTAGTTGGCAGCCCCAACAAGGGAATCGGAATCGGTTTAATCTGTCATTGATCTTAAAACTCATTCCGATTTCAGAAATCGATGCGGCTCTATGCTTCCTATAGGAGTAAGAGGTACAACTATATTGATATGTTTGCTAATTAAACTCTGTTAATGTGATTAATATTAAGAGATTAAAATATCTTTAACATTCTACAACTGGTCCGTTGTGCTACGGAAACACTCCAATAATTATTCGTTTATAACGTTAGCATTTGCAATACTATTCTTGAATAATTGATATTGCACAATGCAATTGCATGTTAGTAGGTGACACAATATTAGTAGGTGGCACAATATATTGAACAGAATCAAAATTTCTTTAATTTTTATATTTCACGAAAAATTAATTTTTCAATTGACTTAAACATATGTAAATATGTATGTATGTATGCATGTGTGGAGATTTTGTTTACCTTAGCATACACATATTGTAAAAAAAGTTGCGCCATTTTTTTGTTTAAAAATATTGAGCAACTTATTGAGTAGTGTGTATCAAAATAACAATAATAAATAAAATAAAATACTCAATAATATTGTGTGTAATAACATGTATGGTTGCCTTTACAATGTGTAATATTTTTTGAAAAATTTAAATTTTTTATAAAACTCATATTTTTTAAAAGAAAATTGTACGTAAACTTGATTTGCGGCATTCCTCATTGTAATTTCTATGTTTTTCGGGATTTTTCTTAATTTTTTTTAATGTAAAAGCGTGTTAAGGTTTTGCAACTCGTAGGTAGTATTATTATCATAAATATAAATATGTATTATTAATCTATGTATATTGCTGTTTAGTTAATTTTTTATTTATTCAATTGTTTTTCATAAATGCATTTATAAGATTTGTGGGTGTTTGTAGTACAAAGTTGGGGAGCAAAATGGTGGACATTTGATTAATTTTTTGCTTTTTAGCTCCTCAGGTTCTTGGACTTTTGAGCTTGATTTTTTAATTTAATGCATGAGTGACTTATATATATATTTTTTAGTGATTTTATTTGGAATGATTTTATTTAAATGCTTAAAACTAAATGGTATAAAATCTTTGTATTTTCATGTGAATAATTGATGAGTTTTTGTTTTATGTTTTTACCATAATTTCCATTATTTTAGTTTTAAGATTTTTCATTATTTCATTTCATCACATTAATATAAGGTTCTTGGTATGATATTTTTCCATTACAATTTTTATAAGTATATTTATGTAGATATATATTTTTTATTTGTTTGTAATATTTTATTATTTTGTTGGAAAAAAAATAAAAGAAAAAATTATAATCTTTATTTTTAACTTTTTTTTCTTATTTTAACTTAAATAATGCTTCCATCTAGTATGAAATTCAATGTTTATTTTTGAGTTTTCTCTACAATTATTTATAAGAGATTGATTATAATTTTTCTTTATATAATTATTTTTGTTTCTTTGAGTTAATTTTAATTTTAAATTATAATGGCACACCAAACGCACGCAATTCGTTTTAATTCATTGTATAGATTTAACACCATCAGTTTAGTTTGTCTCTTTTGTTTTTTTTTTTAATATTAATTTTAATTTTCTTTTTGTTTCTTATTTCTTATTTCTATATACATACATACTTATATTAAGATTAGTATTTATTATTGAAATTAAATATTAAAAAAGTGCAAAATAATGCAAAATTGTTTGATGTTAGAAGACATTTATAAAAAGACTTCAAAAGTATCGCGAATATTTTTTTTGTATCTTGCTGTGCCTCTAGCTTTTATTTTGAAATGCCAAATAAATATATGTCCATATATCCTGTAAGCTTGTTGTTCACAAAAGCTTTCATTAGGTTTTCGTAAGCTTTAAGCTTTACTTTAATTTTATTAAGAAGATTTTTAAAGAAATGAAAAGTAATGACTCTCCATTTTTTATTTTAAAATACATTCATTTTGCTTAAATCCACTTAAGATTGTTTTTAATTTATTATTTTTAATAAAACATTTCTACACTATAAGGCAAACCGTTAAGTAAATCCTACATGATTGATGATTACAAAATTATATTATATACTTTTATTCGATTTTTTAAGTTTTCATTTATTCTGTTTAAAATTGGAAGGATTTTTAATTATAAACTAGTGTTATATATATGTATATATATATATTTTTGTTTTATTTTAATTCTGTTTTACGTTAAAGATGTTTCACAACCACATAATTCAATTATTTACAGAACGAAAAATATTGCTTTTCAATGCACATTTGAAGCAAGACTACGTAAGGATTGTTTTGGAATGGCCTCACTCAAATTACTGGAGAACTTAATTTAACATTGAGTTTTTTTAACTCCTTGCACCGAAATTCAATATATTTTAAAAATTAATTCATTGTTTTCCTTTTTATTTCGGAGGCAGGACCCCTAAAAGAAATACTTTACATGTCCAATTACGTAAATATTTTTTCATTGCCAAATATAGATTATAATCATAAATTATTTCCAATGAATTCTTTATAATCACTTTATTGATATCGAATGGCAGAGTTTGGATGCAGATTTTTATTATTTTATAGTGATATTATTGAACACTTTCCAGTTATGTCGGGCGGCCCTGATTGCGTTATCAGAGAATGCAATTGCCTTTTTCTCTCCGAGTTCAAAGCAAGAGCTGCAGTTCGAGAAACTATAAAATTTTTTCTGATTCATAATTTTTTTTAGAACAATTTTTATATATAAAAAAATTTTCATATCTCGATAACAGCGTCATTTTTTGTACATCAACGATAATCACATCTCTTCTTGGTTTGGATCCAACTATTTACCTCCAGAAAACGTTATTAAAATCGCTCGATTTATATGCATACATTTATACACATGCATGCATGTGCATGTGTATGTATATTGTAATCAATTTTAGTTTTAAGTGACAATTTTTTTTTAATTTTTCGTTCCATTCCGTCTAACAGAATTTTGAACCAGTTGCCATTTTTTTTAAATTTCAAAGTGATTTTTTTTAATTTTATTTACACATATAAACAATTTTGCATTATTTTTGTTTTAAAATTTGGTTTAATTTTAAAACTATTGATCCATTAGACTTTTAAGATTTTACAAATTTTAAAATTACAACTCTACATTTAATTTTAAGTTTTAAATTATTTTTAGGGAAATTACATTTAATACATTAAATTTATATATGTATATTTTTTGTTGTAATTAATGCGTACATTCAAAATTTTACTTTTGTGAGATTCTGTTTGTTGTCACAATCATTTTATAATTTTCTAAATTGTAATTATTATATTTTTTTATTTAATTATATTTATAACATAGTTTGTACAATCAAGTAATGATTATGGCATTTCATATTTTGTGTGTGTGTGTATTTGTGTTAATTTTTTCCTCAATAATTAATTGAAAATAGTTTTGATTCGCCTTTTAAGGCAAATAAAATTTATTTCGTGTGATCTTTGTTATTATTATTATTATTATTATTATTTGTTTTTAAGTTTCAATTGCTCATTTTTTATTTATAATAAATTTATGTAAATACAAAAATCACAGAGAATTATATGATTATAGTTTTAATTTTCCAAATATTTTATTTATGCAATTAGGAATTTTTTTATATTTAGAGAATTTGTTATTAATTTAGGGTATTTTTTTAATTTTAATTCTAATAAATTTTTTAAATGATTTATAGTTTCTTACATAGTTTTCACATAATTAAAATTAAAAAAACAAAATCTAATTTCATAATTATGTATGTAGTGTATATAAACACAAAGCAGGCATTTCACTACTTTCCATATACTCGTATATTTGAGATATCGTAAATAATTGCAGAGTGGGTTTCTTTTCAATATTCAGTTCTGTAATGAGCTTGAGAAAAATTGCATAGAAAAATATTAGCAGTTTTTTGACTTATATTGGAAATAGTTCACGGCAAACCGTATTCCATCAAAATTTATTTTTTAATAATTTAGTAATAAGTGTAGTTGACAACACTTTAAAAATAAGTTTTATGCACAGGTACCGTCATCTACACATTCATTTTCTTTAGTAGATCCTGAATGAGCTCTGGTATTCTTCCTCAAACAATTTCTTGGGGCTTTACATACATAAATATATATTTTTACTTTTTGCGATGTTGTTATAAAGAGTTGTATTTTGAATTATATTTTTGTTATGCATCGGCTTAAAACCCTTTTAAGACCCTTGTACTCATTTTATACATTTCACGGTTATTGCTTTTAGTCCTTTAATTATTTAATTGCACATTAATTATGAAATTGATATTGATGCAATACTTTCTAAAGTTCATATCGACTTCTTATCAGAGAATGACGGTTCGGAACATTTCTGCCCTTGGATTGGGTGAATCAAAGCAAAACAAAAAAGTTATAATAAGTTGTATAATTTCAAGAACGAACTCTGTCGAACATTCTCAAATATTTATTCGAGTCATATTCCAAATTAATGTCCCTATGGATACCATCGAAATTTTCTTTTTTTTAAGTAACACAAGATACGGTTAACATTCGTTTTATGTTTCCAACAGTTTATAACTTCAATAGGATAGAGTGTGAAATGCCTGATTGTTATAAGTTCAGTTTGTTTTCTATTTATTATTATTTTTATTTCTTTGTTTAAAATAAATCTATAAATTGCTAAAATTATATTCATATGTGTATTTAGAGGTTTTTCTAATTCTTTCAATTATTATCATTTAAATATTATCTTTGTTTTGAATATTAAATTAGAATTTTGAATTTTCTTTACATTCTTTTTAGATTTTCATCCGCGTTTTTCGGAGTCACTTTTAAAAATCATTTCCATTGTTAATTTTCATAAATTTAATCAGCTTTATTTTTATAATTATTAACTTATTCATTTATTTATTTATAAGTTTGGTGTCGCATGTTTGCTTTTCTGTTTTCCCAGTTTCATTTGGTTCCCTAGAAATTGGCCTTGTTATATGATGTTAATTTACCAAAGTTTTAAAACTATAAAACAACCAATTTTTTGCTTAATTTTTAATTATTTATAAATATAATTAAAAAGCCTTCATTAGGAAAACTGTTGTAAGAAACGTTATCAAAGTTGTTTTTTCCACTTTTTTCTATTTTTTAATCTTAACAGCATTTAATTACATATAGATTTTTTCAATAACTTCTTTAAGAAAAGGTTGTTGTTGGTGGTGAGTTTCATACGTAAAGATATAAACTGAACCGTTCCCATCACGTGTTTCATCTTTCATCTACTCTACACTGGAGTGGCAGGGCACTGAGAAAAATGAATCGGTTTCAAAATAGTAATTACTTTTCATCTTTTGAACAGTTTTGTTTCATTTGATTAAAATTAGTTGTATTTCCAATTTTTTTACAAAATGATTCTTATAACACACAGACTAATATTTAATAAAAGTTTTAATAGTTTTTAGTTCATAGTTTTTTTTGTGGGTTGTAGTAGGTATTTATTTATAAAAACATCTAAGTATATTTGAATAATTTGGTAGAAAGTTTGTGTTGTTTATTTCTTCTTACCAATCAATTTTGTCTTTATCGGTACAGGGGTCGAAAATTTCGAAAAAAAAGTACTTAAATTGATAGCTGTATTCTATTTGTTTACCCAGCAAATTATATTTTCTTTTTGTACAATCAAGTTTTTTGTGAAAATAAAGAAAAATAAGAAATTAATTTGCACTTCATTTTGTAAAATTATAAGCTTTTTATAAAAAAAAAATTAAAAGGAAAATTGACAAAAACTAGTATTAAGATAACCATACACTTGCAACATTATTGTACAATAAAATTCCATGTGTGTATATTATATTAGTAGGTGTCACAATATATTGAACAAAAACGAATATCTTTTGATTTAAATCGCACAAAGAGGAATATTTTATAATGTGTTGAACAACATTTTCTTTTGTATTTTTTTTTATTCTTTGACTTTTACATGCATATATTGTAAGGAAAGTTGCACTATACATTTTGTTCAAAAATATTGAGCAACTTATTGGGTAGTGTGTAGCAAAACAATAATGAAGGAAATAAAATACTCAATAAAATTGTGTTGCATATGTGTGTTGTCTCTAGGGCTTTTTATCTTTATAATTTTCCACGACACGCGAAAAATAATTAGTAGATAGTACTGCGCAAATTTAATATAAAAAATATAAAGTGGGGGGAATTATCTATCGGATTGAACAGTAAATTTTTTTTTATTCCATTATAATTGTAGAAGTGAAAGACATTTAAATTGAAATATTTAGATAAAGAACTAATATTTTTTATTTGAAATTTAAACTTGTCTCATGCTAGTTGCGAATATTCTACTTTTGAGCATAGAAACAGAATAGATAATAAAATTTTATTGACTTATAGAAAAATAGTTTTGAATAGTTTTTTTTCGAATTGCGTTTTTTTAAATGTCGGTCGCGGTTAAGGCAAATTTTACGACAAACGTTACAATTATTAAAACAAATTTTTTTCTTTTTTTCCATAAGCAAATTAAAGTTTAATTTTATGAATTCAAATGAAAAATCTGAGCCAAACAGGTAGATCTGAGAAATACTTTTTATTCGAATGAGTACAACGAATTTTCTATCTTTCTCTAAATTTTTCTAAATTTTGCAACAAGGTTCCAAACTTGTGTTGTGTTTTAATTCCCAAACAAATTTTGGTATTATTTCAAATAGATATTATTTAAACAAAACAAAATTTCTAGGAACAAATTCTATTTAAACTTGGCAAAATGCCAACTCAAGAATGTTGCCAAAGAAAATCGATAATAAAAACGCTTTTGCTCAGCAACAACAAGCAAAATACTCGTAATACGTAACGTAGAAACAACAACAGCAAAAGTCAACGACTGACGTGAAATGTATTATTGGAGAAGAAACCAAATTTGCAAGAGAAAATACATAGATTTCTATTCAAATAATAAGTTTTTTATTATTTAGGCGATTACGCTCGTGTTTCGTCAAGTTTTTTACAAATTAATGACAAATAATTGTTTAAATAAGTATGTATGTGTGTATGTGTAAGCATGTGTATATAACATACATAGATAAATACATATGGCTTTAAAAATAAAAAGCCATGTGTACATTTGTTTGGGAAAAACAAACAAAGTGCGATGAAAATTTTTTCTATTTTTATTAATACTGAATAATACCCTATAAATTTATGAAATTCTACAAGAGGTTAACAACGGCTCTTCCTGTTGTTTGTTTTTCGAATATGAATAATATGTATTTATGCACATACGGACATACGATATTTAAATGCACTCAGACTGCATTTACACATAAGCATTTTTTCATGAAAGTTGTTGCATGAAACTTTATCTATTTGCCAAATATACTCATAAGGTAGAGTCAAACAGTTAAAATTTTGTTAGAAACCGTATGGAATTTTGTGTGTTGCCATTTTTTGTTATCCCGTTTGCTTCAATCTCTCATCTATCAGAGAATGAAAGAAGTTGCATGCAATAAATTGCATGAAAATATGCATAGTGTAAATCGAGTCTTGGCTAAATAATTCAGTAAATTTAAAAGCGGCCCTATTAGTCGCTTCTTCTACAGCGTTAAACTTTATAAAAAAGTTTTTGTTTGGGATACTTGGATTACAATTTAGTTTTGCGTTACATTCGGCTTTTTAACAAATTAATAGTTAGTCAAATATTAAATAGTTGAAAATATAAGCAAATAGTTTATATAATATAATGAAATAGTTAATGGGCAGGGAACATCCCTCCTTCCTGCCTATTTCACTAGTAGTGAGTGCGAACATTTTTATTCCTTCTATAATTTTACATCTCCTTTGGTGCAATTGAAAAAAAATATAATACAGTTTATTAATTTTTAAGAGCGACGATTTATAATAAACAGATATAACTTCAGTGAACCGAACCTCATTCGTGGTTGCTACAAAAGCACAAATAAGCAATTAAAATTTATGACGTTCAGTTGCCACAAATACGATCATTTCTAACACCGACACCGACAACTAAGTTTCTGTAATAGTTGGGTAAAGAAATAATAGTTCTTTTCGCTGATTTTCTGGTACTTTTGAATTTCATGTATTTTTTTTTTCAAAGCATTTACGAACATTTTCTTACTCTACCAGCAAACTTTCAAAATGAACTTCATAAAATTTAAGTAAAATTGTTACATTTGATATGTATATTTAGGCCCATTATCACAATTTTCCTTCCAAGTTCTCGATATTTAAAGTGATCTTTTACAACAAATGTATATACTGGAATGAAGTCACTTTTGGTTCATGTCATAAGTAAATTTGGGTCATGTCTTAGCAAAAAGTAAAGAAATTTTAGATAAACGAAATATGTTCCGACACAGAAGCTTTAACAATTTCTATACATTTCTTTTTTGCGACATCTTATTATTATTATTATTATTTTGATATTAGTTTTCTGGTGATGAAAGCTTTCAATGTACTTGATATATTTGTCCCTTCCTACTATGATCTCGAAAAAATCCGAGTTTAAAATTTTTTTAACGTCAAAATTTGCACCATCTGATATACTTTGGGCTGTTCATTAATAAAAGTTTTTACTAATTGTTACTGGAAATTGTTCGCGTTAACTCGAAATATTTGTAACGAGAGAGAGAGAGAGAGAGAGAGAGAGTGAAAAAAAACTGGACTGTTTATTTACTTTCCTAGTAAAAACTTGTAATGAGAAAGTAACACGCAAACTTACAAAATTTCTGTCCCAAATTCTCAAAACTAGAAAAGAGTAAATGAACGCTTTCCTAGTAATAAGTAATAACTAAAGTAGACACAATGCTTCATTCAATTGATTTGAAAGTTCGATTTTCTAAATTTATGAAAAATTTTATCTTTCGTCGCAAAAACTTTGTTTTTAAAAATTCACAGAGAAGTATTTCCAATTCCTTCGTTGAATGAAGCATCCATCATCCACTGTCCCCAAAGTCTGTCTGCACAGCTTAGTTCGCAAAAATACTGGCACATTATACATTTTATTTGATATTGGATGGATGTCGTTTATTTTCTCAAAAAATTCATGTTTTGTTTGTAAAAATTTTTAAATACTTATGATTTCTTCAATATTTTCAAGTTTTTTTTTCAAAACAATTTTAGAAAACTTACTTTTGTATCTCATTTTCTTACGCTCTTTTCTCACTCTCTCGTTTTACTAGTAACATTTTTATAACACTTTTAGTATCTCAATTTCTTACGCTCTTTTTCACTCTCTCGTTTTCGAACACGTGAGCACTTCCCAGTAACAATACTAACAATTAGCAAAAACTTTTAGTGAATGAACAGGCTTAGCAAAACAAGTTTATAAAGAATTTCGTAATATTAAAGTCTTCGAATTAAACTATAGGGAATATTGTCCTGTTAATTTTTAGAATCAAAAGGATTGTTGTTAGCGTTTGAAAAATAAATTTTTTCTTAAATTTGGGAGTAGAAAACAAGAAATGTTGATAACAACTGAAACAACTTGTGCATCTACTTCAGTTACAAATTGTTACTAGTAGACCGTTCATTTACTTATTTATAGTTTTCGGAATTTGGAAGAGGAACTAATGCAAAGTTTTTGTTACTTTATCGCTACAAGTTGCTGCTAGGAAAGAAGATATTACATATATGGCAGTTTTAAATGCAAAACCCATAAATTAAAAGCACGATTAGTTTCCGTTTAGCTAATCTGTCACTTTCAACTTAAAGTAAAACTTATAGTAACGAAGAAGCAGTGTTGGTAAGTCATTATAAAGGGCAAGTTTGTGCGTCGTATACTAAGAGTATTTAAATCAAGATTCATAACAAATTTTCACATAGGAAGAAGGTGCTCTGCACCTTAAATATGTAGTTATTGGCACTTTCTGCACAACCATGTAGAACTTCTTAATGTTTTACTTTTATAGTAAATAAAATTCCTTGCTTTACGAAGGTAGAAGCGATAATAGTGCGTGATATACCAATGCTACAAGATGCCAGAGTAAATGCTATATTGAGCAAAGCGAGTTCTTTTATTTATGATAATTTTCAGTGTTTTGCGAGTGCTTCATGTTTATGAGAATTTTTTGACGAACAGCTCTCCATGACAATAAATATTTGTTTTTAATGTATTTTAGTGTACGATAAATTTCCACAATTTGTGCAATGAATTTAGAAAATGTACCGATTTTCTTTTAATAAATTTCCCAGCATCGGTTCCCATTTAATTCAAAATTTCTTAAAGCACAAATAAAATTTCAATAAGCTCAAACAAATTCACAAAGAAAAATAATATTAAATACAAAAAAGGTCTTAAACACGTCTTTTTCACTCGGCAATTTTAATTCAACTGGGATAAAGATAGAGAAAACATGTAATCTTCTTTCTATCTTCCTCACAGTTGAATTAAAAGTTGGGTATTATAAAAAATAGACAAACAATTACCTGGGGTACATACAAGTCAAGCGAAGCTTGATGCGAGTATGTGCTACAAAAGCAGCTTGAGTAATAGTTTGTAGCACGTTGTAGTTTCTTCTCACTCGTCAAGTTTTCTCGTTCACGTTTCAATTTAGTTGGGAGAAATATAGAGAATGGGATACATGCTCTCAATATCTTTCTCCAAGCTTAATTGAAACTTGCGAAAGAAATCTTCATGTGCGTAAACCAGGCAATTAACCATATTATTTTTTTTTAATCACATTTTTCAAATTATATTCGCCAATGGAAAGTTTGTGCATTTTCGGATCTTTATCTGTTTTATTGTGACTTTGTATCGATAGATTTTTTAAGTTTTTTTTTCTTCTTTCTTTGGCAACTCTACCCTCCAAATATGGGAAATATATGTTAAAATACATACATACACACATAGGTACTCGTATTAATTGTATTATTTTCGCACTAATTCATCCTCACAATGCTATTTATAAATTAAAATTGTATTTGCAATTTCGCATAGAAAATTAAGTGCAAATAACCCAAACGAACGCAAAACAAAAAAATATACTTGATAATTTTAATGCTACAAATGTTATAAAATAAAAAGACAAGGTTTTTTGTTTGTTTTTGTTCAAATTGAGCACAAACCTTTACAAAAGATCTGCACTGCAATTATTTATTTGAATATTTCGGATTGATATTTTTCCAGGCTATTTAATGTTGTTTCTGTTGGTGTATTCGAATTAAGGTAATCAATATGTTGGTTGTTCTTTACAAACAAATATACATATTCAAGTATAAATTTAATCAAAGTTTTGTTTCTATTACAATTTCGAAGTATTTAGAAGTTTATTGATTGACTTTTCTTTACAAACAAAGTTTTCAAAATATTTTGTTTTACAATTTTTTTGTTTATTTTATTGCCAACTTCAAACTTTGTGTTGGCAATAAAATGTTTTTTTTTTCAACATTTTTTTTATTCCGTTTTGTAAATAGTCGTTTTCCAAATGTTTTTCGTTACATAAAATTATTTTTTTTATTCATTTCTTCTTTTTCCATTATATTTGATATACTTTGTTTTTGTGTCTTGATATTGTTTCCTTAATCTTCTTTATTAATTTTAGTGTTATTTACTTCAATTCTTGTTGGGATTTTTAACAATTCAAAGAAATTTGAGAAGAGGAAATGAAATGTTTTATAATTTTTCTATCAAGAGGATTTTGTTTAGTTAATTTGTTTATTTTAAAACTCTGCATTTATCACACATAATTACATTTTTATGTTTAAACAGCAAAAAACGAGAAATAAGCCAATATTACAAAAATTAATAAGAAAGTCACTCTATGAATCTACAATTTAAATGCACAAAAAGGGGAAAACAAAATGTTACTCGTACTTAGATTATTTATTTAAGGGCAAGATTAGAAAAAACACATTTCAAACAAAATTTGAATTTGTGCTTTTAAAAAATGCTGTCTTTAACTGGAGTTGTTTGTTAGTTGTTTTCCATAAAGTGTTCTTTTTAATTTCGGACTATTGACTTATTCAAATTTTTTTTTTTTAATTTAGATTTTTTGTTTGGAAGTACATTGTATATTTAAAAAGAAATTAAAATGTTGTGTTCTTGTAGAGTAATATTCGAGTATATATTGTAATAGATGTTTTTTTTAATACACTCTTTTTTATGAATAAATAAAATTTTAAAATATTTATTTTTTATTTCTGAAATATGTTCAAAAATTTTATAATTTAACACATTTTTAATAAAAGCATACACATTTTAAAAGTTAATTTATTTAATAATTTCTTTTGAAAAATTTGACGGCTAACACATAGACCACACTGAAACAATTTCGATCGATTCTGATGATTTGGTTTAGAAATTATTATTGTACAATACTTGAAATATATACAAAAATAAATACTTAAGGTACTCTCTTTCTCAAAATAGAGACGTCAAACTACATATAAAAAAAAATCGTTCGGAACATTCAGAACGAATGGGTGAATTCACCTTTAGACTGAAAAAAGATGGAAAAAGAAAATTTAGAGAGGAAACTCATCAACTCTTACAACCAGAAGTACATATTTATTTACGAATCAATTCAACTTTAGATCGAAATGGTTATATGTAGCAAGCCCATAATTTGGCTGTTTTACTATTTGACCGTCTTTTTTAAGGTAGTGTAATTTTAAGCTTGCCGGGGAATAATTACAATTAAAATAAAAGTATTATAAATGGTTGTGTATTTAAGTCTTTGTTAAAGCTTGTTTCACAATGTTTTGTTTGTTTTGTTTTTTAATTTATTAGATAAAAAAATAATTATAGTATAATTAAAATTTTTAGAAGTTCGTAATAGTAAAATAAAAATAATGATAATTTATTGCATTCCAACAAAATCGAAAGTTTGAATTTAATATATTTTAGCCAGTGGTCTTTTAAACCGATTTTATGTTTGTGTTTTCATTAATTAATTCTCTTAATTAAAAAAAGAAAAACATTTCTGTTTAATGTAATTTTGTACTTTTTGGTGTTTAAGAGTAAAAATATTTTTATTTGATTTTTTTCAATATTTTTTAAAATTTTATTTTTTTATTTTATTTTTTTTTTACAAAACATGAACTCCTTTTAAAAGATTCTGGCCAAAAACTATGTGAAAGTGAAACTGAATTTTTTTTGTTAGTTTTTAATTAAAAAATAAAATGCAAAATTCTTTAGATGTTTTTTTCTATAAATAAAGAGCACTGCTCCTTCTTTAAACTTAGGATTGCATACAAATATCACGTTTTAATAATTTCATTTAATTCATTTAAAATTTTTAATTTTTAAAGAAAAGCTTTAAAATTTACAATACAAGAAAACAGATAAAACTTAAGTCATTACTTTATAAAACGCATTCCAACGTTAGATTTGCACAGAAAACAATGAAAGTAAATTTAAAAATTTTATTTTTTATATTCAAGTTACATTGTTTCGTTTATAAAAGACCAATCACAACGCACAAAAACTTCGGTTGCGAAATAGTTTGTATCGAAAATAAAAAGACATTTTTAAAGTTTGCTTTTCCTTTCCATACAATTTCTGCGTTGCTTTGCGCTTTAGAAAATAACGCACTTAATTTTGTTCTCAACACTTATAGTATATATACATACATATTTAGTGCAGTTTATGACAATCTACAATTTGGTACAAAATGAAGTGCATTTTTGATATTTTTGGCTTATAATTGTTAATATTTTTCATTATTCGTTAAAAACTTTATGGTTTTAAGATTGTAAATCATAATTTGTAAAGGGACGTTTACTTATTTTTTTTCGAATTTTGCATGTTTAAAAAAATAATATTAACCTTAAAATCTTTTGTTTATTATGTTAATAACACATTAGCAGTTTTTTCTAATTTATAATTCTTTTTAAGTTTTATTAAAATCGTCGATGTTTTCAACTCTTTAGGTTTATTGAGATTTTAAATACTATTAATTTGAGTTTTACGTTGTATTTGCAGTTGCCTTTCAACTTTTATTTAAATTTAATTTTTTATTAAAAAATAACTAGATTACATTATTAAAGTTTCAGTTTTTTTATTAAATAATTTATAATATTAAATGCTAACAAAAACAAGGTACTGGGTTTAAGTTTGTAAATGTTTTCTTTAGATTTGGTTACAAATACACTACGAGAATCAAATAAAAAGTAATACATGTCTAATATACATATCATTTCTTTACACATCGTATAATAATATATAAAATAGACTTGGGCGGTGTTAAAAAAAGAACAATAGCACATTGTTATGTTGTATCCCTTAAACATAAAGAATATTTTAAGATTTTTAAAGAAACGATAAAAAATAATAAATGATAGATTATTGACTACAGTTTTAATTTGAAGAATCCTGAAATCAACAAGAGTCTTTAATGTAATTTATCTATAGCTCTTTCATACAAGTCTATTTTTTCATATTGATTAAAATCACTATATTCCTTTAAATATTGCATTAGTAATTTAAATAGTTTTCAAGTGTTTTATATAATTTTTTCTTATATTTTCACCAAAATATATTTTTCTTGTCTAAACTTGTTTAAAAGTGGTGATTTAATTATTAATTGTACTTAAAAAAATAATAATAATGATAATAAAAATAGAAAATAAAAATAATAGAAATATTTTTCTTTTTAAAAATTAATTACAAAATTTAATCATCACATTTGTTTTAAAAACATTTTGAATAGCTTATTTTTACCATTATAATCACTTAAAACTTAGGCCTAAGTTGAAACTAATTTTTTTTTTACAAATTAAAGCAAAAAAGGCCCAAGTTTTCAAATGTTTTATGTCATTAATTTACATTTACAAAAAATAATTGTTAAATAAAATAAAATAAAATAATTTATTAAAATTAAAGAGAGTTTAAGAGATAAAATAAAGGCTCAAATAAACGAGAGAAGTATTCTTTTCGAAAATAGTTTTAAAAAATACAAATAAATTATTATTTTCTGTCAAGAGCAAATTTAAAAAAATGACTATTTGTTTTCTTTAACAAAATATCACAGACAATGACCCCAAGGTACACCCAAACCTGACAAAAAATGAAATCAATACAGCCCATAGAGCAAATAATTTTTTTTTATTTAGTACAAGAAACGATTTAATAAGAGAATCGTAGGGCGCAGTAGAGTAAGCCTAAAGCATTACAACACAGTAATAAGGTAATTTAAGCATTGGTGTAGTTTTTAGTAATCAAATTTGATAAACCTAAAAATTTATGTGGCACATACTGTTTTCGCACAACAAAAAATGCAAATTATTGTTGATCAGGAAAAGATTTTGCTGGAATATATAGAATATCTTGTTTGAAGTAGAGAATACAAGATATTAAATTGTTGCTTAGTTGATTAAGTAACTAATTACCAAGCCTGGCAGTATCTTTTAAATTAATATTATCATTTAATAATATTTAAGTCCATTTCACACGATCCTACTAAGTATAAGGACTCTTCAAAAACTCATATAATATACGAAAATGTGATACTATGAAAGCAATTTGTAATGTAAATGTCAAATTTACATCCCATAAGACAACATGATCATTTTTAAAAAATGTTCTAGTCATTATGATTTTTCATTTTATCAGAGCTCTATTTTTACAAAGGCAAATGAAAATAAAATTACAATTGAAGAAAAATACAAGCCAAGAGGACAATATGCATTTATTTCAGCTGAACAGCTAATTTATTTTCTGCTCACATTTTCATTTCGGTCATCGTTGTATTAAGATTTTTTTTACAATTATAACAATATTCTTTTGATTTCACTCATAGAATCCAACAAAAATCTCATGATCTATATTATAGTGTGAAACGGCCATTAAAGTAAAGTAAAGAAAATAAATTGCATACTTTAAAATATGAAGGTCAAACTGTTAAACAATATAGAAAATTGTTTAAATGTTCTTCGTTTTAACCTTGTTTATTTTTCATTTTCGTTTGTTTAATTTATTTTATATAAGTTGCCATCATTGATCAGATTTATGGGACAGCAACACGACCTCAGTTCGATTACGAAAAAAGCACTGCACTTGGTAACCCAATTGAGGTTCGTTTGCTATGCATAATTGATCGGTTACTTTTTACATATGTATGTGTCATAATGTTCCATTTTATGCTCCTTCACTTTAATTTGTATTTGAAATTTTCTTTTTATGTACTCTCTTTCGTATACAAGAGCCTTTGGGAAGAAATTTTGATGAGTCTGTTTTTCGTTCGAAAGAAATTGTTGTCGAACCGAGTACGCCTGTCGAATCGTTTTTCTAAATTCTCTACTTTCTATAACTCCTTAAAATGCGTCATATGTCGAAAATTTTGTCTTGCTATCGCTGTCAAATAATTTCGTAATCGGTTTCTTTTGATTTCCGAAAATTCTTTTCAAACCTTGCTTGATAAAAACATATGTACATATTTAGATTCGGCGGCAAATTCCTCAATGTCCTCACACGGACAGCATTTAGTCTTTTTTTTTAACATAATCTCAACCTTAATTAATAGGATCTATGATGTAAATGAAATAAATTTATTTTTTTTTCTGTCAAAAGGGAATGGTAACATAATTTTCTATTACATTAATTTATATTAAACAGTTATGTATATTAAGATTGTCTACACGTGAAAGGTAAATATTCTAGATTTTGTGGTAGAAAAATTACACACATTTAATTTATTTCATATAAATATAGTTGACATTGCAGGCCATTCCTGGAACTTACCGCTAATATCAAGCTCGACTTGAGACGAATTTTTAGATTAAAATTTTTTTCGATAACTATTCTTACGTCATTCGACGCAGTTTAAAAAATACACAAAAAGTCACTAATTTAGAAAGCCGTTTCAACAAAAATATTAGGAAATTGTTTGAAAATTTTCGACATCAAAATCTCTCGCAACGTATAAACAAATTATGATCAAATTGGCGGCATTTAAAGCAGTTTTTCAAATTTTTAAATATGAGTGAACTCGTCTTTTTTAGAGTTATTCAAAATTTTCGACATACATAATATGTAAATAAATAAGTAAAACTAAGTGTGAAATATTTGTTAATTGCTACACATAATTGATGATAGATATTGCAAACAGAAAAAAAGACAATAAAAATTATTTAAAAAAATAAAAAGAAGTTATTAAATGAGGAAAGCGTAGTAAAAGCAATTAAAAAATACAATATTTACAAATCTAAAAAAAGTATTTTGCCTACTTTTCACTTCGTTTTCTTTTTTCTGTTCTTTTACAATCAAATATCAAAGCTTTTATACGCGTCAATAAAATAATGTTTAGTGAGATTTTTGTTTTATATATATATATATATATATATATATATATATATATATATATATATATATATATATATATATATATATATATATATATATATATATATATATATATATATATATATATATATATATATATATATATATATATAAGTGGGAGAAAGGGGTGGGTAGGCGGTCATTTGAATAAATAATAAGACTTATTTATCTTAAACAAGAACAGAATAGTATTTTACTAAAATTAAATTTTTAAAGTTGAATTATACTGCTGGTGATCCTGCTAATGTCATTATATTATTATTTTGTTGCAGTTGTTGTAGTTGATAGTGCTTCTAATTTTTGTCGTTAAAGCTGTTGTAGTTGTTTATAGTTTATAGATTTCAAGGCTTTTTTGCTGGTTGAACTGTTTGATATACCCTCTGCTTTTTGTTGTTGTTGTTGTTGCTGCTGACGTTTTTACTAAATCTCATTTAACGGGCAGGAGGGCGGTTCCTTGTATAATTTTTTTTTTGTTTTTGTTTTGAAAAAGCCTCTTTATTATCCGTTTCTTTATTTATTTATTATTATTATTATTTTCAAGTCTTTTGAGTTTTAGAAAAAGGATTTAATATTTCAATTGTATTGCATTTGTTGTTGAGTTGTTAAGCTTTTTGTATTAAGAGTTTTGCAAATGTATTGGTGGGCTTTTTTTCTTTTCTACCTTTAATTTTATCATTTTGTCTTTAGTTTTTGGTTTAAGATAGTTAATGTTTTTTTTTTTGTATTAATACAATCAAGTTGAATATCACTTTTGAAATTAAATTTAGTTGAGAAATGTCGTGATTGTTTTATTGATGAAACTTTTGTTTATGTTTGATTTGTTTTATATCTCACTGAATTAGAATTAATAAAAATTTTAGTTCTTTGTATTTTGTAGATTTTAAAGATTTTCTTCCTTTAAGTTTTTGGTTTGAAATTAAACAAAATTATTAATCTAAGTTCACAGTTGTTTTATTTTTTTAATATATTGATGATTATGAATTTTGCATTTTTTGGCATTTTGTTTTTGCAGTTGGATTATTAGTTTTTAACTTACGTGATGGATAGATAAGTATGTATGTTTGTTGTAATTTATATTTATTTTGCATCTTTTGTTTTAAAGTAAATATATATATAGTTTTTTAGTCGCTTTGTAATGAACTTGAGATCACAAGCACTAGCCAGACAGACGGAGAGTTGCTAGCATCCTTATTTCATGAAAATAAATTATGGAAATTGTGTCTTAAGGATTTTTAAAGTGAAAGTCCATTTTATGCAACTCCGCCGCTGAGCATAGAGTTATATTTTTGGATTATAGTTCAAGTGTTTTTAAATATGTATATTATATACTTATATGTTTGAATTGTTGACGGATTTTGTTGTTGTTGATGATGTTAAAACATTTTAAAACATTATGGTTGCTGTTGTTTTCTTCTTTTTTGTTTGTTTGTTACTATTTTCTGTTTATATTGACGTTTCTCTGCTGTTCTGTAGTTAACTAACAATGCGGTTACGATTGCACATTAAGCAACAATTTTAAATTGTGCGTATCAAAATCATCGAGCAAATTGCGCTTCGATGACTTGACCACATGGCCGCCATGGCTATGCGAATCATGAGTATAGCCATGGTGATGATGTTGATGATGGATATGGTGAGGTCTTGCAGCGGCAGCGTTCAAGACACTTTGGAGACCAGGACCAGCACTGCTGGCTACCTTTTCGGCACTTTTGGTACCTGTCCAATGTTCGGGTGGCTTGGGCAAAGCAGTAGGGGCTGGCGCATCAAAACACTTGCTGCCAGCAAAGTGAGTAAGGGCGGTGGGAATGAGAGGATGGGTTGGTGAGATCTTACCACCGCCAACAGACAGCAAAGGGCTTGAATGCTTTGAACGTGATTTGCGTGCCGAATTATTTCCGCCACTGCTAGTAATAATAGGTGATATACTAAGGCCTCCACCCAAAATTGAGGCGGGTGATTGATATGTGGACTGATGGTAGTTTTGAGGTGACCGCTGTCCACCATATCGCTTGCCTCCACTAGCGGACTGCTGTGGGCTGAGATTAGTAAAATAGTTGCCACTCTCGTTGTTGTGCTGCTGCTGAGGCGAACGCCTTTGCTGCTGATGTTGGCGTTGTTGTTTACGAATTGATGCAAAATACCCACTGGTGTTGCTTCCATTGCTATTCGAAGCCAGGGATGATACACTGGATGAGCTGCTGCTGCTGCTGCTATTTGAGCTAGTTGACATGGCAGAAGACATGTTACTACCAGGAGGAGAGCTACTCAGCATTGGCTGGTGATTATAATAATGATAATTTGTACTGTTGCTAGCAATACTGTTGGAATGTGCGCAAAGGGGTGGTGTTGATGTTGGTGAATTAGTACCACTGCCTCCGCTGATTTTACCGGCTCCTCCTGTCCCATTTTTCGACCGCGTTGATGCCGCCGCAGCAGCGGTTGCTGCCGTTGTCATTTTTAGATTTTTACTAACGCTATTGTGCGAGTATGTCATATTATAATTTTTATTGTTTTCAGATTTGGTTCTTGAGTAATTTTTGTATTTTATTTGTTATCTTTGTCTGATATATGTATGTTTATATATTTTTTATTATTCAAAACCTCGGTTTTGGATTTTTGTTTTTTAAATTAATTCTTATTATTAAATATCACACACAATAAAATCAACGCTTATTTAAATAAATGTGTTTTTCTTTTCTTTCGGCGAGCCTTCTTTCTTTATTCTTCCTCTTCTTCAACTTCTACGTCACTCTATCAATGTCTCGCACGCTTCCCTGGGCTCTTCCTCGATGTCTTACGACGTACTCTTTTTTTACTTCTTCGTCCTTATTTACAATTATATAATATATATATATGTATATATATATTTTTTTCGACATATATATATATTTGGGATTTATATATAATTTGTTATATTATCTTTTACTATTATTAATTTAATCAGTCTGTTGATTTGTTTAAACTTTGTTGTTATATTTATCCTTAGCTAACGCTTAATCGTCGTATCTTCCTTCTCTTCACTATCTGTTTCTTCACAAGCGTTACGTTTATATTATTATCCAATTTTTCGTCTTCTCCTTTGCCTTTTTAAATTGATGTATTTTATTGCGCACTGAACCTTGGTCCTTTGTTGAGATGAATTCAAATATGGGTGGGAAAAAAGAGAGAAACCAAATAAAACGTTTTGTTATAAAACACTTAAAAATAGAAGAAAATATTTACATACAAATGATGGGCGCTAAACATTATACATACATATGTACATGACCTGAAGGAAATGTCGAGAGTAAAACTGTTCTAGACTCTCAGTTTTAGCTGGTTCAACTACTGGTGACTTGAGCAATTAATATAAGTGAGCAATTAATATACTTAGATATTTAGCATGTGCATTTGTCTTTGAGAACTCGTTAGAAGAACTAAAATTATTGCTCATGGGAACCATATCGAGAAAATAGAACGCGAGATTCACTAGTGTATTTAAATAATTGTAGTCTACACTTTTTAACTTCTTTACTAGATGCAATAAATTTCGTTCACATAATACGAGTATTTAGTTTTTATTAAAGCCTTGGCAGGTTTAATTATACTCTTATATAAAATTTCTTTGTTTCCTAATTACAAATCTGATTTATGTCATAAAAACCAATATTAATTTTTGATTTTATGTTTGGTTATTTTTGTTAGTCTTTTATCAAGGTTAAGTCCCAGGCATTTAACATACTTACATACATATGTGGATTGTGGAACACTTATTACATTTAAGATTAACGGAGGGCTGTTTCTTGTCTTAACTTCTCAGTGGCAAAAAAAGACACCGACTGCAATGATGCAGAGCTTATCGCACAGATTAGATTTGTAAACAACAGGAAGTTCAACATTTTAAATGCTCTTGGTTTTTAGGACTTCCCAATTACGAGAAACGGCAAGTTATGTTACCTGGATGCGTTTGCACATGGCAAAAAAGTAAATCTGTATTTTGATATTTTTCTACCTGTAGTCGAGTTTTAGCCGCTTTGAACGCATGTTTAATTTGGGAGAAAAAAGAACACATGTCCGTACAATAAAGGAAAGTTTTCTAAAAATTTAAATGTCCGGATTATTGGATAGTCCGAATTAGTTAGTGTCCGGATTAGGGATGTTGTACTGTACATACATACATACATACATACATACATACATATGTATGTATATATGTTTGTGTACACATACATATATATATATATATATATATATATATATATATATATATATATATATATATATATATATATATATATATATATACATATACATACTTATATAGCCTTTCAAGACTTAATTTTATATATGTACATATGTATGTACTTATATATGTACCCATCTACATATGTACTTATATATGTACATACATACATAAATACATGAGCGCAAACGTATGTACACACATCAGCACTTATTGTATTATTACGTATACTGACATGTATGAATTATGCAAAATAGGTACCAAAAAAAGTAATGTCTACACAATAACATTTAACTACAAACAAAATACTTATGACCTCAAAGAGGCATAAAACTCAATTGAATTTCGGCAACATAGCGTTCAGTGTGTTAGATAGTTTTGTGCATACAGAGTTGCCATCATTATGGATTCTCAAAATGATGAGCATTTAATTATGTATAAACGAAATTATTAATTCAGAAAAGATATACATAGATATATAATATACTAATTTTTTCTAATTGTAAGTTTAGGCAAAGTAAAATCTCTTAAAATTCCAATTTTAAATGAAAAATTCTTCCAATTTTGGAAAAAAGTGTTATTAATTTGGCTGTATAAACAAAGTTTTGTATAATATGTGATTAATTTCAGTCATGATTCATGCTTGATTAAACTTTTTTCGCCAAATGAAACATTTCCTTTTCTAACTTGCCTCAGCTAATTAATATAACTGTATTCACTTTTTACTCCATGCTCTTAAAAGAATGACTACATAAAAATCGTACATTAATTTTAGTTGAGCGCTTTACAGATTTGAAGAATTTGCCGTGCAACTTTCTGAAGAAATATTCAGCACTCGTAAACAGTTAATGTAACGAAGATTGATAAGCGCTTATATAAATACAAATTAAAAAAGAGTTTCCAACAGCCATGAAAATGCTGTTAGTAGAATCCGAAAGTAGAGCAGGATGCAGGATGTGACTTCTTAATGTTAAAAAATGCCCTATTGATCGGAATTTGCGAAAGAATGATTTCCATTATTTTTCATTTTGATAGAATTAATTGCATAGTTTTACAGTTTTAAATGGGAATATATTTCGAAGATTTGCATAGAAATTAAAGATTAGTGGCGCTCCGTGGGTAAGTCGGAATTTCACAGAGAATTAAATTTTTTTTACACAAATATAAAATTAAGAGATATGAATAAGAAAAAAATCATACCGATATATTGAAATGGGAAAATGACATGTTTTTAAATTATAAATAACAAATATTAAACGAAAAATATATAATTTTTTGCTTATGCTTTTAGAAGACAATTTATCAAAACCGTCGCAAAGTACATCATCAAAAAGCACGAGCAAGCAGCAAACGTAAAAGTTCACAAAATCAAAGTCCGTCAGTAGTTAGAAAACAAAGTAATAAGTTTTTAAAATTTTTGGTAAAATTTTTTGAAGACAAAAATTATTTGGCAGCCCTGTTTGTATTCCTACTTATCGTCTGAGCCGCTTTTGCTCTAAAGAATGTTAAGGGATATAAGATACATACATATATAAGATTATTTTTAATGGAGGAAAATGCAAAAGCACAAATTTATACATAAGTATGTATGTACTTATATGTAAGTATGTGTAAATGCATATTTATATTTTTAAATTTTCTTAGTAAATCATGTATAAATGTAAGATACTTAAGTATAATTAAAATAACGTTGAAGTAAAAATACTTTAAAATTGTTGTTGTTTTTTATTTTCTTTAGTTTTGGGCGGCATAATGTTGAATGTACTTAGATATGAATGTTTGTAAGTACATATCCAATAATTCAAAAAAAAAAACACCTAAAAATATACCACTTCAAGAAACAAAATTGTCGTATACATACGTAAGTATGTAAATATTTGTTTTGAGCAAGTGATTGGGAGAAAAATAATAAAATTGGAGTTGCTTGTACCCACTACCCTTAAGAAACTATAGATTTTCTAGCAATTTCTTTCATTTGTAAAATTTGATTTTTAACTAAATAATTTTTTGTTTAGCCCACAAAGTTAAAAGAAAATAAAGCAGATTGACTGTGGATAGGTGTGCATGTATGTATGGCTTATGCATATGCTATTATTTACTTACTTTTGACTTTGTAAACCATTTAGTTTCTTTTAGTCGTCGTTGTTGTTATTGTTGGTATTTATTTGCTTAACTTTTTCAATCTCCTTAAAACCGTGGTATTAGATGTCTCTTTCTCACACACGTATCTTGTAAATTTGTAATAAAATTGCGAGAGTAGTGCTGAGAAAACTAAATGGCTATTTTTGTTGTTGCATTAAAATACACAATAAAATTAATGAAAGAAGAAATCACCTTCGTTACGTAGTGGGAAATTTTTCGAATATCACAAAAAAATTTTTACGAAACTTGAGGGAATTTTTCCTTCTACTTTTCAAAGTGCTTTCTGTATTATTTCAAGTGTTGTTTCAGCAATACGAATTAGCTTGAACACTTTCAAATATCTGATGATTTGATTTACTTTTAAGCCTTTTAACAGAAATTTTTTCACTTTGTGCTCTCACTCAACCTCAGCTTTTTTTTAAACAAGGTACCGAAGAAACAAGAAATCACACTATTTGGCTTTTATAAAGAAAAACGATAGGAATTTTTTTATATTAATTTATTACTGTATTTTTTTCTGTCTATTGCAGATTTGTACAATTTATTTGCTGACGACGGATTTAAGATTTGTTATCTCTCTTACACCGACGTTTCCACCTTTACACGAGTAAAACTCGAAAAATACAACACGTTGAAATTGTTTTATTGAAAATTAATTCAACGTATTTGAGATATATTTTTTAGTTTTTTTAATTGTTAATACACTTTTTTATTTTTTGATAGCTTCACTCGTTGTACTATATTTGACTTTAGCTTCCACCACATACAAATATACATACGCATATGTATATAAATATATCTACAAATATTATATGTATGTATATAGAATTTTTATTGTTGAATTTCTGCTGTATTATTAAATTTTATTTGTTATTACTTATAACAAATTATCTTTAATTAATCAATAATTATAACAAATTACTATTATTTTGTGTATTCAAATTTTATATTTCATTTATATATTTCTCTTTTTTATATTTTTTTATATTATGTGTATCGCGCACGGGACGCATTCACCAAACCTTATACCATGACTCTTTCCAAATAACTTAAAATTGAAATGACGAAGCAGCTTGTTTTTATTAAAAGTATACTACTTTTCGAATACATGTGAGAGAAAGAGAAAAACTTAGTACTTCCGTTTATAATCTTTTTTCTCTGTTGTACACAGTTTCGATTGCACTGCAAACTTAGAACAGTTCAAGAGCTACTGGCGCTATAAATTAACAGTGATGACACTTGGGTACGTGACGTTTATGTAAATAAGCTGTACTAACAGTACTATGCTCAGACTTATTCAAACCAGGTAGACTCGCGCCAATTCGCTTTAAAAAATGACTTGTTTGGATGTCAAAATCAGTTGTGTCATCAAATCCATTAATATGCACATTTTGACGATTGAAGAAACAATTGTGCGTAAGTGAAACAAATTAAAAATAAAATAAATGAAATTTCAGTCAAGTTTATAAATTTAAAAGACAAAAATATAATACATTTTTTGCATAGAGCACACGAACGCATATTGATACATTTATTTATTTATTTGACTTTATTCATATTTTTCACTATACCGTGCAAGGAATATTCATTCGGGTGGCCAACACGAGAACTAATTTTATATGAAGAAGAAAGTTAAAGCCAATTATAAACAAACTTTGACAACGAAACAAGGTAAAATCGAAGAAGCAAAAAATAGTCAACTGAGCTGTCAAGACTACCTGGTATAAATATGCTTTGACTTTGCTTATACAAATGAAGGCCACAATACACCTTCAAAGTATTCATTCATCATTCATTCTGCCGGAATTGGTAAAAATATTTATGTATGTATGCATCATTTCGTTAGAAAAAATTTTCAAAATCGAAGAACTAAAAAATTGCAATGCACCAGATCCATTAATAAGATATTTACAAGACAAATTGAGAATGCAGTTGTCAAACTCCTTATATAAAAGTTGATATTGTAAGCTTTTATATATAGAATTTTACAATCATATTACATATAACCAGGTCTATTTCACAGACTTTATTAAAGACCCTTGGCAATGACATGACAAAACACAGAGTTGACAACTTTGACGTTAGAGAAAGGAAAAAATCAGTTGCATACAACTTTGTATCTAATTCTGAAAAAGTATTAACTTTGATATTCGTATCTGTTTTCCAAATGTTCTTTTTTGTTTTTTTTTTCTTGTCGTATTTAATATTACGATGTTAAAATTTTATATCATCCGTTCTTTTAGCTAAGCTTTAAATAATTTACACCCTTAAATCTTTAAGAACTGAAAATTCCGGAAAACTCTGAGTCCTTGCTTAGCTATGTGGGAATTAGCCCGCAGAGTTTAAGGAAAGATGACCGAAATAATTTAAATTTTGTCGAAATCGGCCCAGCTGTTTTGAAGCCATTACGTTACATACATACATACATACACACATCCTATTTTATATATATAGATATGTATGCAATTAATTGAAACATGAAAGTTAATAGACAAAAGTGTGAAACAATCCTTTTTAGGCCGCCTGTAAACAAATGTAATTACAACATTAGAAAAAATTGGAAACAGTTCGAAATAAAATCTTTCTTGCAAAATTGCACAATTTCAAATAAAGACGTAGTGAAATATTTAGGTGTACACATGGACAAATTTTCATATTTTAATCATAATATTAAAGAAACCCTGACTAAAACTAGAAAAGCATGTAATATAGACAGGCCATTATGTTATTCAAAATATATAAAATCTATGGTTAAAATAATAATGTTTAAGTCCCTAAAAAGACCAATATTAACATACGCATGTCCAATATGGTTTAATGTATCTCCCCCAAACATGGAAAAGGTTCGAGTTTTTGAAAGAAAATGCTTAAGAGCTTGCTCTTCACTCTGCAGAAACCCACAAAGTGGATTACTAATTTAATTAGAAATTATTCCTTAAGATCTTCACAATGCTATGAAAATAACCTAATAATGGCTCCTTTTTATGTAAGCGTAAACTACATAGTTGAATGCTTAAGAAAAGGATTTGTTCCTCCTGAAGCTTTTCTTTACCTTGATAAAAAACGAATCATTCAAGATACAAATGGCACTCCAGTCTTTTACCACAACCATAGACGTGTTAATCCCCCTTATTCTATTTGTCGTTGTCGACGTCACACGAAGTCAACACCAATATTTCTGCAACTGTAGGATCGATGTCGACAACAATTATATATTATTTATAAGCTGTTACTATTCCTAAGGCTTAAAAATTGGCAAGTGGTCATCATTAACACTCAATTGTTGCTCACATCGAGCACGTAACTTCCATTTTTTTTAATGTCGACTTAATGTGACGACGACAATAGCAATAAGCGAGAATATTAAAGCAGTTAACTGCAATTTAGAGCAATTAGATATAAGATACAGTACAAGTATATCTCGCAAAGATTTACTTTTGGTACAAAACACCAATTTCAAAAAATTTTGGTGGTTACTAAATAATTAATAATTAACGTATTCTCTTAATCTCTTGGCTCTACTTTTGCATATTTTTTTTTTATTTATTTATTATTATTATCATTATTAATATTTTTTCATATAAAAGCTATTTTTTTTTTCAAATATTTTCATTGCAAAAGCTCTAATTGTTTCTAACGATTAGTTGGGGGAGAATATCCCAAATAATGAATTTCCATATTAAGTATATAAAAAATTATTTTTTTATTCATAAAATTAAATTATACTTGTTAAAAACAAGCCGCTATTATATTGAAAATACTAGAGCACTCGATTTAGAGACATTGTATATAAGTAATTAACCTTTTTCTCTTGCTAACTATTGTTTATTATAGTACAACTATATATACTTTTTCTGTCAATAAACAAATTAAAAAAAAAATGAATTGATTATGATTTAAGTGTATATACGGGAAGGTGGCTTGAAATCGAACGATCGGTGTTTTCATTGAAAGTTTTCGGTTATATCAACGATACCTTTTTTTCCCCGGTGAAGCGCCATGAAATTTCTGGGATATTGGGGATTTAAGCCTTAATTTTTGGGAGTTGTCATAACTGGAATGTGTTTTGGATAAGGGGTTTGTGGCTTTGCCAAGCTGAGAATATAATATGCCTGCATTTCGTTGGCGCTGTGGGCTAAAGTAGTTAGCGCGTTGACTACAAAGCAATTTATGACTGACAACCTGGGTTGGTACCCTGTTCAAGACAAATCATTAAAAAAAATTAACATCACGAGTTTTACTCATTTATTTAGTGTGGCGTTGTGTTAATTGTTGTTGGACTGTTTAAGTGATGAAGGCATAACACTGGTCACTTAACAGTAACAGCAATTGGATACTCTCTACGCTAATGTTGATTGTATCAAGCGCCCTTCTTCGTCGGTATTGTTAGCAAGAACCGTCGGCGAAGTAAAACAATTAACAAAATGGCTATACACAATACAGCTTAAGAGACTAAATGCGTCTGCTTAACATCAGAGACGCTGTACTCTGCTATAAAAAATATAATAATAATAATAAACAACGCGGAATAGCTGAGTTGTAACACAGAAATTAAAAGCCCTCTCTCTTTCTCTCTCTCTCTCTGTCTACTAATTTCACCACCTGTCCTCTCGACCCTATCACTTTCACAAAAGAACTAACACCTTAATTTAATTGCCTGAGAGTAACTTCTCTTTATTAAAAAAATGCTCTTTAGCCAAATAATGTTTGAATAGCATTCACACTTATATACTTTTACAAAAAGCCATACAAACTATATGAGAATTATATAGAATTCAATCATATTTTTCTAGTTGTGAGTGAACTACGAATGAATTGATTTTGAGTGTACATACAGGAGGATCACTCGAAATCGACCGGTGTTACCGTTGCGAATTTTCGGTCGGACCAGCGTTGCCGTTGTTTTTCCGGGGAAGTCCAAGGGAACTTCTGGGATTTGTTTCTCAACTGTTGGGATTCCTCATTGTGACTCAATTACGAATGAATTTTTTATGATTTGAGTGTATATACGGGAAGGTGACTGGAAATCGAACGATCGGTGTTGTCGTCGAAAGTTTTCGGTTGTATCAGTGTTGCCGTTTTCCCGTAATTCCTCAAAGGAAGCCGAAATGAGCGATACAACTGTGGATGTGATGGGACCGCTACCGATTGGAAGGAGTTTGCTGAAGCATTCGGTCAGTTTAACGGTGGGTGAAGGCAACCGGTTATAGCCACGTACGCCGATGGCAGCGAGGAAGGCTGATGCGGCTGAAATAGCTTCTGATGCTGCTGCTGATGAGTCTGTCGTCACGACTACGTCTGTCGGCGAATGGGGGTTCACTATGGTCACTAGGAGGGAAAGCATATGTAGCCGTCGTGGTGATGATGTCGACGTGCTTGCGAATAATTTGATGTTGACAAGGCATTGATGCGTGACATTCTTGAGTACACTTCACGTTATTAGATGTTACTGATGATTCTTATTGTAGAGAACGAGAGGCTTAATGGGAGGTTGGACTCTGTATTGCCAATTCCTGCTGCTATGTCTGGTGCTGGTGCTGTTTCTAAGGTGAATAAGAAGTGGAGGTCGGGCTCGAAGTCTCGGTGAGTGATAAGCTGGTTTCGAAGGTCACTGTGCAGCATGTACATCAGCAAATGTACTTATGGGGTAGCTATCTTCAATGAATCTTAGGAATATGATGTCAAGCGAGAGTTTCCGAAGCGCGGTTATGCTGAATAGTGCCTAATGGAAATCTGGTGATAGGGAGGTAAATGTCACGCTGAAATGTACACCTCGTGTTCTTTTAGCTAAGCTTTCGCTCCTAGGCGTAGCTAGAAAATTGTATATATATATATGTATATATATATATATATATATATATATATATATATATATATATATATATATATATTATATATATATATATATATATATATATATATATATATATATATATATATATATATATATATATATATATATATATATATATATATATATAACAATTCCAAAAATTGGTTGGAGAAGACAAACATGTGTTTTTCAATCGCATTCTTTTTGTGCAAACCACTTTTTTTGGAACAATTCTACTATTAAACAATTAAAATTTATATTGCAATTATTATAAGTTATGCCGAACTTTAAATTGGAGAATTAATAAAATCGACCGGAGTCTGAAGAACGTTAGTCAATATCAAACGCAGTTTGCAAACTCGGAATCATTAGTATTCCATATTTTTTGTAATTTTTACCAGTATTTGACTTCCTAATTTGTTTGGTTCAGATCAACATACATTTTATTATCAAAAATGGCTTCATTTCCGGCTTGCGTTTAGAGAAAATAACGTCCAATAAAAATTAAGAATAGTTTTGTGATCGTGAATAATTCTTATTGATTGTATTTTGTCAATCAATAAGAATTATTGACATTTTAATGCAAAAAAGAAATGTTGATTATACATATATAGATGTATTTTTAGAATACCGTTCAAAATGAAGTTCATGTCTTACGATTGGATTAATTTAATTTAATAAATCGTTCTGAATCACTCAAAATATTTAAGATTGTGTATATTTCAAATTCAAAATAAACACAACATTTTTATTTTTTACTTAAATATTTTATTTATTTTTTATTTCATTTCTTTTAACATGCATTTATTTAAAAGGAAGAAAGAATCGTGACTGTGTACTATTTAAAGTATGAAATTTTTTGAAAATAAGATAAAGTTAATTGTGTATTTTTTGAATATATTCGTAAATTATTATTTGTTATATTTTTTGTCAATTTAACATACATCACAGCAAAAATTTATATATTGTTTTTAATATTTAATATTGTTAATTAATAAATTTAAATTCTAAAAGGGCGTGAAGTGAAACTGGGATGGGGATGGCTTAATTTTTGTTTTTATAAAAAAATAATAATAATAAAATAAACAAGTAACAAAAAAGAGGGCTAAATATTATTAAAAATATTACTCAAAAAAGGTTTAGTAAAAACACAAACTACTTCTATTGTTTGCTTTTCTTTTAATTTGTCAAAATAGTACATTTCCACTAGATTTTTTTTATATTTTGTTTTATTTTTTTATACATATATAAATCTAATTACATGTAAATAATTATTAGTGCACGTATAAAAATTACCTTTCTTGTTTTTTAAGTATTTATTTACTTCTTTTTTAATAATCTTTTTCATAAAACAATACCATTTATTTGAAAGTTGAATATTTTGATTAAGTTATAAGTTTATAGTTTTAATATATCTTTTGTAATTGTTTAAGTCTAGAAAAAGCACAACACGTTTACAAATGGTCTTTTAAAAACACCATTCAATCTAGTTTAAAATATGTTTTTTGTTTTTAATTTAATTTATTTTTATTGAGCTTGAAGATTGCAAGGTAAAATACATATATATATATATATATATATATATATATATATATATATATATATATATATATATATATATATATATATATATATATATATATATATATGTACTATACATATACAAGTATGTCTATGTGTATGTATGTAGCTAAAGTATATACATTAGGAATACTCGTCAATTCTCCAAGAAATATCCTAAGAGATTGTAGATCCCTCTAGAAAATTTCCTATCTACGTCCATATATGTAGACTACTTATTCTATTATATGGAAAATTGTCTCGTTTGATAGATATTAAAAAATACGTTGATCTTGCAACACATCTTTGGAACCTACTGCTAATATTGAGCTCGACTTAAAAGGTTTGTTGGGTAACTAAAAAATTATAATTTTTGAAGTTCTTCGATAACGATTTCTTCGAAATGATTAGCTTAGAAAGACCAAGAAATAATCTAACTTAGAAAATCGAAAAAAATAAAAATTACAGAATTTTTTCCATGAACGTTTTCTTTAAAAATTTTCCGACAACGGTCGAATCAATCGTTTTTAATAAAAATTTTCTCCAATTAACAATTTTTTAGCTTTATTTCCGAAATATCTGAACGGGTGCATTTTTTCAGAAATGAAACCAATTTTCTTTTAATTTTATCTTTTATTTAGTAAAAACAATGAATATATCACAAATTTTTGGAGGGGAGATATCACTTCTACTTAGATCTGTGCTTGTATTTTTAAATCGGTTATTTCACTAATGTACATACTCGTATATGTGCATGTATGTATGTATAATGTTAGAACAATACTCTCTCTCTCTCTCGAAATATTAACACTCGAACTAATAATATTATCCAACAAAAACTCTCCACATAAGATCATGTTATATTTTCTTCGAATAAATAAAACATTGGTATACTATACATACATACATACATAAATACATACTATGCATACATACACACTCTCATATTGGAAAAAAAATTAAAAACCGATTCTTTATTTCAAGTGAAAGACTTTTCGGTCAGTAACACGACGTTTTCCGATAAATGGCACAGAGCTGGCTGATTATCCCTTTTGACAATCAGTTCAAATGTCAATTATGATTCACAGACATGTTCCAAATTTCGATCGGAATGGTTTTAATGCCAAATAGTTTTTGTTTTACATTCTTAACGACGCCATTTGAAGCCTTTTTTATTTACATGAAAAGCTTATGCGCGCAAACTTTTATTTTTTGTTCATAAAAATATGAAATTTCCACTTGTTTTATATAAATTTTGTAAGAAATTTTTAATTTTTTCCTTTTCTAAAAACCCAATTTACCACTTTCGATCGCATTCGATGACATTCCTGCGAAACTAGTTCATATGTATATGAAAATAAATTGTTTTTCCGCACCAAGGCTTTTGTTCAAGTTTCACGAAAAAAATTTTCACCAGTTACGTATTTTGTTTGATTCGTTTTTTTACTATGAATTTGAAATGATCAAACTTAATTCGTTTAAATGGCAACTTGAAAGTTTTGAATAATAATTCACTGACAAAGACTTTCGCTTCGAATAAAAATAAAACTCCTTTTTGTGTTAAAAGTTTATATAAAAACTTGCATATTGCAAATATTACATAAATATAAATATTGATTATGGATGAAACATAACAATTATAATTGTTAATTCAATTTAAAGTGATTTCAAAAACTATAAATAAGATCATCAAATCGTTGACTTCGTTATGTTTGCTTTAGTCTATAGGTTACGATAATGTTTAACTTATGATTTATTTAAAAAACTTTTTTTCACTGATAGGTATTTATTGTTGTTGTTTTTATTATTATTATTACTTATATAGCACAAAGAAGCAAACAAATTAAATTAAAATGTTAATTAATTAATTACAGTTCATTGTATTTTCATTTTGTTTATGTATGTATGTATGTATATACGAGTATTTTTAATTTGCAATATGTGTTTTTATTTCTTTATATTCTATACGTTTAAATATTGTATGTATTTAGTATATAATAAGACTTTTACATAAATAAATACTAGTTGCAAATGGAGGGCAGGAATCATTTTCATAATTATTTGTTGTTCTTGGTTTATTTTTTCTTCAATAATCTTTATAATCTTATACTTGTATTTTGCTCAAAGTATAATTTAATAGTTAAAAACGCTTCAATCTTATTTGCTCAAAGTATAATTTAATAGTTAAAAACGCTTCAATCTTATTTTCTTGTTTTTATGTTTAATTTATATATGTGTACGTGTAAATACACACGTACATACATATATATGTGCTTATATAAAGTTTTTTTTTACTTAAGTTCGCATGTAAAATGTGTGATAGACATAGACACATTAATATTTGGCTAATTTTTTTTTGCGCGTGGCGTTTTTTTGTAAACATATGCATACGAACGCAAAAATTTAAACTAAATATTGATGTGTGTATCATCGGCTTAATTCCCATTTTTTCTTAATGTTGAAGTTTAATTAATATACGCTTGCATGCTTGATGCACATACTTATAAGAAAGTTAAGAAAGCAATAACAACTGTAACTCAATCACTTAATAATGATGTACATACATACATTCATTTTCTCGGATATTTTCTTTAATTGTGGGGCAATTTTGGAGATATACTAAGGATGTGATCCCATCTAAATTCAGTTGGAATCCAATGACGGAAAATTAAAGCCCTTAGTTATTTTAATTTCACCTTGAAATAATTACGGTGGAAATTGTTCGTTTAACTGCAATATTGAAAATACTTCGAGTGGAACGCAAAATAATTCAACCCATTATCATCGTTTTCACTGTTTCGAAGAACGAATTGACGAATTGAAGCATTAATTAATTGTATTTTCAAGCAATTCCCAAATAACAATCGTTTGTAATATTGTTACACTAATTTTGTTTATAAGTGCAAGAATCTTGTCCTTCTTGAATTGGCCGATGTAAGCAAAAATTATGTTCGAGAATTTCCAAAATTTTTTTGTCAAATTAGTGCCTACTCGTAAAAGCAAAATTTGTTTAATTTTTAGGCACTGAGTTCACTTTTTATACATAAAATGTTCTTTATTTCCAATATTTCGTTACGCTTTGTTAAACATTTTAGATTTAAAAACTGACCTCAGTGCATAAAAATTAAATTAACATAAACAAAAAATTAAAAATAAATAAATAAAAGGTCGAAAGAAAAATAGAGATATTAATTTGTTTCTTAAAATAGAAACTCAATATAAATACAAATAAACGAAATAATTGGATGGATAATATATGTATATGACTCCTTTGTAGAAATTTCAATGACATTTAAACGATATTAAAATACTGTGTGTGCGCAGGATGGCTTCAACCTTTCCGAAGTCAAATTTATAATAGGTGACAATATGAAAGAAGTTCTACGATAAATGGTACCCTTATATACTATGTATAGTATATACATATGTATGCTTGTATGTATTAATGAAGCAATGATAAGCTTTCAGAACTAATTTACAAATACTCGTAAACTAAATTTATGCAAAAAAAAAAAAAAAATTCAACAGTATTCGAAAGCCTCTCGTGTGCGAAAGGACTAAGATGCAGATAAGACCTTTGGCTATAACACCACCAAATATCAAACGTCAATTAAATCTCCAAGTATCTACATGCAGAATACAAGACTTTCAGAAATGCTGAAAACCTTAGACATGTTAAGCACGTCTTCTCTCAATCAAAATTGCAGCAGCGGCATATAAATGCTCGTTTGGGGTTTGCAGAAAATCATAACTTGTGGGACGATAAATGGAAATCGGTGGTGCTTAGCGAGGAAAGAAAACTTAATTTAAATTATCCTGATGAGCTAAAAAGAATATTAGACCGATGTCCGCCGAAAAAGAAAATCTAATTTTTACAGAAATTTCCAAGGCGGTTGGTTCTCTTATGATACGGGCAGCATTCGGTTACAATAGACCAACTCCGATATGCTTTATTATCTGCAAAATGAACGCAGATTTGTATATTGAACTTTTAGACAGCGTTTTTATTAATGCCTCTGAAATTTTGTAACGATTCAGGGATTCTTAAGCAGGTTAATGTCTTAAGTCACAATACTAAGGCGAAAAAAATCTTTTTTCTGACTGAAATATAAATGTGATGGAATAGGCAGCCATCAGTCAAATTGTTCCAATATGGGCCATTTTTCCACTATGAGTTTACGCTAATGGAAACCAAATTGAAACTTAAAAAAAATTTGAGGACATGTATTCAAAATGAATGAACAATATTCCACTTTCCATATTTCGAACACTCATCGAAACAATGCCAGAACGCATTAATGCGGTTACGATATCTAACGGCGGTGAAATAAACTATTATACCATATTAATTTATTAAATATATACTTATGTGAATTAATGGGTCAACACGTTCCATTAATAGTGGATTTTCGGTGTTTTAATATTTTTTTTAAGCTTTTTATGTCTACATTGAACACTTCTGAAATAAATATTATTTTCTAAAAATGTATATTATAGAAAAATATAAAGCGTTTTGATTTTATTGATCCATTACAAGTGTGGCCTGCTGTATTTATTTCGCGAAGTGTAGTTTGAAAGAAAATAAAGGGGGAAAAACAATGCAAAGGCAAAGCTGTAAAAAATGATCTTGTTATTTTCGAATGTGACATACATAGACACCTAAGAACTGCATATAAATGTCCAAATCTTTGAAACAGAGGATTAGATATTTTTACAAATGCTTTAATTAAATTTTGATTCAAACAATTTCTTATTCCTTTTTATTTAATTAATTAGACAAATTCGAGTTCTAAACCTTCTTTAAAGTCAATATATGTACATAAATTCATGGTCTTTAGTTTCATGAAATCAAACATTTTATTAAAACGATGGAATTTTCACGAGACCTATTTTATTTGCTAAAAAGTTTATGCAATGAAATCCAAAATATTAACAAAAAGGTTGTGGTACGGTTTTCAAATCAACTTTTAATTTCATAATTGTAAACAACATTTCTACACGTAGCGTACAAAACGATGAAAGCACTACGATGAAGAAATTATTGACACTTTAACGACAGAATCAATTAGAGAAATTCCAAGTAACAAATTAAATAATTCTTTATGAATCGGACACTGAAAAGGTGTCAAAGGTTGATAATCTTGTCAGGTTATCGGGAGCATTATAATAAAAAATCGGTTCAAAAATTATTTCCCTTTATTCTAATTGCCGTCATTGTCAAATCAAGTAGACTGTAAAATTAATGGTAATTGTAGACAACAATTGACTATTATTGACGACCACTTGCCATTTTATAAGCCTTAGTAATAGTAATAGTCTGTCAATAACATTTAATTGTTATCGACTACGATACCATAATTGCCAATATGATATTTTCGACTTGGTATGCCGTCGACGACGACCATTCGAACAAGGGAGATTAACAAATTGTTTTGTTAGCATGAAAATAAAAACAATTTCATCAGCCACAAGCACTTATACACTTTTTTCTAATAATGAAAGCGAAGAGGAGGACAATTCTCACCTAGTTTGTTGATTTTTTTTTATTCTCTGCTCAATAATTATTTGTTTTCTATTTAATATTATTGTATGTATTGTTATGTTTGTTATTTGTTCATTATAAGAATTTTTTAATAAAGTACCGCATTAAAACGTTTCGAGTGTATGCATAATATTTTAATTATAATACGATAAGAAAATGTGGGATAAATTTTCTCCAAACGTTTGTAGTATCAGAGAATTGAACTTTACTTTGTGTTTAGAATTGCAATAATTTGACGGCTTTTGTCAATAATATTTTGCCCGATACTGCATGCATTCTATAATATATAAGTATATATATATATATATATATATATATATATATATATATATATATATATATATATATATATATATATATATATATATATATATATATATATATATATACGTAATTCTATTTACTTAACTGTCATCTTGAAATATATATTTTTTTGCTTAAGAACTTTTTTTTAACTTTAAAAAAGTCACAAGTGCATTATTATTTTTTTTAAGTAATGTAAATATAAAAGTTATAATAGAAAAAGTTATTTAGATTTCTGGTTGCTAAATGAGTAGTAGTTGGGCTAAATTCTGTTTTGCTATTTTATTCATGTTTTTATAATTTTTTTTTTGTTGTAATTTTGCTTTCTGGCGTTTTCCCGCCACTTGTGTAACTTTATAATTTAATTATAAATCTAAACTAACTTTTTTTGTTTTGTTGGGGAACAAGATTGCTTTTATGTTTACTAATTGTTATTGTTACAGATTATTTTATAAATTTGAAAAATGAAACTCTATTAATCACCACATACATATAAGTGTTATAATTTATGTTTCTTTTATTTTAAGTTTTTGTTTTACAAAGGTCACACCAAAAATTTTAAATTTTTCAACTTTAAAACTAGTTCTTAATTTTATAAAAAGTTTTTACTTAAAAAAGTATAAGTATATCAAATAAAGCAATTTATAATTAGGATAAAATACAATAAAACTATAATATTTAAATACATACATATTTTTGTATCAATTGCTAAATTAAAATTTATTGCATTCTTACCTTAAATAATATGTGAAAATATATTCATTAAAAAAAATTTATATTTTTATATTTATAGCACACATTTCCCAAATAGTTGTACAAGTCTTAGTTGAAGCCGGTACATGCTCTATTTTTACGTGCATTTTTATTTAATTTTTTTTTGTTCAAAAATTTAGCATAGTGTTGCATACCGCCTATGAAGGATTTAATATGGGTATACCTTCTAACTATATAGTAGTGAAATATTTGTATTAGTTGGATACATTAAGTTTTTTGTCTTTAATAGCAGCGGTGTTTTTATGCTTTTAAGATACGGTCACTACATATTTCTTTTTGCGACCGAAAAGAAGGCTGTTAAACAAACAATTTTCTGGCTGGTATTTTTGTTTTGAATTGAAATTTGTTTGAAATTGTTGCGAATTGATTTTTTACTTTTATCAGTTATTATTAGAAATCTGTTATGTATACTACCATTAAAGATTTTTTCCATGTGCATATTTACCACCGGTCCGCACTTGCATTTGAAATCGCATATTTTCTAATGATTATGTTAATTAAATGATTATAGATTTTCTCGTGCTAGTAGACTTTTTACAGAATTGAAGAGAAAAAAATTCGCACGTCAAGTCCGGAGAGGATACAATTCATCAGAAGCGTCAGTTTTGGATTTTTAATTTCAAAACTTCAAAACGCCAAGTGAAATTATTTTTAAATGGTTTTGGGGCAAAATCTTATGTTAAAAATAAGGCTCTAAGAACTAATTGAATAAAATATTTGTTGTAATTATATACGTATTTGGAGTCATTAAATGTAAAAGCAAATTAAAGTAAGACTATGTTAAATAGTTATATTATTGGTGGTATTGTAAGTGGACTACGTAAATACAAAGTGGACATTTTTAATAATTTGAACACTTTATAGGAAATATATATATATTAATATATATATATATATATATATATATATATATATATATATATATATATATATATATATATATATATATATATATATTTCAGTTAGAGCAAATGTATACTTGAATAAATTCCATTTTCTTAAGTTATTATATGAAAGGGAAAAAATTAAATGAAATGTATTTGAAGGAAAATTTTATAAGTATGTATGTAGTAAGTATGTCTGTATATTTAGAAGACATTTTGCAATAATGTGTTATTAGCTTTATATTAACGTTTTGTAATTTACTTTTTAATTCTAATTGTATAGTGAAGAAAGGGCACAGTAATTAACTTGGTTTTCCTAATAATATTAGAAAACTTGGTGGAATTATTATTAATATTTTTTTCATACCCGTCCCTTTATGATATTCTACAGAAGCAAACGGGACGTGGTATTGGCGATTGGCTGCAAAGAAGCAGAAAAATATACAAAATATAAGGAAACACCAAATTTCGTTGTGTTGCTTGGATCGATCGTCTTCTGTCTGCCTAGTTGTATTAAATAATAATTGGATTCAATGGGCTTGTGTTGTTTGGCTATTTTGTTGAACTGGGGTGGTGGTTGCAGCTCTTGTTCCATTATTATTGTTAATGTTGTTATTAATAGTTACATTGTTGTTATTATTTGTTGTCACATTATTATTACTAGTGACTGCAGTTTGGTTTGCTTGCTGTTGACGTTCTGGATTATCAAAATAGTCCGATGCGTTGCCGCGGCATATTGGACAAGTTCTATTTGACTGTTGATGATATGAAATCTTATCAAATATTTTAAATAAGATAAATAATATTTGTGCACTTACTCTTAACCATTTATCAACACATTTGGCATGGAACTCATGTGAACATGGCAGAACACGTAGAATTTGTCGTAACTCAAAATCGCACATACACACTACACAAGACGTTTGATCGCCTACATAAATAAAATAGAAAAAAAAAAGAAATGGCAATAAAATTCATTGGAGAGGATGTTATTTGAACACAATATCGATCTAATTCGAATTCAGCAAAGTTAAGAGTTTTTTAATTGGTTATTTTGTCAAAAGTTTCAACACTTTGTGAGGATTCTTGAATTAGATGAAAAATGTACACGAAATAAATTAATTTTTTTTCTTATATGTATGTATATGTTAATGGGAGGCGTTTGTTTCTTAAATGCAGATAATTGAGCTATATAGGTCACACCGAAGAAACTTCAAGCAAAATCAAAATTCTTTTATTTTCTACCACTGGCATAGACAGACTGATTTTGCGTTCGAGTCTTCTCCGGCACAATTTTCGTGATTTTTTTTCTAAGCAAGTCGGGACTATGCTCAAAATCATATCGGCTATAGTTTTATTAATAATGACAATAATTAAATTAATAACAATAATAAAATATAATTAATAAGTATAATTTTCACATTACAATGCATTTGCATGAATCGAAAATCATTAACGTTGGGGACATGCATTAGCGTATGAACTAAAAATAAAAATATATAAAAAATTGCGAAAATCCATTCGCAGAATAGCTCTTGCTCTCTTATAATTTGTAAGAATCGCATTATTTCTTGTTTTCTCAACCTTAAACCAAAAACCAACAAAATATTTCTAACTCCGCCGATGGAGACACGTGTGACATGTCACACAATAATCAACATATTCAGTTTATAAAAGAACCGTTTTCTTCGTAGATAAGAAATAACACGTCTGTACCGGAAAACACAAACAAACAATAAGAGTATGTAAAATATAGCCCAAACATTGAAGCCATAAAATAACCTTTTAAGTAACACATTATAAGGACAAAATAAATATGTAAATTTGTTTTTACGTTTAAACTCCCTCCATAAAATGCTGCAAAAAGAACTGTGACTTCTTACCATTATGAGAATCCGGATTGAATTTGTAACTTGGCAATTGCTCGATTTCATTGCGAGCCAGTCCTCGTGGTTTGGCTTCACCTAAACGTTCAGCCAAACTTAGCAAGGCTTCGTAGTTTTCAGTTTCATTGGAGTCAGATGAGTTGAGTTCATGTTGATTGTATGGCGACAAGGGAAACATGGCCCTGAAATTAAAGTATTTTCCACAATAAGATTGGAATTAAACTTAGATTTGGTCACAGCAACACTTACAAGAAATTAAGTAAAAATCCTGGATTTATAATGCCAGTTGTTTGTATCTGGACTGGAGCAGCTTGATGTGGCCCCAAAGCTTGTGGTGGCAATACATGCCGGTGAGGACCATGTGGATGATTGGCTGGCCAGAAACGAGTAATGCGGCGGTGTGGAGGGAATGTACGTCTCTGTAATTGATAAAATAAATAAATAAATAATTTATTTATTCGACTCGTTTCCACTCATCTTACTTCGGTAGAGATAATTATTTGTTGTGGTGCAGCTGAAAGCTGTGAGACTTGTGCAGCAGCAGCGGCGGCTGCTGCAATGGAATGTGAATGATGGGCTGCTGCGGCAGCGGACATAGATGTTAAATGTATGGGAGTGGCTTGTAATTGAGGCACCGCCGCCACACTTTGAGCATGGTGGTGATGATGGCCGCCAGCTGGATCCAAAGACAAGCCCGCAACAGCTGCCGCGGCCGCATCCGAACGCTGTTGTTGTGTTAAATGTGTAGTGTTTTGATAATTAGCTGCGGCTGCTGTGGCAGCAGCAACTAAGGCGGCTGCTTGTTGTGACTGATGTTGTTGTTGGACTGCTGCTGTTGCTGCAGCTAGGTGTTGGGGAGATTGAGCAACCTGTAAGGGGGCAGTCGTAGCTGCTGCGAATCCGGAGGCGTTTGAGGCAAACTGGGCATGGGGGTGTGAGTTGCAAGCAGCTTGAGCAGTAAAAGGTTGAGTATATATACTGTGTAGGTGACAAGGAGCTATACGAGGTTGTGCTGGCTGAGCGGGGTACGTACATATTGAAGCCCATATGGGTTCAGCATGACGTAGAGACAAACTAACGGGAACTTGATTTATATCAACCATAAGAGGTGGCGGTGGTGGCAAAGTAGTCGGACTTTGTGCTTGCTGATGATGAGCGGGGGGTGGAGTATGAATAAGTGCTACCGAAGCTCCAGCATTAGAGTTGGCCGCTGCTGTAGCTAATTCCCAAGCGGGGCGATGTTGTGCTGTCTGTTGCTGCTGTTGCTGAATAAAATGCTGATTAACATGATTTGTCTGCTGCTGTTGTTGTTGTTGCTGCTGCTGCTGTAGTTGTTGATGATTGTGTTGCTGGTGAGAATGATGATAACCGTTATTGAAATAATTTGAATTTTGCGCACCACCCGAATTAGGGTCCCTAAGGCGTGGTCGTCGTATAGGTGGGCTCCCTTGCTGCATCTAGAACAAAAATTTTATTTGATTTCATAACGTATTTGGCTATAACTACTTACCAATATTCTGGGCGAACGCCTCTGCTCCCATATAGCAGGTGGCGATTGACTGGGCATACGGCCGGATATGCGTCTACGTTTTCTAGAAGGACTATCCGATTTTAATGCGTTCGCCCCATTCAAAGAGCTGGTTGAGCCCGATATGCCTCCTCCAGACACAGAAGGCCCATCTAACGGGGATGCACTAGCTAAAGCAGAAGCGGACGTTGATGGTCCATTATTAAACTGGTTTCCATGGTTGTGATAATATTGGGATCGATTATACGAGTTACCGCCGCCATTATTCCGGTTGTTATTACCCATAGAAAAGTTTCCCTCATTACTTTCCAAAATACGGGAACCATTATTGCCCGTCATATAATTATCCATGTGCTGTAAAATATTTACTTTATTTAATTGGATGTTGTTATGCTGATAATCAAAATAAGTCCTGAAATTTATAGCACTAGATATCACATTACTGAATTCAAACATTTTCTTTTCTGGCATTGTATTTTTTTTTCCAAATATACTCTCCCATTGTTTATTTTCTTTAATATTTTTTTTTTTCTCATCCAGAAACCCTCTTTGAAGTTAGAAATTAAGCTGTTTAACTACAAACACATTACAATCCGGTCGAAGTTCATTGATAATTTGATCATGCGATAAATATCGATATATGTACAGCTAAATCCATAATAAATGGCTGGAAGACGGATGATTAGCAAAGACCAATGCGTTGACAATGTAAACGATTTTAAATCAATCGTGCTTTATGATTTACATATAATTTTAATGCGATAAATAAAGTAATTTAAGACGATGATCAATAAAAAAAAACAATAAATTATAAAATGCCTGAAAAACGATCTAACGGCAACGAGAAAAATCTATGTATGTAAGTATGTGATTAATGGTTTTCATATTTTCTATTTGTTCTTTCCCTTTTTTTTTTCTATTTTAAATTAATTTTCGTTGTCAACTCACCAAATTGCTAACACTGTTGCTATTACTATTTCGATCACATAGTCCTGAGTTTGAGGCATTATTGTTGCTTGTGTTGTTGTTGTTGTTGCTGCTGCTGCTGCTGCTGTTGCTATTGTTATTGCCATTGTAATGTCGATTGTTATTATAACGATCATTAAATTGATGAAATTCACCACCACTGCGATGTGTCATAAGAATGTTATTGTTGTTATTATTTGGATTACCACGACGAAAATTATTGAATTCATTACTGGCGTGTAGATTTATACCCCTCCGACCACTGTAATAATTTGTCCCATGAAAATGTTGCTGCTGCAATGATTGGGAACTAGAGCTGCCAGCGAGTTGTTGCTGATGGTGGTTGCCATTGCTGTTCATATTTAAAATTTCATTATCAGTCGATGGAAATTGTTGTTGTTGTTGTTGTTGTTGTGGTGGTGGTGGTGAGTATGTTATTTGCATAGCAATTGATGTTGTGATTGGCACAGTTGACGATTTGATATTCGTTTTCGTTGTGGTTGGTTGTTGGTTGGATTTTGATTTTGTTGTTGTTGTTGTTGTTGTTATTGTTGGTTTTGTTAAAGAAGTTTTAAAGTGTTCGAAATATGTTTGGTTGTCGGCAGTATTGGAATTAGCATCACCAACGTTATCAATGTCGTCATAAGTTGTTGTAAAAGAGATCATTGGTGTTGTTGTTGGCATTGGCAAGGAAGACATCGTTGTGTTGCATAATTGTAGTTGTTGGCGAGATTGTTGATTGTGGCATTGTTGAGATCGTTGTCGTACATGTTGGGGAATCATGTCATTACAAGAATTTACATTCACATCATCAGTACAGTTACTATATGTTGTTGTATGTAAGTTTGAAGTTGTTAAATTTGTTAGCAGAGGGGGGGATTGGTGATTAGTTGGTGGTGAAAGGTGTTGTGACATTGGATTGTATTGGCGAGTATGAAGAAAGTTGTGTTTGTGAGGATGATGATGTTGGTGGAAGTTATGGTTTTCTGATTGGTTGCAACTGCGTTTGAAATGCTGATCAAAATGGCAATTATTTTGGAAAGAAGAAGGGGAAGTACCCATATGTTGTTGTGTAGAAGGACTATTAATACTACTATAATTGTGAGAGTTAGAAGTACTACTTTGGTGATGTTCCTGTTGCGGGCTGGAATGTGCTTGAGGTCGGGGGATGGGCGGTTCATTTTCAGTATTTGTTTGATTAAGGCGTGGGGACATTATGAGATAATTGGTGTTTGCGTTTTTGTTACTATTCGGCGAATGTGTTAAGCGCATTTCGGGAGAAGGAAAAAAGTTAGATAATTTCATACTACTAGATTTTTTTGCATTGACAACTGCATTAAGTGAGGTGGTTTTATTGGACAAGTCAGTTAGAGGTGAAAGGGGAGAAGGTTTAGTAATGGGAATTAGCCGATCAATACATTGATCATGCATTGACAATGAATTATGTGGCGATGTCAATGATGCCAGTGGACCTGGTGAAGAATAATACTGATTTTGGTGCTGTAAGTCTGTTAGACATTCGCATTGGCGCTGAACGCCGTTACTATTATAAACAATATTACTATCGTGGCCCAGACTATATTGGTGATGGTAGTGATGGTGGTTGTGGCGGTGATGGGAGTGATTGTTATGAACGTAGTGGTGAAAGTGATGTTGGTGATTTTTAGCATGACTTAAATGGGAATTATTACTGTTGTTAAAGTAATTGTGGTGATATTCTTGACTACTAGTAGAACAACTTCCATTATTATTTGTCTGTACATCGCTGGTAGTTTGAATTAAAATACATTGGGATTTTGAAGTATTATCAGTTGTTTTTTTAATTAAAATTCCAAATTCAGTTTACATTTTGTGGTTTAATTTTGATTTTGATTATATTTTTAATTTATTAAATGCGAAGTGGTAGAGTGGGTGGTAGTAAAAGTTTTGTATTTAAATTCAAAAAAGTATATAAACAAACACAACCCAATAATAGATATTATTTTTATGCATTAACATTTACAGTTACACATATATGATGTATATATATACATACATATACGCATTTTAGAATATATGTATATATTTAGTTTGTTTTTGCCACACATACATATAGATAAATATTTGTTTGATTGTTTTTTGCAATAAATATATGAAGAAGAAAGAAAAAACGAAAAAAGAAAATAATATATAATATAAATGCCAAAATGCAATATTTAAATCATTTAAAAATATTTAATTAATAATACGTTTATATAGAATTTTTTTATTTATATACACACATACAATTAAATTGATACAATTATCATTACAATTTACTTTGCGACTTTTTCTAACGTTATTAATTTTATTTAATAATATTGACATTAATCAATCAATTTAATTTGGCTTGTATAATGCACACTATCTATAAATAAAAGTTTTAAGCAAATGTACATAAGTATGTAACACTGTGTGTAATTTTTTAAGTCGTGGCAAAATAACCATATACGGACACCACTACGTGATAAAAGACTAAAAAAAAGACCCGTGTCTCCCAATTTTTCCCAAAGTCATGCACTTTTTCATGGGCCGCCAAAGATTTGGGGCCTCGGCAAAAAAGTGATCATTTTCTCGGGCTCATATCTTGCAAACCGTTCCGAATTTCGATTTACTCTCTGAGAAAAACTTGTAGCTCTTGTCATAAAGAACAAAAATTGCGAACATATAAAATCAAAAAAACTTCAACTACAATCAACTACAAAAATTTACCTAAGATCTCAATAAACAAATTTCTACAACATATAAACTTCCTGGGAATAATTCTGAACACCGTTTAGGTAGCGCTTAGGTAGTCGTTGAAGTTGAAGTAAATAAAAAACAAATGAAATTAAAAAACGGTGTTCAGAATTATTCCCAGGAAGTTTATATGTTGTAGAAATTTGTTTATTGAGATCTTAGGTAAATTTTTGTAGTTGATTGTTTCCTTGAATTTTGAACGGTTTGCTACCTATGGACCTGAACAAGAGAAAAAGGTAAAAAAAATCGAATTTTTTTAAGTTTTTTGCGATTTTTATCTGGAAGGTGAAGTTTTTTTGATTTTATATGTTCGCAATTTTTGTTCTTTATGACAAGAGCTACAAGTTTTCCTCAGAGAGTAAATCGAAATTCGGAACGGTTTGCAAGATATGAGCCCGAGAAAATGATCACTTTTTTGCGAAAATGATACCGAGGCCCCAAATCTTTGGCGGCCCATAAAAAAAGTGTATGACTTTGGGAAAAATTGGGAGACACGGGTCTTTTTTTAGTCTTTTATCACGTAGTGGTGTCCGTATATGGTTATTTTTTTTCGTGTTGCACTGTGTAATTATTCTTTGTGGGATTAACTGAGCTCAAATCTCTCCGACTCCATTAGAGGAAAATGAGGTTTAATAATTTTTAATGTAGAAAGTTTCAAGAACTTTTGTAACTCAAGTCAATATAAATATATACTAAGTAAAGCGAAGAAGCCTGGTTCAGAGCTTAAAAAAAGTTAAAAAATTAGAGGAAATTTTCGAGTAAGGTAGGAAACTTTCAGAGTTTTAAAAAAGTTTAAAAATTAGAGGAAATTTTCGACTTTGTTTCCGAAAAATTGTTTGAATGATTCAACTTAATGTTTCCCATGTAATATAAAGCTGAGAAAATTTATTCTCAACTCAAATTGTATTAAGTATTATACTAGAGTTAAACAATGCCATAAATTATTATTATATTATTATAAAGGTATTCGACGGAAAAGTCCTAACTGGTTTTTATTTTTACTTCCAGTTTCTTGTAGTCAGATTTTCACAGCGAACCGTTTAAATTGAAACAATTTATTCTTAAACGCATTTCTCATCCAACAACGTAATTCACGTACGCAGTTTTCAAATATTTCTCCAGCTCGTTTTTTTTAGCCACTTGCATGAGAAATCTAGTATTTTTTATCTCAAATTGCTAAAATAACAGCATTATAAGGAAGGAAACAAGCTTTATCTCAGCTGATGGGAACAAATATATGTAGCATAATTTTATTTTGTGGAAACTTTTATATCCGTGAAAATTGGAAAGATTATATCTTCTCTCTCAGTATCTTTAAATATTAATATAATTTTAATTTTGTAATTTTATAAAGGCATTCATTTGAAGAAACATTATTTTTAATTATCTAATTCTAAAGTAAGGCGTAGTGTGCAGTAAAAGAAACTAATTTTAAACAAAACAAAGCTGAGCCAAAAAGATCACATTTTTTACGTTAAACTAAAATAAAAATTAATTATTAAAAAATTATAATAGCAAATATAACTGAGTATGTGTTCTAGTGTATAAACACAAATACAACAGATTAAAAATATACATACATACATATGTATGTATGTTTTTGTTCGAATAAAGCGAAAATTCTAATCGGAAACGACATTTAAAAGTGAAATACATAATTCATGGTGGTAAGGAAAATGACATAAATGTTTCAACTTCAATTAACAATATTAAATATAGTACTAACAAAATTGCAAAGCGAGTAAATATATTAAACATTAAATCAACATACAGAGTTTATGGGATATTTCACTTTTAAACTTTTTGCATTTTTTAATTGTATGTTTGTATTTGTACTTAACATTTCTTTTAAATTACAACTAAAAAAATATGTAATACTAATATTAATTTTTTTTTCAAATATAAAATCTACACAAGTCTGGATAAAGAGAAAATTTTGTAAATATGTTTTCGTTAACCACAATACAAAGTATATTTATTTATTTTCATTTCAAATTTCAACAAGTTAAAAAGGCGCGTTAAACTGAGCGGGTAGAAAAAAATATGTATATAAAAAATAAAACAATAATTACAATTTTAAAGGGAGCACTAATATGTATGGCCTTGTTGAAAATGTGAATACCGATATCGAAGAGAATATTTCGATATTTGATATCCATATGTAATATTATTTATTTCTCAAGATAAATTTCTTATTTATTAAGCTTACGATTATTAAAAGGATCTATTTGAAAAATATATATGTAAAAAAAAACAAAAATGTAAAATTGTGTCTTATTAATTAATATCTTCATACGAATGTATGTATGTATGTTTGTTTGTATACTTTTATGTAGATCCACCTTTATGAAATCCATTCTATATGTAGGCATATATGCTACACTGCGTATTATAGCCATAGACACACCTTTAATACAGCTGATTTGAGAGTTTAAATAAATAAATATTATGTAACTTTAACTGTGTACCAAACTGCATCTTAATCTGATTCTTACTTATTGAATATGCGGTATTTGACAGTTTTGAGAATAAACACTGTGTTTTGAAGCGAAATATTCACTCTTGCCACAAAATTTTGCACTGAAACATTTTGGATAAATTATGTATTCCATCGCTGGATTTGAAAAAATGTTAAGCGATTGCTTGTATAGACGTATCCAATAGCCACTACGAGCGTCAAATTGGATATTGATCATCTGAAACATGAAGAGATCCGCGGAATTAATCACAAACAGTTTTTCAGGAAATCAAATTTCGTCGGATGTTTCCAAATGGTTTTAAGAGTAATGGTGCTTTCCTAAATTGTTCCTATGTGCAAACCCAACGGCAACAGCGTTGTTATCCACTTAAATTCAAATACCTGATGTATACAAGGTATTATGCACGGTACTGTATTGATTGATTGATTGTAAACGTACGTTTAGGAAATCATCTTATAATTCGAAATTTGAATGACGACTACAAATACATGGTCTTTTCAAAAGAAAAGATGATTTTTTTTCTACAGTAGAAAATCGCCGAACAAGCAAAACACGTCTAACTGTTATGCCTCTCACAAACAACGTAAAACAACACAAACAAACTCAACTAAGATCGTATGTTCGAGACAAGTGTGCCAACATATAAAAAAATAGCTAATCGAATGCACGAAGCCCGAGAAATTTTAAAATTCACCTTTTCTTTTCAACAGACCACGTATAGCAGATACGCGAAAACGCGAATACACGGAAAAGTAAACGAAAGGGAAATGTGAGCGTATTTGTGACGCCACATCTAATAACACTAGAATGTGAACAACATATGTACGTATTATACTCGTACAAGATACATGTAATATGTTTACGTTAAACTGCTTTCAACAAATGCAAATACATGCATATGCATGTATGTTGCATATGTACTGATTTAGCAGTGCGCTATGACAATCGAAAAAGTGCAGAAGTTTAGAAACGTGAACATCCTTGGAAAAAATTTTGTTAAGGATTTCCTTGTACCAAAAAGAATTTATACTCACAATGAAAAATGCCGAAACGCATTCTATCTTTAGAAATGGTCAGTGTAACTTATTCAAACTTTCTTTTCAGACACATTAGAAGTGGTTCTATGGATACAAAACGTAGTGTAATGCAATATTAATCCGAAAGAAGACAGACAATCCACGTCCAGGCGAGGAAAAAGCTGAACCATAAAGCGTCCAGCTGAATAATATATGTATATGTAATTTCTTTTAGTTTAAGCAAATGCTCATTAAATCTACTTTAGAAATTTAACTTCACTTGGGTTCCATGAATTTGTATGAACATTTTTCAAAAGTAGTGAGATTTTTAGCTGCGTCAAATGTTTAAGGATAATATTAGTAAAAATTGATTTAGATATGTATGTATATATGTATACGGTTTATGGTTAATTGATTTTAGTATTTAAATACGGCATTATGTTGCATATGGTGTTGTAATTCAATGAGCTACGATTTTTAATAAAATAGTCGGGCAGCATTTTAATGTGCCAAACACACACAAACACACAATGGCAACTGGCATCGTGTTCAAATGAGTACTACTTACATATGAAAAGTAATTTACATACATACATAATGATAACTACGAAGGGATACTAACAGTTTGTTAACAGATTATCATTAAAATCAATCCCTTTATTTAATGCCAAAAATTTAGAACTTTTCAATACCTTCACTGATTTATATAATTGAAGCTTCGACTTCAAGTTATACAAATCGAAAGCAGTTGGATTTCTTGCTACATAAAGTAAGGAAACGTAAAAAATTTGCCCAATATGATACTTGTTCAAGCAATGACATTAATTAAGGAATGCATAAATTTCAATTTCCTAGGAAGTAGTCAAGTTGGAAAAATTTTTGATAAATGATGATGATGAGTTTCTACAAATCTGTTAAACTCGATTTGAAAATACTTCTTTTATGAAAACAAATACTTATTTATTTAAATCTACATGGAATCTTGTTTTTTCTTCAATCAATAACTGATGAAATAATTATCACATTAGAGAAAAGAAATCGTGACTACTGGCAAATTTTTTTTATTCTTGGGTGGTAAGTACCAAATTATATTTCGATATAAAATTATTTTCTTTGCTAAAAAAAATATCAATGGGAGAATAGGAATCAAAGGAGAATATCCTGCAGTGATAAGCCTATGTTGAAATGTCAAGATTTTCATGACCTTCTTGGAAGCTTTTTTTATCGGGTTTAATTGAGACATAGAAATTAAAAATTGTCTTCCGAAGTTAATGATAAAATCTGAGTATCCCAAGTATGTTAAATTAGCATAAGCAACTATATATATTAGAAAATTATTAACTAAAGTATTATTATAGTTATTTTGCGAGATTCTATATTAATGATTGTAACGGAAAATAAAAAGGCGGACTAAAGAAAGAAACATCCTCTTCTAAAATATACAAACAAATTATTACTACATACATATGTATCACTGTATATTTATATATTAGTATTAAGAAGAAATTACTTCAAATCCATTTAATTAAGCACACACAAATTAGGCTCCTTTAAGTAATTACAAAAATTATATCAAATGAAAAGTACAACACAAATCTGATTTAGAAAAAAGGTGTTTCAAAATGTAAATGAAAAAAATTATTAAGGATGTTTTTAAATGTTTTTTATTTTGTTTTCCAAGGGTTTCTGTGAGTATGAATAATGTAAAATGAAAGCTTTTGTTTTATCATATTTTTAAAGGGTGCTACAATTGCTTTAATTTAAGCGTAGATTTCAAAACAATACAAACAAAAAATGTTACTTTAATCTATTTACGGGTCTTATAACCACAAACAAATTAATTATGAGTTTAAGAAAAATATGCAAGAAAAGCACAATTCATCTCCTGGTCTGTGGTATACACTTAAACGATGAAACATTTCATTTATATTTTATAAAGAATAATTTCTGTGTTTGAACAAGAATGATAAGAACAAGAGTTAAATAAAATTATTGAAAGTGTTCTATTCCTCTCACAACGATTATCAATCTCGGTTTTAGTTACAGTCGTATTTTGTTTCATCATTTATGCCAAAAAAATTTATTCTAATCAATTTAAACTTTTATATGTACACATTTTTTAAAACATTAAAAAATAATATTTTATAATAAAAACGATTATTTCAACTGCTTTTTATAAAAACAATATGTGAAAATTCAAAATATATATGTATGTATGTATAAATATTTCCGAAATCTGTAGAAAATTGTGTCAAATCAAATCATCATTTCAATATTATTTTTATACGAACTTAAACCTATTAATAATCATATTAAATTGATATTCTTGGGTGCTTTTCAACAAGTCCCCTTTCTCTCTCTAGATCTCTATTGTATTTTTGGGCTCATTATAGCTTTAAAAAATCTATAATCTGGGGTGCTACCGCGTATTTACTATATATGCGAAAGGATAAATTGACCAATTCGAAACAATTCGTACTGTGTAAGATTTTCGATTCGATTTTGTATAAAGCAAAACTTGTGATTGCTTCTACTTTGTTCTCCTAGTTGGGGCGGCTGCAAGCGGACGTTTGTTCTTATATTAAGCGGTTCGCTATATACTTAAATGTGTTTTACACTCAGCCACTCTGTTCGGTTAGATGGCAGCTCCATCATCAGAATAGAATACATTAGGCTAATCACCTGCTTTTCTGAAATTATCCAATTAACAAAACCTCAAATAATACGAATGAGAGGCCCTATGCTTCTCAAAGGAACGACGGGAACTTATATGTATATATTGAATAAAATTCCTTTCGAGGGCCTAACTCTCCATTACGTAGACGAGTGTCAGTTACACAAAAACTGTTAAGAAATTGTTCGAAAGATATTTTGTTAGTGAACATTTAAAGCGAAAATAATAATGTAAATTTGTAAGCATTTCCGCATAAATAAAAGTGCATAACATCGTTTTGATAGATTTACGCGTTATATATAATTTCCCATCGAATCTATAAGGAGCATAGGGCCTCACGCGTTAGCCTCTCTTCAATCTTTCCTCATAGAATACGACGAGTAGTGTAGTGTACCTCATGTATGTACAATCCGTACAGAACATATTATCAATCTATCAATAGCCACACAATCCCGATCAATCATACATTTGAGTGACACACTTTTGAGTGTAAAATCATTTCGTGGTAGAATATTTTCATGGTATTGAATGAAACAAATACAATGTAATACAAAATAAACTAGTATAAGTTAGAAAAGCTAAGTAAGAAATTTAAGTTTTGTATCAAAATAAGGGTTTGATTTGAAATAATACTGAAGTTGACTTATTAATCTGATAAAAATTAAGAGAAAGCAAGTCCCAACACTATTTTCGCAGCTCTTTTGAACGCTTATTTATTAGGTGAAATCCTTCAGTTGCATAAAATAAATAAAGGACTATAGGGAAAACACTAACACACACACTTTACGCATTACAGTAGTAGTTATTTAAGAAACAAAATGAAAATGTAGTTGAAATAACGCACTATTATTAACGAGACTTTAATTTAAATATATATCATACTTATTAAAAATTTAGATAACTATAATGGAAACGGGAGACCTGGTTAACATGCTTTATCGTATATCGAAGCGTTAGAAAACAAAATTATACAAGTAATAACATATAATAAATTAATGTTGCACTGTATACCAATGTTGAAAAAATTCTAATTGTAAACAAATGATTAATTCAAACACTGATTTTTATCGTAATTTTTTTTTGCTAGTATATACTATAAATATGTATGTATGTAGATAATTAAATATTTTTAGTATTAATATATATATATATATATATATATATATATATATATATATATATATATATATATATATATATATATATATATATATATATATATATATATATATATATATATATAATATGGATATAAGTATTTAGTACATATTTAAACAAAACATAATATCTACTACTGAAGAAATACGAATAAGAAAAAAGTTGTTGTGCTTTTCATGCAAATTCTTTTTGATTCAAAATTTTTTATTAAAAAATTTGTTTGTTTATTAAAATTTATTTTAACTATGATTGACAAGTATTGTTTAGAAATGCTACAAAATTAGGAGTTAAATATGTATTTGTTAATTTATTTTACTATTTTTAATATCAAATAATTTTATTTTCAAGGTGTACAACGATTATGAGATGAGGCTTTTAGTAATTAATGGCTAATTGTTTTTCAAACGTATATTACAATATGTCAATGATAGGAAGACATCGATAAAACAATAAGTTACGAATGTATTTATAGAGAAATTAAGTGTGTTAATAAAATAAAACCATAAACATAAGTACGGAATACTTGCAATGATATTTTGTGATAAATATTTTGTGGAAATGAAGGAATTATACATCAAAATAAGTAGTAAATGATTTCATGTGTTGAATTTTCATTTCCATATTTGACTACTGCTTTCTGCTACGACTACACCATTTCCAATTTTAACTTTCAATGTATAAAGTTTGTTTCGTTGCGACAAATTCTTGTTCAGTTTATTTGCATATACGAGTAATGCAGTATGCGGTATTAGAATAGATGTAAACTGTGACATGCCAATATATTCATTTAAAAAATTTACGAAATTACATACTTTTTGGCGTTTATCATAAAGACAAAGGTTCGAGTTTGCTGTTGTTATGACAACTTTTAAAATTAATATGCATTGGGTCTAATGCAAAATAATTGACAAAAATAATAATCTAGTTCTCACAAGAGAATATGACATTGTTGAGTGAGTTTAATTGTATACGTAAAATTAGATGTAGAATATATGTATATAAAAATTTCTACAGAACAAGTGAAACCATAAAAAAATTAGAGATTGTGACATCAGCCGGGTTTGAGTTTTTATGTCTGAGATGCAAAGCATTGTCTACTTGCACTGCTTAGAAATAGGAAAAGCAATAAATAAATGCAAAATATTATTACATATTCATTAGCAAGGCAAGTAGCAAAAAATCGGGAAACTTTGTTCGAGTTGATGATAAAATTGTTTCCAGATCGATCACTAATACATCCTTTAGGAATCTTACACAACCTTGCAGTGATGAGGATCTCAAAAAGTTGGAAAATCGCCGAATGATTTTTATCACAAAGGAACAAACTAAAATGCTTATTATCCAATGTGTATTTAGGGGTCTTTCAAACAACGTAATGATATGGTAGTATGATATGATCCTTAAACAAATTTTGTAAACCTTTTTTTGCGGTTGTTTAAAAAAATTATGAAATATACACAAATCTACTCGTGTTCATACATACACATACGTTTTGATTTCGTATTAAAGAGAAATGGTGTAGTTTTAAAAACAGTAGCATTTTACGACAACACAGACAATTTTTGTTATTTATTAATTTGATTATTATTACAAAATTCACCCTTTAACCTAAAGCGTGGATTAATTCGAAAGTTTTTTTTCTGAATTAGGAAAGTAGGAATTTAAGGAGGAGAAAGGAACTTATACCGAGATTTTTCGTGGTTTAACTTAACATTTTAATTAGAATGTTTATACTTAGTAATATTTTAGTAATAAAAATATTTTAATATAAATAATATGGTTATTTATGTAGTTGGAATAAAAATATCTTACCCAAGCGAACTCCAAGTGTCCATATTGTTATTGCTTGTATTATTATCCTTGTTGTTGTACCAAGAAACATTGGAATTATTGCCGTTAACAATATTCAAATTACCATTGTTGCCGTGATTTGAACGCATATTAATATTATTATTATTGTTGTGTTGCTGTTGTTGTTGTTGCTGCTGCTGCTGATACGAATGTGGCTGATGGGGTGAGAAGAGCATACGTCCTCGATGGTTTCTTGAAGATGAGGGTCCATTGCGTGAAAATGGCCTGCGGGTAGTACCCGTATGATTTGAATTTATCATGACTTTAGTACTGTTGCTTATACTGGCACGTGAACTTCAGTTTGGAAATCGTTGTTGGTTTTTTTTCTTTTATTATTATTATTTAAAAATAATTATTCCACTATTTGTTCAGCAAATCTTTCAATTTTGTTATTATTTTTTTAATCAGAGTTGAGGTAAATTCTTGAGAGTGTACAAAACTGTAAATTCAATAAAAAATATATTTTATCGGAATAAATTGCGATTCAATTAAAATATCTCTGCGATTTAGCTATATGTACATATGTACAAATGACATGATATTGTAAAATCATAAATCCCATATTGATCCTTTGCCCTGGTACACCACTGCACCATGTACACACAATAGCAAACAAAAGTATGCAAACAGAAAATTATATTACGAATTACAAAAAATCGGTTTACGCATATTAGTATTAATTTTTTCTAAGTTATATTTACTGTTACAAATATTTTTTGTTACATAAAATTTTTTAATCAAAACTCAGGGATTTCTACTAGTGCTGCCAACTGCTGTTCAAAAGCAAAACGTGCTGACCGAGAAATTAAAATAAATAAAATATGTACATATTACATACGTACTTATATGCAAATGTTTTTGTTTGAGTTTTCCTTTTGTGTAAAAAGAAAAAACAACAAAAACATTTCTAGTATATGGTGTTTTATTCAGTTATCATCTTGACCATTATACCAATCATTTTCTATTCGTTGCTTTTGTGAGTGTTACATTCTTTTAGTAAAAGGCATGTAATGCATGCATAGGATTTCGTTATGCACAGTTTTCTGAATAGTGTCATGTATTGTTTAAGAAAAATTTGTGTAAATTGACAACAATCCCCCTTATCGTGTTTGGCGATTTTCGACTGCAAATTCGACAGTTTGTACTAGATTAAAGAAAAATGTTGCCGGCATCTTTTGTCTATTACAAACTGTCGAATTTGCAGTCGATAATCGCCAAACACGATAAGGGGGAATATAATAATTTCACTGATTGCATTTATGATCATATAAAAAAGCAGTCAAATCGTTCTTTCGTACCCTTCCCCTGCTCTCACGCATTGGATCACCTCTGGGACATACCAACTTGAAACACATTCCCCCTTATTATGATTGTCGACGTCGACGTCACATCAAATCGACAGTAAAAAAAGACAGCAGTTCTGAACTCCTTGCAGGCAATAATTAACTAATATTGATGGCCAATTGTAATTTTATAAGCCAATAGTAGTAGTAATATCCTATCAATAATATTTAATAGTTCTCGATAACGATCCGACAATTGCCAATATATTGATGTCGACTTGGTGTGACGTCGACGTCGACAATCATAATAAGGGGGATTGTTGTAGTGAGCCAAATATAAAAAATTTACGGATTTGTTTTGTAAAGGAGATACCATTCCTCTTGCTTCTATCCAGCCAGTTTTTCTTGAGACTGGATGCATTGGCTGCAGAGTAATCAACGCCAATTTTGAACAGTCTCACTATTATATTAAGCAAGATATACATAAGATTATTAAATTATACTTTGTACGGTGGGTGCCCTTACCCTTGGTTAAAACATTACCATTCCTGGAGCATGCCATTTCATGTAAGAAAAAAATTTAATGACGAAGAAATCGCAGCACATAACTAAAACATATCATTTTCACCCTATTATTTTATTCTTTATTAGCAATTTAAAGGAACTGGACTAGATACAAGAAATATATATATATATTTTTGATTTTAAAATGAAATCGTACCGAACAAAAACGCATTCGCACCAGCATCCTAGATGGATATGTTTATGAGAAGTCACACTGATGCACTTGGAGTATCAGATGCAACGTTTCTTTTCCGAATCGGCGAAGATGTAAATTTTTAATCAAATCGGGCGGAGTTTGATTGTCAATCATAACTTTTAAATAAAAGCAAACTATTTATGTATAAACGAAATGTCAGCAAAGAGAGTTAAAGAGAGTCCTTCAATAATTTTCAGAGGCATAAAAAATGTTTTAATAAGTTTTTGTAAAAATTTTAGTTTTCTTGATTGTTGTTTGTAATTCGCGATGTGAGATGTATATTATTCGTACGATTATTTTTCAATTTAATTAACACAAAAAATATTCTAATATTTTTCCAATAAAAAGCAATAATCTTTGTGCAAAGCATATCGAATTATATCTAGTAAAGAACAATAAAATTTTGCAAAACCATTTATACACTTTCATCCTCTAAAATAAACGCATTTGTTATTTATCTATGACAATAAGCCAGTCCGATAGCATCTAACCAACACAATTGTGGTCCTTAATCCAACTGAACATGCAAGTTATAAGCAAATAATAATCACAATTACAGTTTTTACGAGTACTTACATAGATTCCTTAAAAGTTGTTTTTATTAAATCACAAAACTATTTGCCAAAAAAAAGGAACACAACTAATGAAACTTTAAATGAATTACGTGCAGTCTAATATAAAAAAAATGCATGTCTTAATTAACCCACCAGGACAAAAAATGATAAGAGTAGAAAATATATGAAAAAGATGAAATTAAGTTCTTTTTAACGAAATTAAAACGGTACGATTAGAGAAGAAAATATATGTAGTATACTTTGAGGATAACGAAAGGTTTAACAAATGGCCTTTGAGTAAATATGTATGTAGTAGTAAAAGAAGAGAGAAGCAATTTGACACACACACAAACACATGTATATAGAGAAAGATAGTAGCAATATTTGTAAAAGAAAAATGAAACAACCAAAGAACGTATGGTTTTTATTTTTGAATTTATTAAATATATAAGTAAATATGTATATTTGAACCATTAAAATTTCTTATTTTTTAACATTAAGCTTTATAATATATATGTATGTATGTACGTTATAAATGGCAAGTACAAAAATTACAAAGGTACAATTTGCTATAAATTTGTTAGGTATGCAAATAACAATGGAGAAAAAAATGAGGACTTTTAATTTGATGCCCAGAGTCGGTTTTGGCTATTCTTTTCTTTTAATTTACGAATAACACTTTGGTAAAATTAAATTTATGTGACAAAAGATGCAACATGAATTGCAAGAAATCGACTCGATCACATTGAAAAGGTGCTCATTTTTATTATAATCATTCTTATTTGTATGTTTTGTGTTGTATGGTAGAAATATATAAAATAGTATTAATATGAATGTTTATATATTTGCTTTTTCGATTAATATATGATTTTTAAACATAAAGCGTATTTTTATCTTTTTTTTCATAGATCACAGTTTAATTGATAAAATGGTTATTTAAGAAAAGCTAATTCAAAAAGAAAAAAAAAACAATATTAACATGTTTATAACAAAAGAGCCCATTTTAATTTATACTTATAGTAAATTAGTCTTTGATACAACTACAATTCTTGTTGAAATTAATTAATTAATAATGCACTACAAAACAGCAGTTATGATTAAAAGTGTTTATGTATGGAAATAAATAGTACAAAATAATTAGTTATTTTATATAAATAGATTTACATTTTTATTTTTTTTTGATTTTAGTTTGTAAAATTATGATGAACATTGATAAAAGAAATAAACATTAATTTTTGTGTATGGGTTTTTCATTAAATAAGTATGCAAATCATAGATGGGATGTACAAAAAGTATATAAATTAGTTTTTACTTTAATCAAATGAAAACTATAATTATTGACTTTACTTAGGAATATAAACAATTAAATACAACTTATCATCTACCATATACACAAATAGACAAAGTGCTGATAGAAGTGCTTACAATGAAAAAAATACTCTGCCAAACTTATAAAAAGAAACATTAATAAATAAAAACATTTTTTTGAAGCATAATTCTCAGTGTTTATTTATATTATATTATCCATGCAAAAGAAATATAATTAATATATATGTATATGATAATTTTTTTATGTTGATTTTATATATGTAAATATATAAAGGTGTATACCTATTCATCCACCATTTGCGTAAAGCCAGCAATATTCGCATACGTTATGAACACTTCTTAAATGTCGATACATACATATTTCAATTTCAGAAAAATTGACAAGAAGCAGTAATGTACATCAAATATTGGAAAATATGTACAAAAACTTTCTGTACTAATCTTTACACTGCCTCAGTTTAGGTCCATACCCGAAATAGAAAGAGAATGGTAAATTTGAAACAAAATAAAATAGAAGACAGAAAGCAGAAAACACCCAGCGTTTACGGCAGGGATGGAACCTGTGGTATTCTGACTACTAGTCTAGTATTACGAGGGCGTCATGTATCAAGTAACAAGAACATTATTAAGATATTCGTAAACATTCATCCCTGAATGGGATATTACTTGCTCCTGAGTGTTATATATTAAAATATGAAAGCAAATAAAGACTTTCACTTCAAGAAAAGTTTTATGTCGTGATAATTCTGCAACGTGAAATTGCAACTCACTGCTCACAGGTATGCCGTTTTATTTTATGCCTATTCTCTATTTCGCTGATCGTAAATTGAACAAATGCAATAGTAGTATTTTTGTATATGCAAAATATGTATATTAGAACCCTATAATGAAGAATGTGTTAGATCAGCCACTAGAAAATAGTTTTTATAAATGATTGAGGTTTATTAAAAATAATGAAATTCGAAACAAGAAAAGAAATTGCATATATATGTGTAAGTATGTATTAATTGGTTTATACATTAAAATACTTAATATTTAATCATTAGTCTTTTTTCTCAAAAGTAATATTGTATATGGTTAATAAATTTAAAATAGAAAATTTATGCTTTTTTACAAACAAGGTAAGCAACCGTTTCTCGATAGATTATTAAAATAATTTCGAATCAACATTAGATTTAATATTATTATTAATACGTGGTATGTAGTTGTTACTACAGGTGGTTGTGTAGGTAGTAGTAGTGGTGTATGTAGTAGAAGTAGACTTAGTAGAGGTACAAGTACTAGTAGTAGTAGTATTTATAGTTGTTGTAGTAGTGATATTAAGAGCACAATTATTTTTAATTCGAATAATATATGTATGTATAAAATATTTTACAATATTTCGTTTATGTTTTTAAGTATTATTCTTCAATAAGATAGATGCAATATTATGGGTGATTATAACTATTCGCATACATATTTATTTATTAATATTAAATTAATTATTCTTGGAATGGTTTTTAAAACTATGTATATGGATAAAAGTAAATTATTGTTTTTATATTTTATGTACGTGTTATTTGAGGTGTATAATCTTTTTAGAAACAAATAAACAAATAGCAAAACTTAAATAAGTACCTAGTTCTCTCAAAATTTTTGGTTAATATTTCCAAACTCGATTGTAGAAAATTGTATAAAATAAATCGCTAAAACTTTAGAATTTGTTATGTCCTGAATATTAAGTTATTTTTGAATAATATAATTTTAAAAGCTTAAATTTTTTTATATAATTTATTGACACCATTTAATAAAATTTAGACTTGCAATATTGGAAAAGTGCACTTTTATTTTTTAAATTCATTCAATCAACTTTTAACTAATTAATTAAATTAATTAAATACCTACGAAATTTCAAAAATTTTGAGGCCAAGCAATTGCGTCAACATTCAGTTATGCTTCAATTGGTGGGAAAAAGGGAAATTTTCTATTTAAAAATTTATCGACCTGAATTTCTGTAAATTTTATCTGTATTGCTCCCACTTTTATCTTTTATCGCTCCCACTTTTAAAATGCAAAATACAAATTTTATATCAACGTTCCAATACGGAAAAGCATAAAATATATAAATATGCATATATACAAATTGGGAGAAAATTCTAAAGTCCGAAAGATTTTGGATTTGCTAAATATAGCAGAAAAACGAAGAAAAAATAAAACTGACAATCCTCATTTTCACTTCATTCTTTATGTGTGTATTGTCTATGAAGCAAATTTGTTTTTTCTTGCCAATGAGCTTTTATAAGCCAGATAATTCTACTCATTTTATGTTATTAAACATGTTTTATTTGAAACGCGCCAAATTTAAAATTGGAGACGTGAATATCCGTATTATTATTCAAGTTTTGTATTAATCGCATAAGCCTTACACATAAATATTTATATAAATTGTTTGGATTTTATCTTCAAAAGTTGATTTGAAAATATTGATCATCGCATACGATACCGAGTATACTATCGTATCGAATAATATTTCGACATCTGTCGAAAAAGCGAATCAAGTTTACGATATGAATTGAATCATAATTTTTAAGATGATAATAATGCTCAAGTTTTGTTAAAACCAGACACAATTAAAAAAATAGTATTTAAAAATATAAATATTTAATGACGTGACCTAAATGATTACAAGCATTGTCACCCCAAAAATTAAGAAAAGAACTTAAAAAATTATAATTTTCTAATTGAAATTCTGGGCAAAAGAGCTCTTGAATATATAATATAAACACTTATATATTTTTATTTTAAAGAAATGACAAGGAATTACATATTTTAGTATTAACGAAATAGATGTAAACATAATTTAACTGTTTCAACCATTACGTACCTTGTTAGCAGTTTGAGAAAACGGTCCTTAAATGAATTTCGCTAAGTGTAATTTGCATTTATTTATGGCACAAAACACATTATATATGTATATATTAATATTTTTATAGGAGCAGACATTTATACAATACAACATTAGATTGGCTTTGTTTCAAAATGTATGCTAATTATGTTTCTTTTTTATTTGATTTGATTGGATATTTTGAATGCAAAAAATACTTAAAGATTAAGAGATTAGGCTGCACGTTGCAAAAGAAAACATTTACCAAAACCACCAACTAAAATATATAACAAAAAAAGTCTAAAATTAGATAAAAGTAAATAATAAAGGCAGGAAAGACAAAACAAGAATTTATGAAGCTAATTTAATCATTGATTTATAATGTTAGAAAAAAGTTTAAAATTTGACTGAATATCTAAAAAGCAATTTAACTTTGTACAAGAAAAATAAAAGCAAGAAATTATATATATATATATATATATATATATATATATATATATATATATATATATATATATATATATATATATATATATATATTAATGTTATATAACTCGTTCGTATAATTATTAATAATATTTTTTTAACGTTTCACATATGTATATGTATGTATGTATTATGTATATTTTGTATTTTTCACTTTCAGTGTCAAAGTCGAGTTTATGGTTATTATTATTGTAAGTAAATTAATTGATAATACCAGTATTTACTAGATCCTTATGATATTATTTTTATTCTTGAATGAATCAATAACTTTTTAGTTCGTTCTTTAATGGCACGGCTTAAAAATAATGTCGTTTCAAAAATTGGCTTTTTAAATAAGAAAATTTTCAAAAAAGTACCTTTTAGTTTTGAATAGAGAAGTTTTTAATTTTTGAATATTTTAAAACGTATTTTTCATATTTAACAAATTTTTATGAGAAAGTCTCGTCAAGTTTAATGAACTACTTTTGTGCGCACTCAATTTGTTCGCAAGAACCAAAAATAAACAAAACTTTTATGGGAATTTCAGTCAAAATATTTATTGTAGCGTAACGGGTTCACAAGAAACAAATATTAGCAATATGTATCGCATATATGCATATACTCGTACGTATAAATACTATATATGAATGTATGTATGTACACACATACGAGTATGTATGTATGTGCAATAACAAAGAAAAATCAAAACTCATTTCAGGGTCATTTGCTAACACTAATTTATTGTTTTAAAATTATATCTTTTATTAAAAAATATACACATGCTGATAAAGTTCATGCTTCATTCAATAGAAGTTTCATAAACAACAAAAATATTTGTTTATGTTTTATAATAATGATGATATAAAAACTAGTTTTGAATATGATAATGACATTATTGCCTCAGCATAAAGATATTGAATAATAGCGGACATTTATTTTAATATTGGGGTCTAAAACTCTGAAACACTCACATTTATTTATGAAAGAAATTTTGAATTTATTTCATTAAATTACATATTTAAATTTAAATTTACAATATCGAGCTGAATCAACAAACAGAAAAAGATAACACGTGGTTATAAAAATTTAGTAATAAGTTTTCCCGATTGGTTTTGTTCGCTTTCTCTTTCAAATCTAACAGCCGGTTTATTTTTATTTTTCCTATTTAGCTTAAAAAAAATCAGCAACTAAAACGTATAACATAAATAAAATTGTACTCAAAGAAAATATAAATTTCTAGAGTTGTAACAAATCAAACAAACAATTTAAGGTTCAGTTGGAAAATATTAAGTAAAATTATAAACAAAATGGGGCAAACAATTTTAAAATAAATATCGCCAAGCGTGTGTGGAAAAGTATTTGTGACCAAGTCACTTGCAATAATTTTTAAATTAAGTTTTGAAATATACGCATACTGTCACTTTAATCTCTCTCTCTCTCACTCGCAAATACACACTCCCTCTATCTCTCTCCGTCGCTCTCTGCTCTAATTTACTTGATTTTGTGTAAACGAACATATTCAATTGGTGAATAAAGAAAGCAATTCATATGGACCGCAATGACTTAACAATATGAAAAGTTCCAATGAAAGAATCAAGGCCCATTTAGCCGACCGTAGAAATCGTAGATGTAAATGTATCGTAAATGTATCGTAAATGTAAATGTTGATGTGCTTATAGAACGCTAGAAACCGTGTCATGTGTTTCGAACTAGTGATGATAGTTTAGTGTGTTTGCATGATTTATGGGTTTGTAGAAAAAGTACCCAAATTATATGAATGGTACCAAACATTTTTGTTAAGTATTAAATTGTTATAACTTTGATATTTCTATCAATAAAGTTTAAAAAATAAGTTTTGTACATGCATTTACATACTTATATATAAAAATCAATGAGTGTTCGAACTCACGGGCGATGTGTTAACACCTTTTTTTACACGGTACCTGTTCGATTTCTATGAACACAGACCCACAAACCCGGAGGTAGAGTTAATATAAAGTATTTAATGAAAAAGAACAGTTTATTGAATTTAATTTAACTTTTTTTATTTATTTTATATTAAACCCACAAAAAACAAAGCAACAGACAAATGTACATATGTACATACATTGTTATGTTTGTACATACATAAGCTGCATACGTTGCTGTCTTGCTATCTCATTTTTATATATGTACGTATAACCACGTCACTATTCTCTTTGCTGTGCATAAGACAAAACCGAAGATCAACATAAAACACTTTTTTAATGTTACTCCGAATTAAAACACTTAAATATCCGCTCGCCGATATCGGATCGCCTTAATTTTTGGCCTAAACTCTTCGTCGAAACCCGCACTAGCGTTTTAATCCAAAAATTAATAAAATCGGCTATGAATTTCCGGAGAAAATCGCGTGGGAAAATTATATGAAAATCGCCCAATAATCACTTTCAATACCCACTGCCAAGCAACGAACAAACAAACGATGATTTACTCTTACATTCCTTACACCTAACACTTGCGTATGTATTGAAACTGATAGTTTACTGCCCTAGAGGCGCGCGTATAGATGTTAACACATCAATAATTCAAAGTATGATATAATTTTGAACATCTTTATTTTTTATATTTACATAAAGTTATTTATATCATAATTATTTATATTACAACCTTTGTTTTAACTTTTATACTTTTTTTATTGTGAACGTGCTATAGGTTGAACGTACATACTTTACTTATTTACTTATGAACTGAGGAACGAAAGTATTTACATTTCTATTTATACCCTCGTTCTGTATATTTTGTTTACATATTTTGATTATTTTGCTTTGGGTCTGACCTTCAAACAATCATATCCTTATCTTAATTATTTTGTTTACTTATTTTTGTTTTTCGCTTTGGGTCTGATCTTCAAACAATCCTATCCTTATTTTAATTATTTTGTTTACATATTTTTGTTTCGCTTTGGGTCTGATCTTCTTATTTCTAATATTATTTTCTTCGAAGCCATGTTATCTACCTGCCATTCTAACTCACTAGATTGTTGGCTGTATAAAAAAGTTTTGCATCAAATGCACACAAACTATTATAAAAATATCTTCTTACTTTTCATTAAAGAATTATTGACTCAAACAACTAAATTTATAAAATATTTTTTATATTCAAAGAAGATTCACAGTTTAAAAGCTTAAAATATCAAAAACCCAAAAAATTACTAAAAAAGGGTTTTTGTGCCACATTTTCGTTTACTTTTGTATTTACCAACACTGGCTACATCTGTCACGTACGAGGTTACGTGAAATTCTATTTTCAACAGGTTCAGACGTTACGGCAACGTGACACCTCCAGTCGGCTAAGCGTTTGCATACATTCTCATATAACAGAAACGATCAGCTGATTCGGCTACATTTACATTTCTACATTTACGTTCGGCTAAGTGGGCCTTCAGTCTTAGGTGATGCAACGGAAATACTGATACATATACATACATACTAATACACACACACATATGTACGTATATAATTCCATTAGCAGGCGAAAGTTTAATTTATGTTCATTAATTTTTCCTTTTTACGATCGTAAACGGTTCAAGAATAACTTGTATTTTGTACTTTTTCCCATTTCGTTTTATTTTGGGCTTTTTGTGTGTGTGAAATTAACTTGATTTTTTGTATTTTCTTTGGGCTTTTGTATTTTCAGTTGCTATTTCGCGAAATAGCACTTAAAGTAGTTTAAACAAAATGTTTTAGCTGGCTAAAATCGAAATTATAGTAAAATGAAAGTGAAATTTTTGTTGATTGAAATCAACCACACACTTTCTACACTATACGAGTACGAGAAATAAAAATATAAGTTAAAGTAACACCTAAAATCAACACCTCTATGAAATAAACAGATACATATCACTGGAAATAACTTTAAGGTATTTTTAAACTTCAAAATTTTTTTTTTTCAATTTTGAAATCCTTTAATCAAATTCAATGTTTAAGCAGGACTTATGTAAATATATAAATTTATTTTTCCACAATGGACAGCCATACATATGTACATACATACATATATATACGTATACTTATGTATGTAAGTGTATGTGTGGTTATTTACATGTTACATTTATAACAATGACCACATAATTATTTTTAAACTTAATTTATAAAGCCGTCTTTAATCTTTTCCTCTTAATATTTTAAACATTCATAAAATCTTGTTAACATTTAAGCGATTATAATAATAAAGACCATAATGACTGCAAAAAAATCATGACATGAACCCGTTTTTTTAAATCTGTTAATTTAACAGAATATAAATAGACAAGAATGTCATCATTCAATTATAGAATAGATATGTACATATGTATACATATAACAAAAACTGAAATACGTTGATAAAAATGCAAAGAAGATTTTTATTAATTTTATGCGCTAGTAATTAGCAAGTGTTTTCGTAATACTTAATTATTTTGCTAATTACTTAAGCTTTAAAAAAAGTTTGAATATAATAACAACATTATCAGGCGGTTCATAAATCAAAACCCAGCGAAAAAATATGCAAGTTGTTCCTTAAGGAATTACATTTTCATTGCTTCCAAGGTATCTCTAAGTGTATTTTTTTTTACCAAATATTAAACGCCATCTGATATATCTCATTTCGACATGTACATACATACACACATCAATATTATCGTCGTATTTATTCATTTCGACGTCGTGTATAATTACCGATAAAATGTTGTACAACAATGGTTTGGTTGTCGGATTTTTAATAATACATTGTGTGAGATGCTGCTTATAATTCAGAGCACAGATGCTATATACAATTCAAAGCATAGGGTCAAAAAATTTATAGGAACAGTGGAAATTTTCACAAAAAAATATAATCATGCACCGACTATTCATTCCAGTAAATTATCCCATGACATGCTTGAAAATTTGTGCAGGACTTTATACTTGGAAGTAAATTGATACGTTTAAGCATCTGTACAAACTGTAATCTACCATTCTATTATGATTATATGACATTCACTTGAAAGGAATAAAGTTAAAAGCAGGATACAAGCAGGATATACTTAGCATGAATATAAAAATATGTGCAAGTATTATATTTCATACATAAAATATAATACAAAGAGGGAACATTACATTTCATTGTGGTTTATTAGTATAAAATATACCAAATTATTTGATTTACTTGGTTATTAAAATTAAATTCTATTTACGCAGACTTTTGACCAAAAAATATTATATTTAATGGATTTCAATGGCAAAACCATAACGAATTTTGCAACAGACGATTTAAGAATGTAGGCAACTGTATAATAAAATAGGTGAATGAATATATTAATATACTTATGTATTATTTCCAGGCGTAAAAACCGTTCGTTATTGTTATAATTTCCATAACAACATCTTGACAACTATTACGCATATGGTCATTCAAATTATCACAGAAGTTCAACATTTTAAATCCATTTTTAATATACTCGTATATATTTATAGTATATGAAATAGTAATTTTGAATAAAGTCTATTTTCTATACTTAAAATATTACATCTGAAATTAAATTATCGTTAATGATAAGAATGCAATTCGATTTGTAGAACAACTCCGATAAATTGTATATTTAGGAAAATATTAAAAATTACTTATCAATTACCAGCATATTGGGATCCTGATTCCTTTAATTTTAATTTTATTTATTTATCAATTGATTGAAATCAAAATAACAAATTTATTGGACAGTATAAAACATATATGTAGATGTATACTCCCATGTATGCATGTATGTACGAATAATAATAATGATTGTCAAAAGGTCTGTATTTAACAAAAAGATTAAGGTTACATGTTGCATACAATATTTGTAAAATGATTGTGATAATGATAATTGTAAATATATTTAAATAAAGGAGTCAATATTACAATTTTATAAACACAAGTACATAAGTTTGTTTATTGTTTTTTATCTATAGTGAGTGCATAAATGTACATATGTATGTATGTATATGGAAATTCCAGTGTTACCTGTTTAATTTTTTCGATACCAAATTTGTTTCTTTCAAAAACACTCTTTTAAATGCCTCATAAACAAAGTAAAGTAAAATTCTTTCCAGAACTCACTCTCAACTATCATTTCATTACAGAAACAACACTATTTTAAGAGATGAATTCTTTCAACGCCCCGGCTTATTTTTAATATAACATAAACACATTGTATCTATTCCTTTCCGAAATTAGCAGTAAATTTGTTTAAAAAACCCATTATTTCATTCGAAAGGGCCCCTAATGAAATTTGCATTCTAAATTAAAGCAGCCACTTGGAACTTGAAAACTTGGAAGCGATGATATTAAAAGTTCTTAATAAATAATCAGGGCTGGGCAGTATTTAAAATACATGTATTCGAAATACGTATTTAAAATACAAATACGTATTTTGTATTTTAAATACATACAGATTTTTAAGTATTTTGTATTTTAAATACATAACCTGAAATTATTTTGTATTTTAAATACATGATCAGCAAGTATTTTGTATTTTAAATACCGCAACCCATGTATTTTGCCCAACACTGTACATAATACATAAATCAAATATTCATTCTTTTAACAATGCTATTCACAAAACAAAACTACTATTAAAAACATTTTTTGTGATAAGAAACAAACAAAAATGACTTCTCTTTAACATAACTATATTCTTCTTTAACGTAACATGGGTGTATGTAATTTGCTTTATTTTATATTATGCAACTGAAACTTGTAATATCCATCACCTAATTTACAACTTCAGCATTGCAAATATGATGCATGCAATGAATTATGGACATATGTATGTATATGTCTCCTCTTCTGCAAAATATCATCAATGAAAACATACATAAAGTAGTATCCATATTAAAACTTTGTAACACACCGTCTTATAGGATTTTTTTTTATAAGTTTAGATGGTCTAAAACTTTGGTCGGTAGTACCTTTCCTTCTAATTTAAACTCATAATTTATTACTATCATTTACATAATGATATTTTGATATAAGAACATAATTTTTCTTTAAATAGGGCAGTAAATTGGATGTTTATATCCATACATCTTTTACGCGGATATTGCAACAAACTCGATTCTAGTAACACAATCGGTCCCAAATTCTTTCACAAGGGGAGGGCATGCTGTATTAACTGGCTACCATAATCACACGGCTTCTTGATATTTTTTTCTTAAAGGACGATAGCCCTATAATCGGCTATTTAAACAGTGCACTTCTAATCTATCCTCATTTAGTAATTCTGTTGTAATATTTACTACAAAAATTGTGACTTAAAATAAAATGCGTATATAAAATTTTTTCAACTATTTAGCTTGTTTATTTACCGCCCAGTTTCTGGCAACACCGATAGACACCTACATGTGTATGTTTATATGTAGTAGAAATACAAATTGTAATTATCTAAAACAGAGAAATTTATCACCAAATATTACGTTTTTCACACATTTGTACATGTTGTAATTGTGAGCACGAAATCAAAAAGCCACAAACATACATAAATGCATACATTTGTAAAAATATTATATTAAAAATTTGATATGTAGTTATTGTAATTCAATGCCCCTTGTTATCAGCTATAAACCCAAATACTAATCAGAATAAAGAGTACAGTTTTTCTTAGTAACTGATAAGGTTACACCATAAAAGCTTTGAATGGAAGAAATCACACAAAAATACTTAAATGCACATGGTTTATGAGAAACTCGAATATTAAATGTTTCAAATTGAAAAAACCATATTTATCTTATTTGAGGACTTCAGAGTACTAGTTTATCAATTCATTTCTATTTATTTGTTTTTTCTATATTTTATACCTCAGATCTCCGAAAATTATAAACCAAAATTTGACTTTTCTACTTCAAAAGGCAAATATCGCATACAAAGTATGTATATAATCTTTTGACTACTTTTACTACATCGAATCCAGCTTGGACCACAGTTGTTTTAGTTTTGAAAAAAATTACATATTTTTCATTTGGTAGTTTTATACTAGATTTTTTCCACTCCATTTGGAGTGATGCAGAAATGCCTATTTACATACATACATATATGTACTCCTTACGAAAATCTTTATCATAATATATATCAGAGTATATAGCAAAAAAAAAAAAAAAATACAATTTATTTTATAACATTTTAGCTTTCTCTATAAAACTTAAAGCCACTATAATTTTAACACAGAAAAGTTAACATACGAAAAGCACAAAATTTTGACGGAAAAAATATCGAGCAATACTGCTCAAGGGTTAATTTAATCTCATTTTTGTCTTATCCTAATACTACTTTTGTTCAACAGGCAAGAATATTGAATTTCATTTTCAGATATTGATTTCAGCACTGAATACTAGATTTCAAAATAAGTACATACATACATACATACATATGTATTTTACCTAGCGACATGTTCATCTTAATGGTTACCAATTGTGTTTGCATAACTAAAAGCCAAATTTAACTCCATGTTTAATACGACAGAGTTAACTCAACACAATCCAGTCCACCGGCATTAAAGTATCTATTTATGCATTATGTATTTAGCTATGTATTTATGTATGTGCTCAAAACTACATAAGAGTTTATGGATAAGTGAAGGAAAATAAGAAACCAAACAAAAAAGACCTCCAGTGTTTAAAAAAACCTCCCATAGCGCAATATCCAAAACTTAAAACAAGCATGTAGAAAGTAATTAAAAGAAGAAAACAAAGCCAACAACAATTAGTATGAGTATGTTTGAAAGTGTAAGTATATTTATGGGCCCACATGAAATACTAATAAAAATAAACCTAAAAAAAGTACCAGCTGTCAGACGAACGTACACCCCATTGTATGTGTATGTTGATTGGAAGGATAACGAATGATAAGTTCGGGCTAGCAGTAATACACTGGGTATTATTCAGTGAAAAAAACTTCTTAACGAACGAGATTTCCTTGTATTCCTTCCAAAGTAAATATTAATATATTTTTTTAAACTTCTCAGAAAGTTAAGTTGGAATATCTTAATAAAATATTTAAATTACTTCTACAAATACGTGCAATTCTATTCTAGGTATTGAAAATATGTACTTCATTTTATTGGAATAAATGTACTTCGTCCTTTAAATTACACGCAAACTTATTTTCTTTTATATGATAATTGAGCCTGTTGGTTTCAAATAAGAAAGAAAAATTTACTGTTTGATACTTCCCAGTCGTATGTCAATTTCCCACAAACATAAAAATCTACTTATACAAATATTAATTTTTAATGGAAATTTCAATTTCAATGGAAATTTTTGTCTTTTTGGAATAGTGTAACCTATTATATTTCTGGAAAAACAATTAACATAAAACAATAAATATATGTATAATAACAATTTATACATATATTAAAAAAATATTGCTGAATTACGTACTTGATTTTATTTTAATTAAATTCTTTGCTTTTGAAAATATCGATTGTTGCATGATAAGAAAATATTTGCTTTATTTTCTTTTCAAAAAATATATAATATTTCCCAGGATCAAAAAAGGGCCCGAACTCGGGAACCCCAGTGCAGGCCCTTAGATTAATTTTGATGTCATAGGATGTAACCAAAAATATTGTCAAATAGCTCTTCAAACCATTGAAAATTTACTAGTTACAATTATATACATACATATGTTGTTGCGTAAAGTATATTTAGATTTAAAAATTATACATCAGAAAAGAGGAAATCAATAAGGAAATTACGATTTTTACCGCAAATTTTTCAACGAAATAATTTAATAATGGTTAAAAACTAGGAACAAAATTTTCACGATTCGGATTGGCTTACAAATATTTTCTCCTTAAAAAATGTATTTATCGAACATTTCATAACCATCAAAGTTAAATTTTTTGCATGCAACTGCTGAAGTTTACCTTTCCCTTTGTTTAGAATTCACTGAATACACTTCCTTCTTTCAGTTTTCAGCACTTCATTGATGGTGCAGTGTACTACGCTTTTGTTACTGTAATTGGGAAATTGAAAAAAAAAACATAGACAAATTTACACAAAGGCACATGCATAAACAGATGAATACATATACAAACATATCTAAATATGCATACATACATAGATATGTATACATTTTATACATTGTAATTGTAACTTGTCTCGGATATATACGCTAAAGTATATTGGTTGGAAGTAAATATTGTTCAAGAGAATTAGAATTTCGAAACGGGTCCCCTTATGGTGGTTGCAGATTTTCGACATTTTTCTTTAATCTAGTATATACAAAAAGTCGTTATAAAGCCCAATATCAATATATTCAATGTTTGTTTCGACTAGAAACGATTTTAAGGAGAACCCGAAGATAAATTTTATTACGGGTCCGTTTATCAGTCACAATTATTTTTTATCAAAATACCAATCTGGCTTTCGAAAAGTTTTCTTGTGAAACCGCAATAAATCATGTAATAGACGAGTGGAAAAATATAGGAAAAACTAAGAAAATTATGGCAGTTTTTCTTGACTTTAAACGAGCTTTTGAAACAATCGACAGAGATAAATTGTGAAAAATTGTATATGTATGGTATAAAAGGCATCGAATTAAGGTGGTTCAAATCTTATCTGGAAAATAGGAGACAGATAATAACAATACTAATAATAATAAATAAAATAAAAATAATAAAATATGGTGTCCTCCGACAGGCTAAAAGCCTTTTCAGGGTAAATTTTCTATGCACATAAATATTCCGAAATATTGAAACCATAGAATTGTTTCAGAACGCTCATATACGTAAGTATGTCCCTTGAAGTAGTATGTAGTGAATTTTTATTTATGAAAGTAAGAAACGAAAATCCAAACCAAAGCCGATTATTTTTTTGTAAAATTACACAAACTATTCATGTTTGATCGTACCGAAGTAGAGTTTGCGTATTGTATACAACTGTGTGGAATTTGATGGGCCTTCAGTGCCACTGTACAATATGTTCGCGTCTTTTTCCATTTGTTTCGGATTTCATTGGAACCTAGTGGTGTTTGATAAAATATCTGTACACATGCACATAAATACACATATGTATACTTTTTGGTATAACTTCGATTTAACTACAGATCTGATTCTTATTTTTGCCGTATACATATAAAAAGAGGATATTGAGAAATAAATAGCTCATAAAATAATGTTGATTTTTGAGTTATGATTATGATGCAATAAAGGATGGAGCGATCTCTGTGCGAGTAGTATGTAGATATGTATATGATGAAATACTCCCACCTTTACAATTGAAACACCCAAAATATATTGGTAATATACATATGTATAAGAGTAGTTAATTTTAAGATGGCAGTGTTTTTAAGGTTTTAATTTAGTTTTCATAATTTTTGCAAATGTGTGAAGGCAGTTCTCATGACCTTAAGGCTCCTTATTCAGGAAAATGGTGTGCAAATATGATGAATTATTAGCAATTATATTGGCTTACACTTATATACATTTGTATTTGTAATTTTAATCTCGTTTCTTATTTTTATAATTTTTTTTTTATTCAATAATTATTTATTTAAGTAGGTGTTTTTTATTTAATAAAATTATTATTAAAACTCTATTTTTGTACCTGTGTTGATTATAATTTTCACACTAAAATACTACTTCCGTTTTGTTTTGCTTTTATTTTCAATTGTTTCTGTCAGTTCGCTTAGTCTTTTTCTTTCTATATACAAAGCCTTTGTTAATTTTATTTTTTATTTTTGCCCTTTGTGCAACCGTAATGCACATATCCACATGAACTTATGTACATATGTATGTAAGTATGTATTTTCATTCGTATTTATCAATATACTTATGTACGCAAATACATACATAGATGGGTGCAAATAGAAATGTTAACTTTTGTTTATTTTATGATTTAATTGTTATGCTTGCAAATGTATGTATGTATAAAATATATTAAAAATATAAACAAGAGACTAACACTAGTTGGGAAGAAATAATTATGACGAAACGAACACTACGTTGTTAACATAAAAATCGAACCACTCACGAAGAAAAATAAAAACACAATGTGGTGAATTGTCAAATGTCTGTGTTTTATAAAATGCCAAAATGTAATTCGTACGAGTATGCCAGACAGAATGAAATCTGCTATTGTGAATAAGAATGTCACCGTAGCGAAATTAGTCGAAAAACATACAGCAAAAGCTATAATAGGTCCATAATTCTCTCCGCTCAGTAAAATATATGTACATATGCACTTATACACTCAAATATCAATGTTTTAATAACATTCAGCGGTTTTTCATGGATCTTTGTTTAAAATACTAAGCTGTCCATTAAATTTAATTTCACACTGTCCAGTGGTGAGTTTACACCGTATAATCAATCCAATGAAGAATAACATGATAACCAAACTAAAGTTGTATTAATATTAGGTGACTTATACAATTCGTTTCAAATGTACATATACTTATACATATGTACATTCTTATGTATTTAAATATATAATTAATATATCTTTTCATACATTTTTGAAGAACAACTTTTTTCGAATTTAATACACAAATTATAACAGCAAATTTTATACTTTATACATATATACAATTAGCTACAAAAATTTAAAATTATTGAAAAATATCAATTCTGAACTGCAAACATACATTTGTATGTACATATGTACCTACATACATATGTTTATCACTATGTTGCCACCGCCGCACCCGTATATTAACTAAAACCCCTCACACTTTTTGAAAGAAAACGAGAAAAATAAAAACAAAGCAAAAACAAACCCCAAGCATGTAGTATATACCTATTTACATATTTACTACATTGCAGTCTCACAAATAGTGAATTCTTTCAGAGGAAATTCTGATGACGTTTGCATGCATGCACACTTACATGTGTGTACACACACACACATATATATATATATATATATATATATATATATATATATATATATATATATATTTATTTATTTATTTATTTATGTATGTATGTATAAAAGTGAATGTTCCAAGCACCGTATAGCTTACATACATGTGTTTTTCAACTGTATAGATTATATATTGTATTTTAATATATCGTAAGGTCATTTAGGGGTTTTTTAATTCTCGAAAAATATCTCCAGCAGTTTAGCAAGCTATATTGAAATATTATAGGTGTTTTATAATCGCATAAGTCTTTTATACTTGGAAAACATTCAAATGAATACGTTTAAATACGCAGTTTGAATTATACTTACATAATTTATAACTAAAAAGTAATAGTGAAGAGATCAGCTCATTTAAGACTCTTTGGCTATAGTTTAAACAATTGTTTGCGAGGTAATGAATGAATATTAATAAAAACAAATCAAATATTTTTATATGCCTCTTGACCTAAAATTTCATTTCCTACAACTTGTTCCACAATAGAAATTAACGAAACAGAAAATCTAACTATGTATGTATATATAGGCCATACATATTCAAATAAACAATATTGGACAGCTGATTCGAACACAGCAAAGAGTAAAGAGTACACATTGATTATTCATTTAGTTACTAATTTGACTATATTTTAATAAAATAATGATTATTTTATTGAATGTAATCAAAAAATAAATTGCTGATTATTTTGTGTTTAAAATAATAGACAAGAAATTACTTAAAAAATGTAATAACCATTTTTTATTCTCACGTGTGAAGATAATAAAATGATGAGTTCACTCTTTTAAACTTCATTTATACCGTATATAAACGACATATGTAAGTAAATGTGTACTATGTATATCTATCTATACATATATACATACATATATATATATATATATATATATATATATATATATATATATATATATATATATATATATATATATATATACATAAATACATACATATCATATATATTCATCTATTATTTTATATAAAGCAGAGTATTTATCAAACACAACACTTCACTTCCTTTGTGATTTTTCAGTATGTATGTATGCATACACTAATCAAAAATATCTACATGCATACACTCATACATACATATGTGAAAATACTTGTGGTTATGTGCTTATATATTTTCAAAAATATACACATCTACGTTTATCTACATTTTATTTTTTAAACTATAGATATTAAACGTTTTCGTATATTTATATACAGTAGAATAAAGAATTCAAATATAAATGAAGCCATCTACCACGTATGTACATACATATTTTTTTCTTTCTTGTTATACAGCTCATGTACGAATCCACACAAAGTACGTATTCTTTACATAATTTAAATACACACACACTTATAAAATTTTTTGTTTTTGCATATCATGAACAATGATAAAAACCTTACAACAATGTTCATTTCGATGATTTCATATCGCAATAACTTTACTATCTACATACATACATATGTATCTATTTATTTCATTAATTTACACAAACGAGTTATAAAAGTCGCATAAAATTATTATTTTCACTTGTTTTGTTTATTTTTCTTGCACATTTACTAGTGTATATACATATCTATAGAGTTATACATGTATATACATTTTTCAGTAGGTATATTGTATAAAATGATTTTGTGAATATATTATAGAATAACAGAAAACTACGCCGTGGTTACCTTCTTAACACACCTGAGTCTTACACACGTCTGACAGATACTAGCTAAATTTTGTGATATATCGTGCCTGGAAACCCTAAATTGTTAAATCTGTTGACAAGTTGTGTATTGGACATACATATGAAACCATTTCTCTTTATATATGTATGTATATAAATATACTTATATATGTACATTCTATTATGATTATTTAATAATGCACATGACGTTAAAAGAGAAGAAAATTAAATTCACATAAACAATTTCTTACTGTTGGATTGTGACAATTCTCTTATTTTCAATAGGCTATACAATAATATATTCATTGAACTTATATTAGTTTTCCGACCCTGACGTACGTTCTGGTAATTCACCATTGAAATGAGAGCCAGTTATTGTGAATTGTTTGCTATAACAACTGAAGCGCAGGGTAGCACGTTGATATGAAACGGAAATGGTTTTTACAATTCCTTTAAAACATTTCATTAAAATTGTAAAATTTGCGTTCATACATACATCTTTACCTACCTAAAATATGTAGCAATAATGTTTTGATGTTTTACCTTAATTGTGTTTGAAAAAAATTTAAAGCCATTTTTAAACTTATATGAAATAATTTAAAATAACAATTAAAAATAACTTCCAACGAAGTCAAATTAGAATCCGTTGTATTGATTTTAATATGTTAATAACAAATGATTTATTAATGAATTAGATGTAATTTGTTCCATATTATAAGTATGTACATTGTGCAATGTGTATATTTTTATTCATATAACTTAATTAACGTTTTATCGACTGGCACGAGCAGAGCCCTCTCTTTTCATCAGGACATGTTATGTTTGCCACCTCAGTCACACCAGCATCTAAAACGCAATTGCACTAATTTACCTTATACTTACAACAACATTGAGAGCAGCTCTGAGAGTAAATTTTTGGCAGAGGATGAAAAAAGTCGTTTTTATAGTGCCTATTTTTGCACTTTTTTGATATCTTAAATTTGTCTTTTTTTTTTTGTATGAAAGTAACAACCTTAACTAAAAATTGAAAAAAAAGAATGTAAAATCAAAGATATTTGTATTTTCTTATAAAAAAAAAGAATTATATAAACTAAAACAGAATCGCTTAGGCTTACGGAAATAATTTAAACTTTTATATCAAATCTTTGCCAAATTAACTTTCTAAAAAGTCGAAAGACTATACTAATGGATACTTTGAAAGTAATGAAAATGTCAAACCTTATGAACAACTTTCGCTTTCTTCTAAAAACTTCTTAATATAGTATAAAATATTGAGTATCCAGCAATATGAGTTCTCATATTGTATTTGAGTTGTATGGAATAAACATCCGAGGTTGAATGTTTTCATTCATTTTATGTTTGTAGACTTACTCATATGTTACAAACATGACAGACTTCTTAGAATCATCAATCCATGTTCATTTCTAGCAAAAAATCTTTTATTCAGTTTATAATTTCGAATTAAACAGTTTAATATATTGTTTGTAGCTTTTATTAACATTTCAAATTATTTTCACTTATGTCAAATTTATTCACACTTTTCGTTTGTTGCTTGTAAAATTCCAATATCTTCAAAATACTTTAGAAACACTTTTAATCTCTCGCCGAAATTCGTATTAGAAAAAATTTTGCGTCTATTTCGTAAAGCCTCTTCAGAATCCAAGATGAAATTTTCCGATTCAGCCAATTCGGGATGCTCGTTGATTAAAATGGGCAGTAGACATGTAGCTGTCGCCAAACCTAAATGAAAAAAAGATAAACAAAATATTACAATTTTTGTATTTTTAAATATTCCAATACTATTGACCATGAAAAGCCTTATTTATTATTTCCTTTCTAACATCATCTACCGTGGGAATACGTTGTTGATAGTTCAATTTATTTAAAATATCGGTAAGTGATTGATGGTATACCATAATTAATTCGTCAAAATGATTTAAAAGAACCTCTGGCTGCCATGAAGTAAATATGAAATAGTTCCAATCTATACCAGGCGATCCGTAAAAGCCTTCTTGATAATCAACCTTATTATTAAGGAAATAAACAATAGAAAATTTGTTTTAACTCCAAAGTAAATGATATTGACTTTGATGTAACTATGTACTTACAAAGAAAACTTCCTCTTCATTTGGTTTTTGGAACATCAAATTATTTACCCACATGTCGCCATGGTTGAGGACATGAAAACGATCGGATAAATTACGACAATAAACGCTAATTAGTTTTGCTATAATGGTGGTGCTAAATTGTTCTAGTTTTTGTACGTATTTCTCTAGTTCTTTATCGCTGTTGCAATATTCTATAGTTGATCTTATGGTCTTCTTGTACAGTTCGTGTATTATTGAAGGATGTTCGGAAATATTGCTAGGCAAATGATAACGAAATATATCGGGATTCTGGAATTATATTATTTATTAAATAAAAAAGTGAAAAGGGTGCATCTTCACTTCTGTCCTAGTTTATATCTGATTTTATTTCAAATTCAGTAAAACTAATATTATGAAAATTTAAAGAGATTGATTTTTTAAACCTTTAGTTGTAAAAAATGGGATGTTATACATTTCATCTCGACTTTGAAAGTCTAGTTTTCATCAGTCCGCAATATTTTGGGATCCTAGGAAGCTGCATGAGCCGCTCGGGATATATTTTATGGCATTCTGACAGAATAAAATTATCACATTCGACTTCACTTGGATGTCATTAAACTTGATAGATTTTCAAACTATTCGATATCGACAACGTTGTCGAATACAGTGTTTTTAAATAACGCCGAATAACTACCGCTTGGTAGTTGTACGAAAAAGTTATCGATGTAGAAGCTAAAAATTTTAACAACATTAATCCCATTTTGCCAAGTTCGATTTTTTCCTGTTAAGATATGACTACTCGTATGTTGCATATTTTTACTATAAATGTTTTATGGCAATGGAGGTAGCAAAGCGAACAGGATGTACATTTTTATCTTCTGGTATCTAGTTATAGTTTAAACATAAACTTTTTTGATACCAACAATAACAGAGACAGATTTGCTTCTTTTTATATAGAATGCCAAGGTCCTGTTGTTTGTTTTTGGAAACGTCACCCAAGATTTCAAAATAATTCGATCTATCGAAATATGATATTTACCTTTTTATACAAAACCATGCTGAGAGCATGAAACTTGCCCAATTTTCCTGAAATTAAATGGCATTGATTAAGGTTAAGACCCATCTTTACATCATTCACACAAAACCCCTTCAATTTCAAGTTCTCAAGAACAATTGCACGATCACTCACATAAATAACTCTAAAAGGGTAATTCGTTAATAAAATCAATGATGTATATATACACAAAATAAATACTTACTCGGGACCAAAAACTGTATTGTCATTAATTTTATTTAATAATTTTTGGTTTTCTCTACTTATAACTTTGTAATAATGAGCCTCACGTCCGAAAATATCAAAGTCTTCTTCAAGACTTGATATAAACTCATTTTCTAAACGAGTTTTCAAAACAAACGAAACTCTTTTCATAGTCTCATCCGTTTCCATTTTATAGTCCACTGTTAATAAATATAACTCAGCGAAATAATTTTCGCCCTTGCTGGTAAGAGGGCCCGTTGTGAAATTCTCAATAACAACTTTTTGACTGTTACAAAACTGTTCGACGATCTTGCATACGCCCTCCGTGTCAAGCCACAAAGGCACCTTCGATGTAGAATATATTGAAAGTTGTGAGTTTTCCATATTTTAAATTGGTTTACTTCAGTTTAAAGATTATCCTTTTTACTTTTTTAATTTTTTTCTGTGAATAGAACAAATTAGTTAAAATAAAAAAGTTAATAAAACGTTTAAAATTTTAATAAAACTGGCAACACACGCTACTTAACACATAGGGTACCAGGCGATTTTGATGAAAACTTCCTACGAAGGCCAAGGCTTTTTTTTAAAGAAATATGTTATTAATTAGTTGACTATTTTTTAAACATTGCTTGACGTTCTACATGCGCGTTGTAGTTCTTCCGAAAGAGCATTCAATCATCTAACTACGCACGGTATTGCAAGTTACAATATTCCTCTCAAATTCCATTTAACTATTTCACTTTTTATTTTATATTGCATGCTTACATATGGACATTAATTTGGGATATATTGCAATCTACTTAGATCCGTTTTACTAAATGAAAAGGCATCGTCAGAAAAACAACTATTTTATAATTAATCAATAAAAATACAAACTTTGGAAATTCAGTTCCTTTTTCAAATAAAAAATTTCTTCAATTAAATAAATCTTTACAAAACTTTTTAACTCATTCATAATACACGTACATCCAAGAAAGCATAATTCCAAGCACTCATTTCAGTGACGGGCTGATAGTCGTTGTAATATTAGCGATAATATCACAACGCAATAGTTTCGATTTTTCAGATAAGAAACAGAACTAATCAGCATGCCATTCTTCATATTTTGCGAAAATTTCACACAAAAATAAATCTCTTGTACTTGATTCTGAGGCTTCTGTGTATATATTACGCTTTCTATTAAGTTTCGTTTTTTTATATTATGTCATTGTTGCATAATCATTCATAGTTCTCTGTTAACTTTTATGTATTTTTGCGCCGTTACATTGGGGATAGTTGTATACAAAAATTCTCAGTATTTTTCTTCAAGTCGCGTGCATTTTTAAGTCAATTCATAACATTCAATTAATAGATACATTCGTGCTTGACTTTCTGTGCATATAAATACGGAGTGGTGCTCTTATATTTTTTATTTAATAAATCTGTCTTGACCTTTTTGGAACAATCAATAGAATATTTTCAACAGATGGTCACTCTTTCCTTTTTTAAATACACATGCACATGAGTACATGCATATGAATTTTTTTAAAAAGAGGAACAAAATTTGTAATTGATAAGTATGTATGTATGTATGTACATCGTATGTATGTAGATATTTTAAAAATAATAAAAGCCAAGAATATAAAAATAATTATAAAAAGTGTGTACCTATTTAATTATAAAAAATAAAACAATCAAACAAGAGCCAAAATTTTGATACGTGGTATCGATTCATAATCACACGGCATCAAAGTCAATTGTTTGCTTTGGGAACAGTAAGTCAAAACTTTCAGAGTAAAGAAAAATTTTGTTCTGATCGATTCAGCCATTTAAAAGTTTGTGAGAAGCTTACATATACACACACAAGCCCATACGTACACACATACGCCATGCATCATCGCACAGATATTCAGAGCAGCTTTCTTGGTCCTTAAATGTCCAGATCTGAAGTCAATAAGTTTATATTTTTTGGCAGCGGGAAATTAAACAGTGAAAGTCGCTGTTAAAAAATTATATCTTCCTTATTTCCAAAGTATGCATTAGTGCATTTTTTGGCTGCTTCTTACTAAGTTAAGTTGGCAAAATATTTATAAAAAAAATTTAAATTTTTTTTATTAAAAAAACTACTTCTTTGAATTGACATGAAACCATTATTTTCCTTTAATTTATACATATATGTATGAAGACATGTTACTTTCACATACATAAGGTAAGACATTTATGTGGTAAAAACCTGATTGTAATTCATTTATAATTATTTTTGCAAAAAATCATGCAAAATCAGTTTTTTTCAACACGTTGAAGAGAGCTTCCAATGCATTGCATAAGCCTCAAAAATTTAATATCTTGTTCAATATAAGGCCATGTTTTCCGAATTCGCACTACTTCCGGTTTCCTATCTTTGCTATCCCATGACTTATTTATATATTGTATGTAAAATATTATTTTCAGATGACTTTTTACAGATTTCCCACTTCGGGACCTTTTTAACTTTTATTTGCTATACATACGAGTAGTTACATACATACATACATTCTTTTCACTGAATTTTTAGGTAATAAAAAGTATGTTTTTTATGATGTTTAGATTTTTGAACTTAAATTTAGTTAAATTTCAATGAGAAAAGTGAAGCTAACAAGTATCTATGGGGAAAATGTAACCAGTATAGGAGTAGAAAGTGACGGATTTCTAAAAACTCTCGATTTCGAATCTTTCAATTAAAACATACGAGTATTTATACTTCTATTACATTCTCTGTGCTATAAGAAAACGTTGCGTCATACTCCTACATAATAATTTTACATTTAGTTTCTTTATCAAAGGGTTTTGATGCCGAACAGAGGCGATACTTGTCTAAGTACTTGTTGTAGAACGGATCGAATCGAATCTTCCTGATATGTACGAGCATATGAAATTGTATTGCATTCACATATAGTAATTAATATTACACGAACTTAAAAAATCTATATCTTACATAATGTTTCACCGATTGTTCAAAATGGGTTACTATTGTTATGTATGTATGCAAGTACTTATGTACGAACAGAGGTATTATGTTGTTTGATTGATTGTTTGAAGAAACAATTGCAAAATTTTTGTTGTTGTAAATAGTATGCAATTTTATTAACACCTTTTATTAGTTAGTACCAGTAAAGTTTCATACCACTTATGAATTCTTAGTATGTAATAATTAATTTTATTTGAATCTGCCCACATGCAATTTTCTTAAAAGAAAAAACGTACTGGACTGCACGACAGTAACGTTCAAACTGATTTCTCACGAGTAATTTAATCAAACATAATGCTCGTGTTTGATTAATCCAATTCGTATTGTTGTTATTTGTAGGTACATAAAAGCATATACTGTAAAGTACAAATGCACCTGCATTCGTATGAATGCAGTATCAGTATCTAATATTTACAAACGCTGATCATGCAGGAGTTTCGCGCAGAAATAAATGTATTTGATTTAGTTATTGTAAATTCCCAGGTATTCATTCCATTACGTACTCGTAAATAATTATCAGACCGTTCAATATGTCTTCTGCAACTTAGCGCGGTAGCATAGATCCGAGGGCACAAATTTGTAATGGCTCCGCCTGAATTCGATCGATAGCCCGCGGTTCCTTTACTTTGTGGGCATCCGTCGATTCAGGCTTATTAATAAAAAACAGAGGTTTCCGAAAACCCTAGTAGAGTCAATTCGCACAATTTTTGTGGACAATTGACCGTTATTTCAATAACGTTTCCTTCCTTAATGCAATTATGCCGGTTTCGGTGAATAAAGTCTTATAAATTCGAATGCTATGTGAAAATATTTTTGCTGAATAAGCAATATAAATAAATGTTTAATCTTCTTGTATATAGACTTGTTTCAAAATAAATGCACTCAAACAGTTGTTTCGTATTTTGAGCCGAACTTGAAGTGTTTTTTATATTTAGTGAACTTATCTGGCAAGGAGTTATTTTTAAATATATGGGATAATATCAGGATAACATAATAAAATTTTTAATAATATGTGAACTCAATGCAGATATTCCAAATTGTAAAAAAATATAAACGATTGCTTATATTTTTCAAGCGTTTTCGAAAAAATCTACAATCGATTTGACAAAAATTTTGGGAGATATTTAAAAAAATAATCTTTTTTAATATTTCGACAACGATATTTCAAATCAATCGAATCACGGCAACAGCTTATTAATTTTTTAGTTCGATTGAAGAGCTATATTGAACTTTTTCCAAAAGTACATTTTTTACAAAAATCTATTCACGAAAAAACCCAAAATCGAATTTTCAACGGCATTTAAAAGGGATGAAATTCTTTATAATGTTGCCAGTTTTGTTGCTGGATCAATCGCTGAATAGCTGCGACATCATCGTAAATAGCTTCCTCTCGCGTAATTTTGATGACTGAAAGCGTAACTTCCAATTTTTCGATTTGATTTGATTTTAAAAAATTGTTTTACGGAAAACGAGGGCGAGGTTTTTAATTAACTTGCTACCTGAAGTTCTTGAAGCAAATGAGCGATAGATATCACATATTAAAAGATGTTCTATTTCTAGGTTAGATATACTAACAATTGTTATATATATATATAGTATATTATTATTTGATCAGTCTCGTAATAATAAAGCCTTTACGGTCAACTTTTTATTTATTACATAAGTAAACCTATAATGAACTAATGTAATGTAATGGGGGTTTGGACCAGGATAGCCCTTTGCACTGCGACCATTGTTGATATATTGTGCTTCCCCTGTCCCTAGCAGTCCAATACGTTCGCAAATAGGATCAGCTCCTTCAATGGGAGCATTAGCAGATCCTCTTCACTCAGCGTATATGCATGTTGAGTCCTGTGTCTTCTGTGGCACAATGCCCCACAATTTGCTATCAAGTGTTCCATCGACTTCTCATCTTCACCGCAAAATCTGTAGATGTCCGTGTCAGATAAGCCTATTCTGTATAAGTGGGCTTTGCAGGTGTAGTGGCCTGTGAGCGCCCCTACCAGCGTCCCTAGGCTTTTCCTGCCTAGTCTTAGAGCCAGATCCGCTCTCCCAGGGTCAAAGCGTAGGAATTTCTTGGAGTGACGTAATCCATTGATGTCATTCCAATGTTGTACAATCCTGGACGATGTTCATTTCCAAATCTCCCTCTTAAGGAGACTTTTGTTGAACCCAAAAGAAGGGGTGGGTCCAATGAAGTTCCCCTCAGCCCCTCTTCTCGCACAGATGTCCGCCATCTCATTCCCGGCATGCCCCTGATGCCCTGGTACCCATATCAGAGTAATCTGATTATGAGTCGCCAGGTCATTGAGCCTGTTGTGGCATTCCAGTAATAATATTTCCAGTAATAATATAATATAATGAACTAAATTAAAATCAAATCCATCGGAGCAGTGATCTGCAACAGCTCAACAGCAGTCTCTACGAATTCGATAAATATTTAAGTAATTTTAGACAGTGTGTTTAAGCCGATAATGAACAATTTCCTAAAACTAGCAATAAGTTTTTACAAGGTCAAGTAAATTTTTACTATATTTCAAATTTTTTGGAAATTTCGGTATTGAGATCAAATTTTATATCAATTCGAGTGTTTGTCTATTATTATTTGTCTATATATTGAAAATTAATACGTTTTTCTATAAAATATTCTTGAAAATGTCTTAAAAAATAAATAATCTTCTAACTTCGTAAACCAATTCGCGTAGCTGGACATTTCCTTCTACACTAGGAAATTTTAAAAATTTCATGTTTATTTTTCTAATTATTTCGTTGCGAGCTTTTTTTATTTTAGCGCCTTCATACTCGTACTAAAACACCAATTTTTGGAAAATAAAACCCATTAATCCTTACGTAAAATATTAAGAAACTGATTAAACTGTTTAGATTCATATATTTATATGTTATGTGTTTAATTTTTAATTACAAATATTTCATTTCAGTTCAATGTATATTTACAAGTACATATTCTTTATTGCATAGTTATCAGAGGTATATTTTAAATAATTCCATAAACAATTGGAATAGATGGTTCTAGGGACCAAATTTTTTTATTTATTAAATGTATCAATTACTTTTCACTTAAATTTAAATACTATTTGCCAGAAACAGTATTTTAATTTGAAATTTAATTTTTCCAAATAAGTTTTACTTTCCACATCCATGGCAATATTAAACAATTCATTTGTACAAAACGTTGACACCGCCTGCTCGTTAAATTTTTTATCATTGGCCAACAACAGCTGACGACTTTGCAGCGACCACTTTAGAGTTGTGATATTTTGGTTCTGTTTTTCCAATAAGTCAAAAATGTCTAAGACATTTTTACTATTGGAGACCACTGGTACTACCACTTCACACGAATGTTTAGATTCCTTTAGCGTTAAAATCTTGTAAGATTTCGGCGAATATTTAATTATATTTTCAGATATCCATTCAAAAGTATTCATATTCATACAAGCAATCCAAAGTTTACCCTCGAATAGTGATATCGCAGTTTTGTTATCAAACTGTAGGTTTTTTGATGAATCACATGCACGAAAACGATCAAAAAACCAAACTAACAATTCTTCACATTCAATGTTACTAATGGGGTTAACATCATTTCGACTAATGATGGCTAGAAAATCCCTTATTTCAGGACTAATAGAATAACACGGATGAATATTGTTATTACTGTTTTTGTTGATTGTTGTTGTAATTACATTCGATTGGATTTTGGATGAGTTCTGGATTGTAGCCGTTTGCGGGTTCATATCTTCAAAAGGTTTGTTTTCATTTGTTTTCGGTTTCTCGATCTGAGATGATTTGCAAGGACTGCCTTCCAGTTTTGTATTTCCAAGAAGTTTGTTCCCATTTTCCTTCCTCTTCTCGATCTCTGAAGTCTTGCAATTGGTAAAATCGTTCGTGTCCTTATTTCCACATTTACTCTCGTATAGGGCTTGTGTTTCATTATCCGGCACATTATCCTTAGTACAGCTTATTTGTTTGGGACATTTTGGAAATTCATCTAGATATTGACATAAAGTTTCTGAATACTGACTTTCAGATGTGGCCGTTACTTTCAACCTACAACAATTATAAAACTACAGTTTTTTTTAATATGTATGAAATAATGTAAAATGTGCGAGTATATAATTATATAATATAAAATGTAGTATATAGGCTTTTTCTTTTCTAAACAAAAGTGTAACATTTTGTAGATCAATTTAAAAAAAAAAATGTAGTTACTGCGCTAATTTAAAAAATTCCACTCTTTTACAGAATTGTGCTCTATTATATGTATAATAAGTTTGCCATTTTACAAAAAAAAAATAATAATAATAATAATAAAAAGTACTGTAGATATGAATTGCATTAAGTAAATTTAACATTTAAAACAGGGTAGTGTCTTTAGTTCGAAAGAGGCAAAGTCCGTTATAGCCGGCGTAAATATTTATATTTTTCCAATATATAGAAATGTAAGCAACATTCAAATAGATTACATTTTATTCGTATTTTTCGATATGTTTATAAAATATGTACGTATTCACAAAATTTCATGGATTTTATGTCATTTTGTCAAATACTTGTGAAGAATTATTTTGACCGCCTAGAAAATTAGTGAAAAAATTTTGCGATTTTTTGTTTGTTCGGTATAAGCATAAAAATTTAGGAAGATTTTTGTACTGGCTACTTTTAAAATAGTTCGTATGAAATATTTGTAAAAAATGTAGGGGATCGAACACGTTGTTCGTCATAGGAGTGATTCGTTATACTTGGGGTGTGTTATAACCGAACTCCACCGTATATCTGCTATATAATACACATTCAAATGAAGTTGGACATACTTATGTATACATAGCTTTTTCATAAGTTGTGCTCTTGCATAGCAACTTATAAATCCTGGGAGGATTATACAAATTCAATTATTCAACAATTAAAATCATTAAGATTTTTAATTCGCTATAACACATTCATACGAGTACATACTTTTTATTTTGTAATGCATATTTCTTTTCTTGCTTGCTACGTTTTCTGAGACATGAAGAATTAGAATTATCAGTACCACTGCTACTGTCCAAATCACTTGAAGTAGTTTTACTTGAAGATGTTTCAGTATCTGTTTCTTCGGAATCTCTGTCTGTATCATATCCATCTATCAGTATTACTGATGATGTGGAACTAGTTGGTGTTGTGATTTTTGTTTTCTCTATGGTTAGCTTTGAACGCTGCTCAAGCTCTTGCTGCTGAGCAGCCAATTCGTTGGTATAAACTTGTAGAAAACACACAAACTGAGGTTCGGCGTCCTCATTGCTTTCATCGTACGCGTACAGCATTATTGCAGATCCTCGAGCACTACAGACTTCCTTGACGTACAAGCGATTTTCAAAATTCTCTCCCAATGCTCGAATTTCTTGGCGCTCGGCTGGAACATCCAAATATTCCTCAATTTTCATTTTTAAATTAATAATGGTTGCATCATCATCAATCGAAAAATAAGAAATTTTCTAAATCACAAAATTGGTGAAAACCATGTCTAAAAAGAGGCATATGTACGTGTGTATATTTTACCTTTAGCAGTGGCAAAGCCTTCAAACTCTGCGGCTCCAGTTTAATTTTAACATACATGCCAAAAATATTTTGCAATTTTTAAGTCTGCTTTACTCTAGGTCTACTTATGTACGTATATAGCCTCTATATCTAAAAATAATAAAACAATTTATGCATACCACAGAGTACTCAACCAGAGTACTCAACTTTGACGTATAAAAAGGGTCCGAATCATATTTTGCATATTTTGTATAACGTGCATAAAGTTTGTGTGAAGAGATATCTATATAAAAACAACTAGATTAGCTCTCCCTTTCACACAAACTTTATGCATGTTTACAAAGTTGTCGAGTCTAGTTCTAGTTTATGATGCATACATACTACATATGTATGTATGTACATACATACATATGTATCGATATGTACCATAGGTAAACTAGACCCGACACCTTTTTTGGAATGTTCATCAGCTGTGCTCTTGTATTAAACTTAGAAATGGACTTTATTTGAATCTCTGCTTAAGAACCGTTAGTTTTCGTTGAATGCACTCAGTGGTGCCAAAAATGATATATATACATATACATATATATATATATATATATATATATATATATATATATATATATATATATATATATATATATATATATATATATCACATATATTAAGTTATATATTGCTCTAGAACTCGGATTTATAGTTGATTTAATAATTTTCTCCTAATTATTTTTCTCTATTTGCTTAAGTTTTATTCGCTTGTCAGCGGTAAATTTTTAATCCGCCCTTTGTATCATAACGTGCTACTGAATAGGCGAATTTATGAAAAAGCAAATTATAAATCAAAACTATTATGTAATTCTGTTCTTAAAATTGTTATATACCACAATTTGTTTTAAATAAAATCTATGGATTATTTGGACTTTTGTTTAATAAATTTAAAAGCACAAACCAAAAGTACAAGGTATATGTATAACCAAATATTTGCTTAATCAAAAAATAATAATGCGAAAATTCTACTCATGCACTCACTACCAATCTAAATTCATGATCACGCTCAGGGATTTCACTGAATAACGTGCGCATTTTTCAATCTTGGTCTCATTCTTTTGTCATGACAACTATTCATTTTCTGAAATCTGGCATCTCATTTTATTACACAGCTGTCAAGTCATCAATATCAAGTCGACGTAAGGTGTTTAGATTTTTCAACATTTTTGTAATAAATTCTAAAAAATTAAAATTCACCTAATGAAAAGATTGACACCATTTAAATAAAGAATTTATTTCACCTGTTTTTGCAGAAATAATAAGTTATCCAAAAATAAAACTTGTAAGGCCTGTCTGCGAGAACTTTGACAACTGAGTCACTTTTTCTACATTATCTGTATTGTTGCCATTATTGGAATTTTTAGTGACTTGGAGCCGGAAAGATGTCTTCTTCGGCAATATATGTGTTGGATGTAAAAGGTAAAGTTCTAATATCTCGCAATTACCGTGGTGATAATATGGACTTGGCAGTAATAGATAAGTTCATGCCATTGTTAATGGAAAAAGAGGAAGAGGGTATGATTACACCTATTTTACAAACGGCAGATTGCACTTTTGCGTACATAAAAACGAATAATTTATATATTGTTTCCACTACGCCACGCAACAAGAATATAAATATTGCATTGGTATTTGTGTTTCTACATAAAATAGTCCAAGTGTTTATCGAGTATTTTAAGGAGCTGGAGGAAGAATCAATAAGAGACAATTTTGTTATAATATACGAACTACTTGATGAGCTCTTGGATTTTGGTTACCCCCAAACAACAGATTCGAAGATTCTTCAGGAATACATCACACAAGAAGGCCACAAACTGGAAATACAACCACGTATTCCAGTGGCTGTTACAAACGCTGTTTCATGGCGTTCGGAGGGAATTAAGTATCGGAAGAACGAAGTGTTTCTTGATGTTATTGAATCTGTCAACCTCCTTGCTAATGCTAATGGAAATGTTTTGCGGAGCGAAATTGTCGGTGCCATTAAAATGCGTGTTTATCTATCTGGCATGCCGGAATTGCGATTGGGGTTAAATGATAAAGTTTTATTTGAAAGTACAGGACGTGGTAAATCTAAATCTGTTGAGTTGGAAGATGTAAAATTTCATCAATGTGTACGACTGTCTAGATTTGAAAATGATCGTACAATATCTTTTATACCACCTGATGGCGAATTTGAATTAATGTCGTACAGATTAAATACACACGTAAGTAATTTTATTGCTGTGATGCAAATCTACATATTTACATACTATATCCATATATATATATATATATATATATATATATATATATATATATATATATATATATATATATATATATATATATATATATATATATATATATATATATATATATATATATGTATTACTTTTTTGAATAAATAAATATGTACATAAATATGCTTTAAGGATTTAACTTTTTATTTAGATAGAAGCTTGTAGTAATTGTATGATTTTTCAACCTGTATAAATAATGGTATAATTTGTTTATAATTCCCAGAATAAATTATACATTTATTACTTTAAATTTTCAATAGAATTCTATTACATATTCTCTGTAGAAATCGAAAAGTATATTTAATCAAACAAAAATATATATTTGAAAAAATCTCCGATCCGTTTGTTTCTGCGAGTGCTCAATTGCCTTTCATCTTTGTAAAATTACTATAGAATGTAAATGATTAACTTTCCTGTTGTTTGGCTTTTTATACTATTTATGTATGTATATAAGAATGTACGGTAAAATTCAAATAAAAAATCCCACTCCCGAAGAGTATAAAAGCCGAATAAAGAAGCTGAATAACTTAATTTTTAATGAATACTTTTTATTTTAGGTAAAACCGCTGATCTGGATTGAATCAGTCATTGAACGGCATGAGCACTCCCGTGTTGAGTATATGATCAAGGCTAAATCGCAGTTTAAACGTCGATCGACAGCAAATAATGTCGAAATTATTATCCCGGTACCGGCCGACGCGGACTCACCGAAATTCAAGACTACCATTGGTAGTTGCAAATATGCACCTGAGCAAAATGCTGTCATTTGGACTATTAAATCGTTTCCAGGCGGGAAGGAGTATTTGATGCGCGCTCACTTTGGTCTGCCTAGTGTTAAAAGTGAGGACAGTTTAGAGGGTAAACCGCCTATACAGGTGCGCTTTGAAATTCCTTACTTTACAACTTCCGGCATACAAGTACGCTATTTAAAAATAATTGAAAAGAGTGGTTACCAGGCTCTGCCTTGGGTGCGTTACATCACTCAAAATGGAGACTACCAATTGCGTACCAATTAATAAGTGGGCAGTTTTGTTGAACACCTCACTTTTTCATTAGACTACATATACATTTTTCTAGGTTTGCGAAAGTTCACTTCTATTGTTAAGAGCTGAGATTTTATCTAAATATTTTATAAAAGAAAACAAAATTCATTCCGTTTAATTTGTTAATTATTTCATGTAATGTACTAAAAATTAAAATTATGATTTCGTTTTCTGTTACTATGTAAACTGTTACTCCAAAAACTGATTTAAATATGTAATAAAATTTAAGAATTTCGTATCAGCGACACATTTCTTTGGCTATAATAAATCATATAATTAAATAATTTTATTCAAAAAATAAAAACAAAGTTTGGTTTTGAAAAAAACACATCAGCCAACAAAAATTGTTTTAAAAATATATACATACATACATAATGATTTCTATAAGTTGTAATAATTTAAATTAACTAATAAATGCACTTTAAAAAGTCTCTTTGTTTGATTCGTTAATTGAAAATGACGATTTATGTATAAATTCCAAATATATTTTTCCTTAATACAACTAACTACGTCTTAAAATTTTTAATTGGATAGAAATCCTTATGAGCGTTTACATGGTTTTCCAGTTCCTTTAATTGTTCTTTTAAATGGTCTGGCATTTCATCGTAAACACCCTCGAACATTTCTTTCCAGTTGGGTTTCAACTGCTTCTCGGATACTGAAATCTGTTTCAAAACCTGCATTCGAACATCCTTTACAAACGCATTTTCCTCTTCCTCATTAAACCATCCTCGCAAAATCATGTAATTTTTCAGTTTAGTTATTGGATGTTCTCTTGAATTCCAAATCTCAATTTCCTCTGCTGGTCGATAAGCAGTTGAGTCATCCGAGGTGGAGTGATGGCCAATACTTTAATTTACAAGAAGAATCATCAAGTGAACTACATGCGAATGAAATTGCCTTACCGATAAGCCATTGCTTCAAAAATAACTGGTTTATTTTCACGTAAAGTGTATTCTCGAGCCAATTTCATGCCATTGTAAACAGCGAATACATCAGTGCCATCTACACGGATCGTTGCAATACCATAAGATGGACCTCTCGCAGCTATACCGTCTCCCTTGTATTGTTCATGCGAAGGTGTTGAAATTGCAAAACCGTTGTTACGACTTAAAAGAAATATTTTTTATTATTTATTTTTTTTTTAGTATATTAAAGTAATTTTGCTTAAAGTTCAAAGCGTAGAACAATAATATAATAATTAGAGAAATAAAGTTCCCACTCCTCATAATCCCTTTATATGATGAGATGGAATTCTTAATGCAAACAATAATCTATATATATAAAAATAAGTCGCCGAACTAATCATAAACGCGTCGAGCGATTTCAACCAAACTTATACACTGCGTAGGCAGTGGCGCATATATGGTTTATATGAAGTTTGGTTAAAATCCGATAACGCATGTGTGTGCGGTGCGTATGTGAAGTGAGTGTGTTTTTGCCACAGGCATTTTTTGTACCGCATACAGCATTCATTAGTATTGAATACATTTTGGTCGTTTGTGTATTGGAGAGCACACGGAGTGATGCAAATAGCAATTTGTTATCATTTCTCTTTTCTCTTTGGACGTCATTGGTGATTGATCTTATCATAATCGATTTTTGAAAATATTAATTTCTTCGCATTTTTTGATGAGTAAACCAACTTTATTAAAAACAAGGGTGTTTCTTTTCTTATTTTGTTTTGCCGTGCGAAGCAGGCAACGGGCCCGGTAGTTATGATATAAAAATATGCAAACATAATATTGAAATTCAAATATATAATATTGAAATTCAAATTTATTTGTTGTGGCTTTGCTTTTGCTATTCATACAGCATTTCATCAGTTTCTAAACTAATTCATCAGTGAAAACAATTAATCTCATATGTTTAGTGCAAAACATTCAAATACAATATGAGAATTCCTTATCGGATATGAATATGCAAGCATGTCAATGGTTATTTTTAGGCATAACGAAAAATAAATATTTCAAATACCATTATGAACAGTTAAAGCCACAAGAAACAAATTCTAAGAGTTGATTATTTAAATATTTGCAAACAATAAAATATGTAAGTATGTATTAAAATACTTAAAACTAAATCTCACCAGAACATAATAACAGGACAATCCAAAGTGGCAGCAAAATTAAAAGCTGCATGAGCATCGCCTTCAGAAGCCGCTCCTTCACCAAAGTAACACACAACACAACTATCATTATTTGGTCGACGTTTCATTGCATATGCAGCACCAACAGCCTGTGGCATTTGTGTAGCTTTGAATTATAGAAAAACCATAAGTGGTCAATTTCAGTTATGAGGCCTGTTCTGTAAATCTGGTAATTTCAATCGCGTTATTTGCAAAATCAAATAGTTTTTCTATTTTTCTTTTTTCAAGTTTCAAGCCTGATTGTTAAAACAACTGTCTAAATTATTTCCACTGAATTGCTATTACATGCAAAATCACACGAACTAAAATGTAAATAAAATAATAAATTTGCTAAATAGACAACACACTTCCATGAAAGACCTTCATTAATGATGCATAGACCTACCATACCTCATTAATGATAGATAAAAATCTATATACGAGTATAAAATTATTACAATTGCATTGCCAGCTTTGCTGCAATCTATTCGCTTTGCATAGACCTTATAAATGGGCCTTACATACATACATAAGTATTTATGGATTTTAATTATAAATCGATATAAGCATATATAAATATGGTATATAGAAGAAAAAAGTACAGTACAAAAATTGGCGCCGCCTCATATTTTTTCTGAAATTTTAGTATAAAATTGTTATTGTACACATACATATCTTCGAAAGTATCCGGTCAATATTGATACTATACTCTTTTAGGAGGTGCGAGAATTTTTTAAATCCGTTAATCTACCAGGTGTCGACACTTTTTTTAATTTTTATATCAATACGCTACTAAAGTGCAATAGTTATAATACATAAAATAAAAACGTGATAAAAAGTAATTAATGACAAACATCGGGTTCGCTTACTAAAAATTTGGTGCAAGAATTTTCACCAGCTCTCTCCTAATAAAATATGAAATTATTTTTAACTTTAATCAGCGTTAATTTTTTGTTGAATGCTTTTTAAACATGATTCGGTTAAAACGTACTGATCATTTATTTGGTTAGCGCCAACAAATAAACAATAAATTGTTTAACAAATTAATTGGAACAATATCCTAAATAATATTTAATAAATATCACCCTTTCAGTATTCAAACAATTAAATAATATTTTTAAAGGAATAATTAATTACAGGGAGATTCAATTTTGCTTTTCAGCTTCCGCAGAAAATATTACATTTTACTAACATTAACATTAACATTTATTTATAACATTAACTAAAACTACATGTTCTTAACAAAGAACGCTATCATTACTATAATAAATAGTTCATTGAAAATGTTAGCGTTTCTAAAAAGAGTCCTTTTTTAGTTAGTTGAAATCAAACTTGATTTAATTGCATTGACATTAGTTTTTCTTAGCTGTGCTTTAAGGCAAAGAAAGTCTTATTAACAATGAATGCAAAATTAATTGCAACTAATCAATTCTGTATTAAGTGTGTTACTTTCGAAGAAAACGTGCCAACCTCGTTAACGTTTATTGTAAATTAATTTCTTTTTCGATGAACAAAAATGTAATATTTATTATACAAATACTCACATAAAGGACTTGAAATAGTGACGAAATTTAAATCTTTGGACCCATAATGTACAGGCATCTGTTTGCCTCTCCCCATATCCAAATCATTACCATAACATTGATTTACAAACTGTTCTATTTTAAATCCTCTCCATACCAAAACGCCAGCTTCACGATATTGGCCATATATTAAATCACTCATATTAAGAGCGGCCGCACTGCCAATATGACTAGCTTCCTCACCAAAGTTGGTCATATAGAAGGAAATACGTCCCTGACGCTGTGATTCGTATAAAATTTTGTCCATCGTATTAAGCAAAACCATATCATGAAACATTTTTTGAACAACATCTTTGCCCAGTTTAGGATCCTGTGCTTCATTTATTATCTTACCATCACGATCCATAACACGATAAATAGGAATGGGCGAATAGTCCGAAGGTAAGGTAAAACTAGGATATTCGACAAATGGAGCTTTAGCACCTGGAAACGAGGAAGCATATTCAGTTCCTAAGCTGCCATTATATCGCAGTGATATAGAACCATCCTATAAAATATTAAGTAAACAAATTATCAAATATTATTTTTTCTCATTGTTTCCACCTTGACATGGCCTTGAATAGTTGAAGAACGTGCAAAAGATTTTAGTAAACTCGGGCTTCGACGTAGAAAAGACATAATAGCACTAAGTGAAAGGATCAATCAAAACAATTTGTTATAGGAAAACATCAAAATTTTCAGAAGACTGATTGATCGCGTTTGCTATCATCAACCTCTGCCACAAAAGCAAAAGATTACATAAGTTTTGACAGTGCTGGCAACACAACGGTATTCAAGTCAATTTTAACGATATAGTATGTATGTACATACTTAAGTACACAGACTATTTATATATTTGTGCTTAAGTATGTACATGTGTTATATTTGTGCTTAAGTACCCAGTAAAAAATAGGATCATCCAAAGAGTAATCTTGGAGCGCTCCTTTGCGAGTAATGGATTACTCCATAAAACTCCGGACCTCATTGGATTTTTAACACAGCATGTCCGCAGACACGAGTACTCCTTTTAAGCTCCTTATGGAGTACTCCCTTTGATCTTGAAAATGACGACAGAGGGAGTAATCGTTTTTGTCTCCTAAAAGAGCATAAAGGGAGTAATCGTTTTTGTCTCCTAAAAGAGCATATAGGGAGTAAACATTCATATAAAATACAAATTTGGTTATTTTTTACAAAAACAAGAAAATATTCATTTATTGTATATTATATTCGCGTTGGAATTCATGGTTCATGAATCTAATATGTGTAATAAAAATGGGATATGTTCTATAACAGACTTCTGTTGATTTCAATTTAATATTGATTTTATTTTAATAATACATAATTTTTCTCATGCGTTACAGAATCGCCCAAATTTCATTAATTTGTGCAGCAATGTTTTGAGACCAATTAAATTAAATGTGTCTTTCACTTTTCACTTTTGACTAAATAGAAAAACAAAACGAAAACGTCAACAATTAACAGTTAAGTCAAAGAGACAAAAACCCAAAAACGAACTGATACATCCCTCATTGATCCATTTGGAGTATTAAGCCAGGCATAAACAACAAAACAAACAAAAAATTTCGATAGCTCGCTTGTTACTCCAAATGGATGACCAAGTCATTACTCCTTTATTGCTCGATTATGGATTAATCCATATATTTTTTACTGGGTATGTACATAAGTATGTAAGTATGTATGTACATACGTATTGATTTATTTTCTATTATTAAGGATAAAGATCCATTTAAGCATTTAAGGATCATTAATTAAATAATTAAATTAAATGCTCTAGCACTAAATAATATTGAAAAATATTTTCACTATTTTTCACCAGCAAAAATCTGCACTGCACTCAATAAGTTCATAATTTGAACCAGCACTAATAAACTGAAGTTTTTAAATTTATTTAAATATCCTTTCACTAAACTCTTTAATAATTAGTGGCAGCAACATTATTTCAGTCAAATTCGAATATTAAGATTTTTAAAAATAAGTATATGTACTTACATACATACATACATATATACTTATATGAATAAAAAAGTTAGTAATGTTTATTAATTTATTAATTAATAAAAATAAACGCTAACACAAAAGGATATCATACGTAAGGAATTACATACGTTTTTCTATTGGATAATGAGACTGGTTTGTGTTGTTTTAATAAATATCCTCTAATTAAGCAAACGTTTTTAAAATCAAATATTATACATATTTTCTTCTGCTCCAAAAGAGTTACTGCATTTTTTCATTTAATTTTATTATTTCTGATGAAGCATTTGTCTTAATTTTTCCGCAAACGTTTTATAAGGAGCTTGAAAATTTTGCAAAACTGGGTCCATTAATGACGCCTAAGAATTTTAGTACCAAATCCTAAATAATAAAAGATAAATATACTTACATACATAAGTATGTATGCATGTAAGTACATACTTATGTACATATATACAACATAATATAATAATAATAAGCTCTGGCAAGGTAAATTCATAAGCTTTTGACTCTGGCTTGTCCATCATATCCGCGAAATGAGTTCATCTTGCTGTAATAACACTTTCCAAGAATTCATCACAGCTGCCTGTTAATGGTGATTTGATGCGACCACAACCCACATAAATACATACATACTTACATATGTAAGTATATTCAGTCTCAAGGTATTTTATAAGTTATGAATTTGCATTGATTCAGTCTATTGCCAAGAAAAATATTTTTCGACATGCAAACATACAAACAATTTCATCTACATACATAAGTACATACATATGTATGTACATACATATAAACTTTTCACGTGTTGGCCATCAGAAAAGTATACATATGTAGTATGTAAGTACTTACAGAATGTCATGCAGAAGTATGTAATTATGTCCCATTAGTAGTCTACCAAATGGCGAAATTTTGTATGTAATTAAGTTTGAAATTTTACTCCTCTGTTATGAAACCCTTGCTTTTGGGCTTTGGCCACAGAATAGTTTATGGCTTTGGCGCCTATAATGATGTCTGTGCAAAGCGAATTGTTTACAATTAAAATTTTCCCTGAATGCCGCTGTTAAACACTTTATCAAGGTATATTCATACCTATGAATATGCCTTTCTCTTTATTGATCCTATGCCACAAGGCAAATTTATAATTATGAATATGCCTTTATATGCTGGAGGATTTGTTGCAATTTTTATATTTATTTATGTACATATAAGTACATTTCATAGCCAATTTATAAAGGTCGATACATTTCTACAACAAAAATCGTCCGTTAACTCATGAAACTGTCATGAAACTCCACAAATTTCATTTATGTTTTTCAGAAATAATTTTGTAATTTTTTATTTCTTTTAGAACTACGACTGCCTGTATATAAAAAAATTGACAATCATCTTACTTATCACCTGGGCTGTTGCATCAACCTTTTTACTTGCCTTGAATATTATCAGCTGCGAGCATATGCCACCTGTAATAATTATAATTTTTAAATAAACAAAACACGATTTTCGTTATAAACATATGTACTATATTCTATTTTTTTAAAGACCTTAGGTTATTCTGTGTATAATCTGTGAATTAGATTATTTATTAAAGATATGGTGAACAAAAATATTTTACCATGAATCTAAGTAAACAACAGTTTTGGACGGGTGTAACAATATTATTAAACAATTATCATGCCCTTAATCGAAAATTGTCCGCTTGTTTCATCACAAGAGTAGAAAAAGTTATTAAAGACTTGGATCATCTCAAATTCAATTTAAATGAACCACACATACATCTTACTCAGGATATGGACAAAACACTGTTTGTACCTCTGTTGTTGCAAATGTCAAAAGATGAGAACTCTGGAAACGACATCAAAGGATTTGTGGTGCATTTTAAGTGTGTCCCCAAAAAATACGATATCATTAACGCAGTGGGACTCATAGGTAAGTATACCTAGTACGCTAGCCTGGATATTTAGTCTTTTAATTGCCTATTTTTTCACTTACAAGAGTATGAACATAACTATATTGCTCCATTAATGCAATAAGATCATCTCCCAAAAAATCAAAATCTTACATCTTACTAAGGAAAAAATGTGCCGATATACGAACTATCATATTGCAGACTAATCGCATCTTACCAAATTTTTACATATGTACATACATATGTAGCTACATGTCCAATTGGCCAATCGTTCAGCTCCTCTACTATGAACATATGTATGTACATACTACATGACACTCATTTCACGCAAGAACTTTATAACTCAAAAAAGTAGCATTAAAAATTTAATTAAAATTTGAATTATTTGATTACACACCCAAAAGATTTTTAAGACAAAACGTTTTGGTAATAGATGTGTTCAGCACTTTTATATAAAACAGCAACGAGGAACATTTTAACTCTCTAACTGTTCGCGGTGTGTTTTTGACCTAAAATAAATCACAGATGTTAACTTTTAAAACGCCAATTTTTCTGCCTTCTACCTTATATTGAAAAAAAATATTTGTGAAATTAGAGTTAATTTGAATTGAGTTCATGTTAAATTATTTATATTTATCAAATTTGTTATTCGAGATATTCTCAAAATAACTATTTTAATATTTTATTGTTAGTTGTTAGCTTAGCTAGGTATATGCCTGCATTTCATTGGCGCATAAGTATACGAGCTTGAATGCTTTTCAATCATGATTTGGCTAAAAGGGTACTGATGAAATGCAGGCATATACCTAGCTAAGCCAACAACAAACAATAAAATATTAAGATAATTATTTATATTTACTTAAATAGTCATTGTAGTGTGTATTTATAAAGATAAACTAATTATTGTTTCAAGATTTTTTAAACTGTTCTTTTAGAATGACATTTGCAAATGATGCAATGATAGACTTCGAGATAAAACTTAATGACACATTGGTTGTCGATTTACTTAACCAAGATCGACGACTCGATGACGATTCGAGCTTAAGATGGCGTGATTATTTGTTAAAACCAAAATTCTACAAATGGTGTCTAAGCGAGTATTATAATTCAGAATCAAAATTCTACGACGTCAATAGCAAAACATCACTTCGTTTAGTAGATATTGAAAAATATTGCAGACTCTATAATTCGTTTAAACAAAAATATAGTGAAAGTGCTTTAAAGGTAAGAATCGTATACCAATCTAAATTTATGAGAAAAACACATTAGATACATATATTTAAATACATTTGTTATAAATTCATTTGACTAATTGGCCGTGAATGGTAAAAGCTCTTAGTGGATCGATCAAACAACATAAATCACTTACATACATGCATAGTATATGTATGTAAGTACATATACATATGTATATTTTTTGAAGTCTGCTTTTCAAATAATTGCCGAAAGCAATAAAATACATATATGATAACTTAACCTAACCTAACCTAATAATATATTTTCTTCATAATAAATTTTTGCCACTTTGTTGCAATTTGAGTTTGTAATTGATTTACAATAAAAAAAGTAAATTTTGAAAATGTCAGCTCTATAATTGCAATGTAGATGTACGATAAAAATTAAATTTTATCAAAATGGAAAGTTAAAAGCGTTTTTAAAAAATTAATTGCTAGCTACCACTTTTCTGGCAATCGAAAATGCATTCTCTGTTAAAGATATTTGAATTTTTAGCGTTACTTTACTGTTCCACTGCCTCTACCAACCGTCTCAATAGCCAAAATCTTGAGAAGCTTAAAATTTTCATTTAAAATGTGCCGTCGCATAATTATTTTTCTGATCATAGAAAACTATTATTGACATTGTATTGACCGACATATTTTTTTCAGTTATGGAATGAATCTAAGGAATCTACTGACCCTTTGAAATATATATATGAAGACTTGGCAATATCAGCATATCTAATAACTCTATGGCAAAGTGATTTAGTAAATCAATCACCTACAGCTTTTGCTGATTTAGGGTGTGGGAATGGTCTATTGGTGTACATTCTTATTCAAGAAGGTTACCGAGGTTATGGATACGATGTTCGTCGTCGAAAACTTTGGTCGCTTTATCCTGTTCAAGTTTCATCAAATTTATATGAAGAAGCTATAGATCCATTTAAATTTAACTTACCTGATGAAGTAAATTGGCTCATAGGAAACCATTCAGATGAATTGTCACCATGGTTACCAGTTCTAGCAGCTACGTGCCATAGAAATATAAACTTTTTTCTTTTGCCATGTTGTGGTTTTGAGTTTTCGGGTAATAAATTTCAACGAAGAAATTCATCAATTTCTACTTATAAGGATTTCTGTAATTATGCTGAAGAAATTTCGAACGTTTGTGGTTTTAAGATAGAAAAAGACCGCTTAAAAATACCTAGTACTAAACGCAATGCTTTGATTGGTCTCAGTCGCTTGCAAAGTGAAAACGATTTTTTAGCTACAGTCGAACACATCAAAAAATTTGTCAAAAATGAACAACTGCAGCATCCGAATTCCTCATTACAAGAAATAAAATTAAGGAAGAAAGAAGAAGCCGTAAGAAATTGTACTCAAATCGAAAATTCAATCATTGACACATTAGTTAAGGAAATTTTTTTCTTGTTGCTGGCGGAAATTTCAAATTATCCTGATACAAAAACGGACGAGGCAAATAATTGGCAAACTGGCGGCCGACTAACAATGTCTCAATTAGCTAAAAGTTTAGATAGAATAAAATTGAAAAAAATTAAATCAGAGTGCGGCGGACTAAAAACATTACTACGCAATAAACATGAAATTTTTCAATTCGAACCACCAGACTTTGTTTTGATTCGTAAACCACAACCTCAACATAGCAAAGCAAGTAAACCCCGAACAGTTAAGAAGAGACTGTGTTTCTTTAAATTATATCATCCTCAAGGTTGCCCTCTAATGGATGCTGAATGCACATTTTTGCATTAAGAAGAATACTACTTGGAGGCTATTAAAAATATTTATTTTTTTATTTCAAACACAAATTTTTATTATTACATTTTTAAATATTTCTTGTAAATTCTAAGCATGATTCAGAAAATAAAATTTGTCCTAGAATGAAACTCCATACAATAAAGACTCCTTTTTTCAGTAGTAGGATGGTTTTTTCACATTCTGGGACAGATTGGTGGAATAGTTTAGCGGGAACTATCTGAACTGTTGCTGCGTCTACGCCTACGTACTGGCGACCGCGAACGTCTACGAGGTGAACGACGTCCGCCCCTTGGTGGTGAACGATTACGGTTATTACGATTAAAACGATTGAATCGTGGGGGCGACCGCCAACGTTCATTTGGCCTACGATTAATCGGTGAAGGGCGCCGTTGTGGCAGTCGTATCTTAGGGTTCAAAACGGGAGAAACATTAACTTCCTGTCCATCTATTTGACCACCATCCATTTGTTTTACAGCATTTTCGCATTCCTCCGGTGTTGCATATTCCACATATGCAATGCCTCGTCCAAAGTTCTGATGAAAACGATCTGTGGGAAATTCAACGTGTTTTACCTCACCGAAACAGCTAAATATTTCCACAACATGATCCTTGGTAACGTTACGTGTCAAACGGCCAATATGTATACGTGTCGGCTTAGGTGTCGGTGAACGTTCTCTTAGCTTACCAAGTGGACTGCGGGAACGACTGCGTTCGCGGGTTTTTGCAGCTGGACTACGTGTTCTCTCTCGACGTTTCGGAGGTGGTGAACGAGAACGTGTGCGATCTCGAGTTTTAGCCGGTACACTACGGGATCGCGAGCGAGTACGTTCTCTTGGCTTTATTGCAGGGCTACGTGACCGTTCCCGACGTTTTGGAGGAGGACTGCGCGAACGTTCGCGACGTTTAGGTGGTGGACTACGAGAACGAGAATGCGAACCACTTTTACGAGTTGAAGTTGAAGAGGATGAAGATGATGAGCTACTTGAACTTGAAGAGCTTGACCGTGATCCTGAACCTGAACTACTGCGGGATGAGCTGCTATCTGAAGAGCTAATTTTTATAACAGATAAAATTAGAATATAAAGTACATAGATAACTATATTCGGCTGCGCCGAATTCAATATACTTTTCACGATAACGCAAGATAGGGTATTTATTTCTTTACAAATATTTCATACAAATGATTACGGTTATACCGAAGTGTCGCCTATTTTTCGAAGTATCAAATACAAAACAAAAAAACTAAATTGTTTTCCTAATGGTACCATTTAGTTCATTATAGCCAAACTCCACCGTATAAGCAGTTTATTTCTTATCTTTTATATTAAACTTTAAACTCTACAGCTTGTAAAGGTAGCTTCGCAATGAGGAAATAAATTTCTTGGCCTTAATCTAATCTTATAATTCCTATATGCGATAGTAATAGTACTCTAACATATATCACCCTTATATGAGATTGCCTTCAAAAATATCTATTTCTGCAAATTCGAAAACTCCTATTTAATACATATATCTTCAGCACTTACTGATCAGAAAAAAATTTCTAAGGGTTATGTCGGAAAGAGTAGAACTCAGCACAATACCTTTCGCTTGATATATGTAGATTGAACAAAGTTTTATTAATAAGGTTTGTAACTATAGAGAAGCCAATATTTGGATTAACTTATAATACATCTATTTAGGTTTTTAAGGGCAGTCACAAACACATCTAAGATGTGTGAATATTAACATTTTATGCATTATACATACATACATATTTATATGTATATTTCTTAAGCTAGTATATTACCTGTCACTTGATTCGCTGCTTGAAGAAGCACTTCCACGTCTTCTACGGTCTCTTTCTCTTCCACGGTTAGAATTAGAAGAAGAGCTCACTTTATTATTACTTCCTTTTACAACCTCCTTGCTATCTTTTACATCTTTATTTTTATCTGGTGCATCCGCAGGGGGTGAAATATCCCGAGCCCTATAAAATTAATTATTCCTGCAACTTCGTAATTCTAGAAGTAACTTACATAGTTTCCTGTTTGTTTCGTTCAGGTATTCGCTTATTATTCCCAATAATTGCTAACTCCCTTAAAATTATTCACTTATTACAGATCCCAAGCACAAGACTTTCACACAAATTTTTTTATAATTAAACGCGTTATATCAGGGATGCAAAAATCAGTATTTTGGTACCAGATAACTTGGAGTTATACAGTACTTTTTCTGTTATATGGTATGATAAGAGCAACATGAAGCAACTTAACGAGTATTTTCCAATTTCATTAATTATTACGGAAATTTTTATTTTTTTTGCAAAGTATTATCTATATATTGTGCAAGTTTTATACTCTAGACTGTGTTATCTGTTTCAGATGACTAAAATTTGACTTTGACAACACTGTTACCGAATTACCATATATACCGCTCATGTGGTTAAGCAACATCATATCTCAAGATATTTTACTTTTTTGTTAGTAATGCGCCATAGCGTTTTTATCCTGTACAAAAAGTTCGCATCAACATTTTCTCACGTCGCCTCTTAAGAAGAGATTATTACTATATATCTCAACCGATTTGCATGTAAATTAAAAACTTTGAACACGTTTTCTATAAAACTAATTATTTTGAGTTATGTTGTTGTTTGAGCAAATGAACAAGAGAAATACAGAGTCGTATGTGCAGAGATGTAAAATACAGGATTAAGAATATAATCCTCTAACCGTACTATTAGATAAATAATGTTTATCTATCAGCACTTGCGATGGTGGTTTGCAAATGAAGGATTTTGTTAGACAAAAATTTAGCAAAAGAATTTTTAACAAAATTAAAGAAAATACTTGTATGCATGTATACACGTGTGTGTATTTTTAAGAAGCACATTAAGCTATAATTTTAAGTTAAAATTTAAAGTTTTATTAAAAGGAAGAGTTCAGAAAGTTTAACTATATGGAGCCCATTGACATTGCCCGTCTGGAAGAGGCAGTTGTTGTTTTTTATCGTTCAACATCTCAGGAACAGGCTCAATTGCATGAATGGCTTACAAAAGCTCAGGCTAGCACACAGGCGTGGCAATTTTCTTGGCAGCTTATGCAGTTGGGAAAGGTATATGAGATTTTTTAAGTGTTAATCGATTTATTTTTTATAGCCATGTTTCTATTCTATATCGGTTTTTTATACACTTACATACATACATATGTACATACTTATGAATACATACTTACATATTTATAAACAACTTAGAGCCAAGAAGTACAATTTTTCGGTGCAATCACGTTGCATTCTAAGCTTATGAAATTTTGGCATGAAGTTCCAGCAGAAAATCGGGATGAGCTGAAACAAAAAATTTTGGAGAAAATTATTCAATTTGCAGGTGGTCCGAAATTGGTCTTAAATCGTCTATGTATCGCTGTGAGTTGTAAACTGTTATTAGATTATGCACTTAATAAACAATTTAAATGATATACATATGTATGTTTATTATGGAATTCGTTCGTTAGTTAAGTGCTTACATTGTTCACATGCTAGGAGAGTGGCCTACTGCTATTGAAGATGTGATTAATACATTTCAAAATCAACAAATTTCAAATGTAACAAATGAAACACAATTGTGGATTATGTTGGAAATACTTCAGGCTATTCCAGAAGAAGTAAATTTATTGCATTGACATTAAATATAACAATGCTTATCATAAATTTTAAATATATTAGATGCAAGCAATTTATTCATCAGTAAAAAGGACAACACTGCGAGCTGAAGTAGCAAAGAGGGCACCTATTGTTATTGAAACTACAGAAACGTATTTACAAATGCAATTGGATAGGCAGTGGGACGCTGAGGCCTTTAACAATATGACCAGAGCTGTAAAATGTGTCGGAACATGGGTTAAGTAAGTACTTATTCTCAAACATGTTGGTATAATATTCGTAGTATCGAACCGATGGAATAAACATATGTTGATTAGAATTTAAGTTACGATTACAAGCTTAAAAGTGCAAGAAGTTGCAGTTTATATTTAACGTATTTAATAAAAAATATGAATGAAGCTATCTCTTTAAACCATCTTAACTTTGACCTTAATTATGGAAATAATTTTTTCGTCCAGAGGTTTTATAGCATTGACACTCTTCTGTTTTCAGAAAATAATCACAATCCGTGAATTTTTCTCTTTAGACCAGCAGCAGTTACTTGTGTATTGTTTTATACACTATTTTTCATGAGAGTCCCAACAGAATTGAGTTCATATAGGATTATGACTAAGATTTATATTGTCTTCTGATAAACCTTTCCTTATTTATGGTGCTCTATATTTTTAGAAAAGAAATTTTTGAAATAAAATTTATGACAAGGTAGAAGTGCTTATAATACAAAAATGGGCGATTCCTGTTTGTAGACTTTTAATTTTGTTTTGTTTTTGAAAAAATTTTTTTTCGATATTTTGAATATGACTTGCATTAAAGGAGCGATATATATATATATATATATATATATATATATATATATATATATATATATATATATATATATATTATTTATTTAATCTTCACGAATATAATTCTAAGACTAAATTTAATTAGAGAGCACTAGTAACGTTGGCCATCAGCTCTGGTTTAATATGAATGTGATAAGATATATGTAAATATATAACATGGTATTTACAATGTTACAATTAAATTAAATTATATATATATATATATATATATATATATATATATATATATATATATATATATATATATATATATATATATATATATATATATATATATATATATATATATATATATATATATATATATATATATATATATATATATATATATATATATATATATATATATATATATATATATATATATATATATATATATATATTGTACGTGTGTTTTTATTTGATTTGATTTTTAAATCATGCTATGAACAAGTACTAAAGGAAATTTTCAAATATAGGAATATCGGCTTTACTATTGAAAACTGTGTTAATATAACAAGTATCCTATTAAAAATCGTTAATAAATGTTACTGGACATGTACTCAAGATCCAGATGGCGATGGTTGTATGTCAGCCGATGAAAATGATTTAGCCGAAACATGTCTCAAGACTTTAGTAAACATAATTATACAACCAGATTGTCATCTATATCCGAAGACGGCTTTTGTCCTTATTAAAATGTTTCTAGATTCATTGTGTAATATTACGAAAATGGAATGGAAGCCAGACAACAACAACGAAGATATAGTGTCTTATATATACACATTGTTTGTGTCGGCGGTGGAACGGCACTCCCAACTTTTATTGAGTGGTATAACGACAACGGAGCCAGAACTTTCAGCGCTTTATAGTCGCTTAGTTCATGAAATTCTTCAATGTACAGATAAACCAGGCATATATCCCGTTGAAGAATCCTGCAGCAGCATGGCTTTAGGTTTTTGGTATCTTCTCCAAGATGAAGTATTTGCAATGAATAACGAAGAAGAGCGTCTTAAATGTTGGGAATATATAAAACCATTGTATGCCCATTTAACTCGTATTTTGGTGCGTAAATCTGAACAACCAGATGAGAATTCTATAGATAAATGGAGTTCCGACGATCTTGAATGTTTTCGCTGCTATCGTCAAGATATTTCAGATACTTTTGTAAGTATATAAGATAGATTAGTGCATGATATATTTAAATGTAAAATTTGTGTAGTAGTAACTTTAACTACTATTTAAGATTACTGAAAGGATTTAAAAAGTTCAGCTAAAACTAATTAATAATATTTGATGATTTACAGATGTATTGTTACGATGTATTACATGATCACATACTGGATATATTATCAGCCGTCTTAGACGAAACTATAGCTCAACTGCAGACTAATCCCACGCAGTGGACAAAACTAGAGGCTTGTATATATTCATTCCACTCAGTTGCAGAACATTTTGATGGCGAAGAAACGAAACAAATCCCAAAATTAATGCGTGTACTAAATGAAATACCCTATGAAAAAATGAACGAAAAGCTACTAGGTACTGCACTCGAAACTGTTGGTTCCTATTGTCAATGGTTAAAAGACAATCCAGCTTATATACCATCAGCCATAGAACTTTTAGTACGGGGTCTCAATTCAAGTATGTCGGCCCAAGCAACATTAGGCCTAAAAGAACTATGTCGTGACTGTCAGTTGCAAATGAAACCTTTCGCAGAGCCTCTGCTAAATGCCTGCCAAATCAGTTTGACTTCAGGTCAAATGAAAAATTCTGATTGCGTTCGTTTAATGTTTAGTATTGGCAAGCTAATGAGCCTGTTGTCACCGGATAAAATTCCCAATTATTTGGATATAATAGTTAGTCCATGTTTCGAGGAATTATCGAACATATGTCAAAGTGAAGTGGTAAATAAAAAATATCATTCCGTTATTGTGAGTATTAGTGTTTTTTCTTAATATTTATTTTTTAGAAAACTCCCCAAGCACGTATACGCACAATATTTAGATTGAGCATGGTATCAACTTTGTTTTCCTCGCTTAACACAGATCTCGACGATGACGACACTATAGAAGATCTTCAAAATGTCCAGCCAGTTTTAATAGTAATGCAGAAGACAATGCCAATATTTCGACAAATAGCTGAATTATGGGTAGAAGAACTAGACGTACTAGAGGTAAAAATATGTAAGATATATATATATATATATATATATATATATATATATATATATATATATATATATATATATATATACACATAAAATTTTTGCAATCATGTATCTACAATATATTTATATAATATATAATATTTTTCGCAATCTTTTAGACTGCTTGTACGGCTCTCAAGCATGCTATAGTAAATCTAAAATCTAGTTTTAAACCAATGCTGCAGGATTTATGTTATTTCATAGTTGCCATTTTTCAAACTAGGTGTTGTGCACCAACCTTGGAGATTTCAAAAACCGTGAGTTCTTTGTTACTTAGATTAAATATAATGAAAATTAATATTAAAACTATTTTCGACAGGCCATTGTTATATTTTATAAGGATTCTGATTGTAAGTCGTTAATGCAACAACTCCTGGTCGAATTTGTTATGCACAGTTTTAAATTATTTGAGGTAAATTTATAAAGTTTTGCTTAAGATAAGATTGAAAACGCAATTATTTGGCAAAAAAAGGGTAGCCAATAAATAATGTGTACTTTTGTTTTATACAAATGTTCGTTAAATTAACGTAACGTAACGCAATATACAATATACACACATATCTATATATTTTTGTTAATTTTATATCTCAAATATGCCATGTATGTCCGCGGGAAAAGAGCACGTTCGCAAATACAGTACGGCCCTGCAACAGAAAAGCAAGCTTTATTCGCTATACCGATACAAATCAAATAATGCCTTTTTATCATGTGACATATTTTTGGAAACCATCTGTCTCACTGTTACAGTCAAAACCATTTCCATTTACTGTTACAGCGCAGAACTGCATTTACGAACGTGCTTAAGCTTTAGGCGTCTGAATCTACCTCAAAAAGAAAATAAAACGAAAGTGCGAACTAACAAATTATTTGTCGAAATTCATTTTCAGTCGACTCCGGAAAATGGATTCTCAAATATTGCCGAAACTATTGAAATGTTCTACGCTTGTCTTATGCAAATTATTAAGAAAATACCTCAATCATTAGACGACAAGTCTATAGCGTACGATCGTTTGATATTTTATGGTTTGAAAGCAATGACATTACCTGAAAATGGTCCAATACGCACAAGTGTACAGTTTTTATCACATTTCGTTATGCAATCACGTAATTATGCACAAATGACACAGGCCGTTTTGGCATCTGGGGAAGAAATTCTACGCACCGCCATTGTCTGCGTGGCGTGTGTTACGCCTCGTCAGCAAGTTGAAAAATTTGCCGATATTTTCTTAGCTATTAACAAAAAATACCCTGCAGAAATGACCGTATGGCTTAAGAATATAACACACGGATCAAATTTTCCCACTCCTTTAGTTGACGATTCCGAAAAATCAAAGTTTATCACACAAATATTGAGGTATGTATTCATAATAATCAATATTTTTTTAAAAAGATTTAAATGTCTACATCCTCTTTTTTTAGGGAAAAGGTAAACAAACGTTTGCTACAACAACACCTCACGGAATTTGCAATAAAAGCTCGTGGTCTTACGGATAAATTCCAATAAACCAAATGCTATGTAATATTTCTACAATTAATGGAGTTTAAACCAAGTATGACTGTTTTAACATTTACATCTTATTCTTCTTGTCTTTTTCAATTATGCAATCTGTCCTAAGATAGCGTCTAATAAACACTTTGCTAACGATAAAACAGAATGTAATACACACAACGTACACAAACTTACATGCATATAATGTATAACATAAATTCATGATTACGTCAAAAATTTAATTTCTTTCACGTTAAAGAGAAAAATATTAATTAACAATTCATATAAAAGTTATCTGCGATTTTTATTTAAATATATATGTAGCTTCTAAAAAATGTGATAAATTATTTTTATGTGTATGTTATAATTTATTGAAGTTAAAATAAGTGTCAAATATAAATTATTTTAAAATACATTATGTAAAATTATAACCCCGCCCCTTATTACCATCATCATGAATGTGTCAAATATTAAGATTTAAACAAAACCTAATAAATAGTAAATGTTTTATTCTTTCCAAAAAAAGAACAAAAGTAAAGAATTTATTTTATTCCTAAAATACAGAAATATTAGAAATCAACAAACCGTAATCCCCTAAAACTTCTTTAAAATGCAGAGTACATTTTTTGATAATAGGGATGAAGAAATCGTGGTCGTACTTTTAAGATTGTTAATCTGAAATTTAATTTTAGAATCTTCGAATTATAATCATAATATTTATTAAATTTGTTTTTCGAGATATTCTCCAAAATACCTATTTAATATTTTATTGTTTGTTGTTGGCTTAGCTGAGTATATGCCTGCATTTCATTTGCGCTAACCAAATCATCAGTACTCTTTAGCCAAATCATGTTTGAAAAGCATTCAAACCCCATACTTATACCAAAATTGCAAATACTATATGACAATCCAAACAGAACTCAACTATATTTTTTTATTTGTAATTTACAAATCGCTCTTTGGGTGATAATTAAAGTATTTATAAAGCAAAATGGAAAAGAAAATTTATAATATTTACTAAATTTGTTATTTGAGATATTCTCCAAAATAACTAATTGTATAAACGCGTAACAAGAAAAACACAAATACTCAAGTCGATTATAATTGTTTGTTGTGTTGTGTTTGTACAAAAGCTATCTATTTTGATAATAACTTAATACAATACAATGGCTTTGATATACAGAATGTTAATAAATTAAAAATTCTTGGTGTAATTTTTAACCGTAGATATCATTGGAAAGACCACTCAACTCAAAAATTCTCTCTTAGCAAGAACTAACATAATACGTTATTTATCAAGGAAAAGTTTCGTTCATATTAACACGCTTACATATATCTGTACCTAACCAACACATTGGTCTTGAGCAAAATATATTACGGTTTGTTCCTTTATGGGAACAGCTGTAAATCGACATTAAACATTATCAAACCAGCATATCATAAAGCCGCCAGGGCCTCTGTTTATGCGTACTGAACAACCCCGGTAATCAACATACTCAATGAATCCGGTCTTCCGTCAATAGAAAATAGAATTTATAAAGCAAAAGGAAGGATATCATCATGGAAATTTCATAAAACCTCAATAGACCTCACATTATGAAAACTCAAAAAAATTAAGCCCCAAAAAATCAATTCTTAAGCCTTCTGGCTGAAAAGAAAAAGATGTTATAAAACAATGGCTGGCGCTTTTTATACACAGACGGTACAAAACCACAATCCACTTTCCCAGCCTACGTCGCACTCATCGATTTTTACTGCTGAATAACGTCCTATATACCGAGCTGTTCGTATTGCAATTAGCAGTAAAAAGAAAGCTATAATCTTCACAGACAGTCTACCCGTTCTCAAATCTATATCGAAACCTTTTAATAACGGAATACGGTAATAAAAATCAGAGACGCTCTCATCGGTAAGGAAGATAAAATCCGAATACACTGGATCCGTAGTCACATTGGCGTTTTGGGCAACGAAATTGCAGATATTGCAGCAAAACATGCACCGATTCTTCTTGGCCCTACACTTGAAAAATAGATATCCGTCGCCATATTAAAAACCTCATAATAACCACATCACCATCACTATTACAATATCAAATAAGAATATTGTCAAGACTTCGGCTCGGTCACACAATATTTTCTCATGAGTACAGGATTAAGAAAACCAACACGCCAACATGCCCTAGATGCAACGATAGCCCCACCGTCAAACACATTCTCAACGACTGTTCATCATTCAGTACCATAAGAAAAAAATTTTTGGTCACAAACCTGTTGAACCTTCGTAGTGAACAGACGTGTTAGCGGAGTTTTTTTTCATACTAAACAAACAAAAATAAAAATATTAGTAATAAGTACTGATTCGTAATAAGTACTGATTTTGTTTAAATTTGCTTTATTTGCATTAATAATATTTTTCGTATAATCTGAAACAAAATAAAAAAAAAACCCGCAAACAAAGTGACTGAGGAATACTCTGCATGAGTACCTCAAAAACAAAAAATTATGAAGTGAGTTCTAACGGCAGAAATGCCTATTTTACTGTGAGTTCTGAAGCTCTTAATGCAAACAATAAAAATAAAAAATCTGATGATAAAGTTTTTCTAACGGCAAAGCCAATTTTACGCGAGCGATCAACTTCGCTTACTCCGATGGCAAGTAGTGATTCGACATTACCGTTGCCGAGTACTTCTTTATTTAAGTCAGCGCCATTATCCGCTTCGGGTTCGTGTTCATCACTTAACCAAGTTATCACAATAGACAATAGTATTCAGAAACCTAAGGTGCCTGTCGGAATGGACAGATATATTACAGTAGTAAAGCGCGGGCGAAGCCCAAATTCATCTAAAATCTCATCGGCTGCCAAGATATCCAGGGATAACGACACCGCCTCAGCTAACCAACAAAATCGTTTTAAAATATTGCAAGATGACAATGACAACCCCGAAGTATCCTCGAAAAAAAACCTCTAAACCACCACCAATCTATTTGAGGGAAAAAGAATTCGAACACCCTTATTAAGAAATTAATCTCCGTCATTGGTGAAAAGGCATTTCACATTGTTCCAATAAAACGTGGTAATATTGATGAAACAAAGATTCAAATATATGAGGAAAAAGATTTTCGCAAAATGGTTAATGAATTTGAAAAAAAAAATTATAAAACAAGTTTCTGCACATTCCAGCTTAAGAGTGCTAAAGGCCTGATGAAATAAAAGATGCTCTCACTCCGAAAGGATTTAAGGTAAAAAATGTATCCAACATAATAAACAGCGAGAAGATCCCTCAACCACTATTTTGCGTTGAACTGGAGCCAAATGATATAATGTTGAAGAAAAATGAGACGTACCCAATTTATGACTTAAAATATCTCTTATACCGAAAAATCACAGTTTAAGAACCACACAAGCGTTCAGGACGCGTAAAGTGCCATAATTGTCAAGAATATGGCCACACAAAAAGTTATTGCAAATTACCTACTGTTTGTGTCGTGCGCGGTGAATTACACGGTAGTGCTATTTGGAATAAGTCGAAAGACCAGAAGGAAAACGTGTAGTAATTGTGGAGGTAATCTCACTACTCTTTCGTTAAACAGGCTATGAGTCAAAAGCCTAAAGTAACCCCAGCGATTACGAAATACGTACTCCGCAACTTGTCCTCCTATGGACCAACCAATCTCTACACAAGTGTCGTATGCGGACGCTGTGAGGATCAACTCTGTTTCCATGCAAAAAGTGTCACCACCTAATAAGACAACAAATGCAAACGCAAGCTTTAATTTCAGTCGCCTTGAAGCTACTATTGATAATTTGGTGCAAACTATAAAAATCTTTACAACAAATATAACTAGCATGATGCAAGAAATGCAGCGAATGCAGAACACACTGCTTCTAGCATTACTTAACCAGCCATGAACACGTTAAAATTATGTTTCTGGAACGCAAACGGCATTCGCCAACATAAAAATGAACTTGAGCACTTCGTCACGGTAAAAAAAAATTGATATAATGTTGGTATCTGAGACTCATTTGACTTCGAGAAGCCTTTTTAAAATTATGCGGAGGATCAGCATTTCTAATAAAGTCAAGACTCAAGCACTATATTCTTGGGAACATTTGTGAAGACCACCTACAAGCAACAAATATTTGCATCGAAAATTTTTGTAGAAATTTTGTGATATCATCAATTTACTCCCCTCCCAGATTTTCAATCACTCCGGATCAATACGAGGATTTTTACAAAACTCTTGGACCTTGTTTCGTAGCAGCTGGCTACTACAATGCAAAACATACGTTCTGTGGATCGTGTCTTATTACACCTAGAGGTCGAGCGTTGTTCAACACAATTTCAAAAATGGGCTTGAACATCATTTCGAGCGGGGAGCCCACTTACTGGCCTACTGATATACAAAAAATTGTACGGAAAACATCAAGCTTAGAACTTCCGATGATATTGAATTTAACATTGCCAATCTTACCGAAAATATTAAACAGGCTGCTAAATATGCCACTACCTGCCACCCGCAGATTGGGTTTAATAGAATTTATTCTGCGGATATTGAACGTCTCGTATGTGAAAAAAGAAGAGCTAGAAGGAAATGGCAACAGCACAGATCCCCCCATCATAAAGAATGCATCAAGCGACTCCAAGAGTTGCTTGCATCTGAAAAAGCTGCAGCTCTTAAAAACTATCTGGAAGGTTTCGATGTCACAGCAGCATCTGATTACTCCTTGTGGCGCGCTGCTAAAAAACTTAAAACACCCGTTGAGTTTAAACCAGCCCTGCGTACTTCTACCGGAGGTTGGGCAAGAACCAATACTGATAAAGGTAACATATTTGCTTTTTTAAAATACGTATTTACCCCAAACACATGTACTGGTGCTGTTGATTTGTCGAGTGTAGTTGCTGGAGTATTATCCACACAGCTGGAAACTTGCCATGGTCAAAATGATTCCAAAGGCGGGCAAAGATCTTTCTAAGGCTGAGTCATATATGCCAATAAGTTTACTGTCAACAATTTCAAAGTTCTTCAAAAAGCTGCTCTTGACAAAACCGTCCCTAATTCTAGCTAATAATGGGTGCATACGGGACCATAAATTTGGTTTTAGAAGTCAACATAGCACCATTGAACAAACTCATAGATTGGTTGATTTCATAAGAACATTTGAAGAAAAGAATTATTGTTCTTCCCTCTTTATTGATGTTTCTCAAGCATTTGATAAAGTGTGACATGAAGGCCTAATTTCAACATTGAAGACATATGTACCCATAAACATTCTAAATCTTTTGGAAAGTTACATTCCTGCCCGGAAGTTTACTGTTGTGGAAGGAGACTTCATGAGTGTGCCCGAAACTATATCATCCGGTGTGCCACAGGAGAGTATACTGGGGCCAGTTTTGTATTTGATTTATACCTGTAATATGTCTTTGAGCAGTAATATCCTCACTTCTACATTTGCCGATGATATGCATGAAAACCATCCCGATATCTTCCGGAACATATCAACCTGTTGGAACTGTGGTTGAACTTATGGAGAATTAAAGTAAATGAACAGAAGTGTGTTCATGTTACATTTACCCTACGAAGAGACACCTGTTCCCCCATTCGAATCAACAATCAAGTTGTTCCTCAACATTCACAGGTTAAATATGTACCTTGGTATACACCTTGACCGACGGTTTACATGGAAACACCATATTGATTCTAAGCTAAATTAACTCAGATACATTGGCTGATTGGTAGAAATTCAAACCTCAGTCTAGATTGTAAAGTTTTAATATACAAGTCGTTTTTGAAACCCATATGATGTTACGGAATTCAGCTATGGGGCACTGCTTCAGCTTTCAATGTAGAGAGAATCCAACGAAAACAAAAATCTAAGGATCCATGGTATATGAAAAATTCAAATTTACATCGTGATATAAATATGCCACTTGTGACATAGCGCTCCTTAAACCTTTAGTCTTAGAATTAATTCGTAGGACTAAATAAATAAATAATCAAATATGTATACTTATGTATATATAACAAGTGGATGGACTGCCTGATTTAATTTTATTTTCCGCAGACCTAAAATATCCGTAAGACTAAAATAATAATTATTTTATACCGACATATTGTTAGTACAAATATGGAAAAATTTTGTACTATTCATGTAAATTTTCTAGATAAGTTTGATAGAATGGATTGACTACAAAGCAATTTATGACAGAGCCGAGGTTCGATCTCTGTCCGGGACAAGTCATCAACATCATGGGTTTTTCTGATTTACGTTAGTGTGGCATTGTGTTAATTGTTGTTGGACTGTTTAAGTGATAGAGGCATAGCACTAGTCACTGAATAGTACCGGCAGCGATTGATACTCTTCTACGCTCCTTCGGAGTAATGTTAGCGGAATCGTCGGCGAAGTAAAACAATAAATAAAAGCTTAAATAAGTTAATGCGTCCACTTAACACCATCAGCTGGCGCTGCAACTTTGCTGTAAAAAATAATAAAATGTGGAATAGTACAGTTATAAAAAGAGTTTAAGCTCTCTCTCTCTCTCCCTTCCCATTTCGTCACCTGACTTGTTTACACTATCCATTTCAAAAGAAGTAACATCTTAAGTAAGTAGTAAGCATTAATTGACTGAAGGCCTAACTATAATGTGCTTAATGCAACTTAAGCAAATGTGCGAATACATACAATCAAATGTATACAACTATAATGTACTTAAGTAACTTTTCGTCAAGTTTCGTCAAGTGTCATTTGCTTAAGTAAAGTGCGTTCAATTTCGCTCTTGCTTAAGCAAATGACTCATCAAGAACCCATTCTTCTTTTTGTCTCTATTTATTTCCCGTACTGAGCAGGAGCGTTTTCTTTTCTTCACCGTCTCTCTTATTTCTTGAAGAACACATATTCCATCAAATGCACAATTCATTAACTTCACTGTCTTCAGAAATTTCAGTTTTCTATCCATTTAAAAAATTTTCCAATAAACACTGTACACAATAGATACATATAATTGTTTACAATTAAAAGATGCAACCACTGTTGCTTTTTTTAGAACTTTTATTATTTTAGTTTTCGTTTACTTTATAAATAAATAAAAAATAAACATGGATTTACTTGTTTATGGTAATATATTTATAACTTTTACAAATTAAATGAGATTTCGTCAAAAATATTACATTTTAAAGAAATAAAAACGAAAATAGTTTTCCAAAAGTACAAATGTTTGCAACTAAGTGTAAAAAGTTTTTAAGCTCAATAAGTACAATATAGCCACCTAAAAGTCTTCAGTAATTTACTTAAGCATTTGACATGCTTTTCGTTTAATTTTGATACTAGCTTAAGTTTGGTTAAGCACATTATAGTTGGGCCTTGACTGTTTACTTCTCTTTAAAAAATGGAATAGTTACGATCCGTTTGCAATTGTATATGATGATACCATTCAGTTTATACGATCGACGTACGAGGTATTTTTTCGTGCGATTGTTGATACGATCACGGATGTAATTATTCGGGTACAGGATACTTAAGCTATGTAAGTATGTATCTGAACTTACACATTTTATAAAGTCATTTATGTACTTACATATGTATATAGTTTTTACACACAATTTATTAACGTACATACATAAATAGCATCTGTTATAATTGAAAATTTATTTATTTACTTTTTATGTATTTTTTTATTATAAATATTTATCTCTTTACTCAATACAGTTTTATAAAAAAGCATTTACAACAATGTTGACATAATATTATTTTTTTTCTAATTTCTCATCTCATATTTAACTTTTATTAAGACTGCTATTATTTAATTGTAATTAATAAAATATATATTTTTATAGCAATATTTTTAATCCTTTGCTTTTAGCTTAATTATTATTTGTTTATTTTAATTAGTCGTTTTATAGGTATACATACATACATACAAATATTTCTTAGTGTAGTGGATATTTTTTATTCATTTACTTGTATATGTATATTAGATTTCCCCATTAATCTTTGTATATATTTTTATTTGTTCTATATAGGTATATATTTTGTATGTATTTATATATAGCATATGTATGTGGATTACACTCTTTCTTCAACAAATAAATAAAATATTCTCATAGCTATAAGTCCTTATAATTAGTTTAAAATATATATGTATACGTGTACTCCTACATTTGTTTCACTGCAAGAGAAGAAAGAAAAAGAATTCATTATTTAATCTACGTATGTACATATGTAAATGTGAATTCACCCATTCGTTTAGAACGTTCCGAACGCTTTTTTTATATGTAGTTTGAAGTCTCCATTTTTTTACAGAAGAGAGTAAATTAAATGCGGAACAATTTTTGCTTGAATTGGTTTTTACTCTTTCTCTCTCTCTCTCTCTCAAAAATAGAGGCTTCAAACTACATATAAAAAAGCGTTCGGAACGTTCAAAACGAATGGGTGAATTCACCATAAGTATATCTCAATGTATTCACATAACTGTGCAAATGATATTTATTCATCTTCTTCCTAAATATGTATGTACATGTGCATAAACATTTTCTACTTAAAACTATACTAATTAGCCTTTTTACAATTGAGTACATTTTAGTGGAACGAAAGTTAAACTCATGTTTACATTTGCCACATCTTACATTTAACATCATTTTACAAATGATTTTGTTGTGCGAGGTTATACACATAATGTTGAGTAAAATAAAAAATAAATTAATATTGAAAACTTGTTAATAGGTTGATACTAACTATTCAAGAACAAAATTAATTGTTAATGCGTTATATTGTTATATCAAACCATTATGTAAATAAATTATGTATGTACATGCATATATTTAAATTGAATTCGAACTGATTTTTCTTACCCATTTCAAACCTTACTGCACACGTAATTATTTTTCTCATAATAAAACCGACAAGAAGTAAGAAGCAAGAAGTCTTCCAACTGTGACGAAAATTCCATGTTTCCCTAACGTAATATATAATCAATATAGAGCATCAAAGAGACTAAACGTTGTACACCCAAATAGACCAAAATTCAACATCAACATGTCAAGGAGTGATTGCATAATGCTAATCCGTCTACGCGCAGGCAAAACAGTCTTCAACACTCAACACTACTATAATAGAACGGAAGAAGCAAAATGTTCTCAATGCGATGTCCCCCTGTCTGTCTCACATATACTCACATCCTGCGAGAAATCAAAAATTAACGAACCACTAGAATCAATTTTAGATTGTACAACCACAAAATTTTTACCCTGTATAAAAAATAGTCTACTAAAACACAAAATACAAAATGTATAACCTTTTGCTCTATCACTATCGTAATTTTTCTTTTTTTTTTGTTTCTCTTAGTAATACCTATTAAATAAATAAAATAAAAAACGAGCGCATATGGCCCTGTTGCCCGGCGCCTTTATATATATTTTATAAATTAAGTTTATAAGATATTTTGTAAATAAATAAATAAATAAATAAAACCGACATTTGGTACCAAATTTAAACTATAATTTGACAACGAAATTAAACGAAATTAAATACAGAGTTACCGAAATTATCATCTTTGAAAATTGATAGCAGATGTTGCTCATTGTAAAAAGGTAGTTATGTACATAAGTATGTAGTTTCCATCTATTTACATATGTACATACTTATGTATGTACATTTGCGAGTATGTTTGAACAGTCACTTTTTAATGTGGTATAAGACCAATTTAAAAAAAAGCAAATAACGTAATCATAGTAAAGGTTATTGCCTTTATTGTTCTCTTCCTGCCCCACTATACCCAATAAGTTGATCAATATTTTCAAAACAAAATATAGCACAATTGTTCCTACAATATGTACAAAATTAAGCGAATATTTACAATTTGTTTAGACTAAATGAATTTTTTGTGATATACATACATATGTATGTACATATAAAAACATAATATAATTTATAATATAATATAATTTATAAATTACAGAATAATAATATTGCAAATGTAAATATCCTATTTCCATGTACCTAAGTAATACATTGAAAGGATTGCGATTTTTTGGTGAACAAAACTTTTTTTGCTTTAAAGTGACGCAATTTCATTTTTGAGATCTACAATTAAAAATCTTTCTTATTGTAATTACTGTTATTGCTATATCGAAGAACACTGTACTTGACCAAAAGTTAATTATAAACTCATATATCTAATAACCCTTATTGTTAATAAAATTCCACAGAAAATATGTATATTATATTTTCTCAATATTTTGATTTGCAATTTTGTATTGTTTTGTCTTTGTGCACACTATTTTATAAAATTTTTTAAAATTTTTTTGTACATGAAAAATACTTCACCTGAAAAATATTCTGACGTTTTATTCACGATTATGGTGAACAAACAAACTTTATCTCAATTTCAAATTTAAAAAATATATACTTACATACATATGTACATATATATTTGAGATACACATGTAAATATAATTTATCCTAAAGGTTTTTCTCAAATATTTTTGGAATGTCGAATTTTATATTATTTTCGTTAAGAAAAGCATCCCTTCTTAACACTAGATTGCTTAAGGCAGTCATTTTGACTACTTTTCAATTTCAATTCGAAAAACAATTGTGTATAGAATGACACAGCTTCTTAGAATTTTGTGACTTCTTGTACAACATATGTACATAAGTATTTTTAATCATTGTAGTTGCCTCCTCCCCTATTTCATTTTCGGTATATACATATGTACATATATGTATGTGTTACACCTGTATTGCCTAAAAGCAGTCATTTTGACTACTTAGAAAATTTAAAATAATAAACAAATGACTACTTATTGTTGCATTGAGTAAATTCTTATAAATATGACCAGATCGACTTCGCATAACAGTTTAAGTATATTTTTTGATTACCACCACTTGTACGTGACTTGTTATTCGAATCTTTTTGCTAACCTGCCCACGTACCTCATTCCCCTTGAATGCGCGATAACAAAAAATTTGTTCAACAGACTGAAACAAATTAAATTTTATATACTCGTACATACATAGATATGTACATACATATGTAAAATTTTTTCAGATGGCGCCAATGTCAGGTGGTCACTTGAGCGACATAATTTTTTTTTTCTAATTAATGCATCAATTTTACACATTCAAACAAGCGTCTTATGAAAACATACTTATGTAGCTGTTTTTTTTAATTTATAATAAAATGGCAGCTGTTTCAAATTATAACATTACTGTGCGTCTCCCTGAACAATTCGAGCGGCGGCATGAAATAATTGCCCAAAAGACGCAATAAGTCACCGAAAATTGTGGCATTATTTCATATTTTTATTATGAAATAAGCCCAACACAAAATAAAATAACGACCCAAGCAAAAATTAAATAACATCTCATTATTATGGTTTAATTATATGTACATATTAGAAATTAATAAACCCTCAATGTTCATTTGAAAATCGGAAACAACCAGTACGGCCTTGGGTCGTACGCAAAGATTTTCTTCTCTATGGTATGTCAAAAATTTAATTCGATTTCTGTATTGACTGTGCCAATTTCTGACACACGAGGAGAAAATCATTGCTACAACGCAAAATTACTTTGGAGAGCGAAATAAATTTTCGACATGTCATTGAAGAGGAAGTTCTTGCGCCCGGCGGAAGGTCGCCACTGCAGAAATTCTTTGAACAACGACAATGTTGACATACCATAAAGAAAAATTCTAGTATTTTCGAAAATTTATATAAGCCTCAAATATTATTTAGGAAGTTATTTCGTTATAACATTTTTGGGATGATATTAAGACCCCACAACCCCTAAAAATCATTGTTTTTGCCCTCTGTGCTATTTTAGGGATTTGATTTCATTTTTTTTTTCTTTTTCAGTTATTCCCTAGGGTGTTATTTCATGCCACTCATTCTAGAATGCATAAGAACTAGTGATAAATTTTATTAACAAAATGTGAAAAATTGTCTAAGCTATGTACATACATGCATTTCTATAACAAATAGTGTAGTTTACTACGTAGACTAGTTGTCAAATTTAGTGCTGTAAAAAATAATAGAAACGGAGAAATTATTAGATTTTTGTGTTTTCCTTCCGACGGGGTTTGTTTGAATTTGGGACGATTTTCCGTTATCCCACGTCAAATTTGGTTTGTAAACAGACCGGTTTCGGCTTTGTGCCATCTTGAATACTCAAGAGAACACTGAAGATGGCACAAAGCCGAAACCGGTCTGTTTACAAACCAAATTTGACGTGGGATAACGGAAAATCGCCCCAAATTCAGAAAAATTATTCCATATTTCTTTAAATTTGCTTGCCTTTGCAATAACAAACTTCAGAATAAGTATTAACAAAAACCAATAACAAATTAACAATCCTGTTGTACTTGTCGAATTGTTTTAGAAAAAAGGCAAAAAAGAGGCTTAAATATTTTACATAATATGTACATATGTAATAACTAAGTCAAATGTCAGAGGAGGAAAGCTTATTGAAATTATCAACGATCTTGTTCCATCATCATTTTTGATTCGGATCTTAATTGGCAGAATAGCCAAAAATTTTAAAAATACAATTTTTTTAATACATTATAAAATTTGCACTTAGCTGTACACATACTATAAATGTATGTATATAAATTCCTCTTATCCGTTTGAGGAATATAGGGCTTAACAGTAAGTACATAAAAAAGTAGTAAATTAATCACAATTATTGGAGTCTAACTGTATACAGATTGAAAAAATATATGAAATAGATCCATATCGAATACAAATTGTTTACTGTGGTGTTTATAATTAGACATGCTAAACCTAAACCTAAACAGTTTGTAATTTTCATATATGATTGTATTCTCATATTGTTTTTGTATTAAACATAATAGTTTGAATGCTTACAAACCGGTTGATGTTCAAGAATGTCGATGTTCACTGATATTTAGTTGGCACCAATGAAATATCGGTATATGAACGGCTAAAACCATAACAAACAAAAAGCAAATTATTCTAGTTATTAGCTGGGAGCGAGCCCTAAATAATAAATTTTAATATTAAGTGGCAAATTAATTAAATAAACCAAACTAGAAATAGGATCATTAGCACGAAAAAATCTGTTCTTTGTTTTTCATTTAATTTTTGCAATAGTTTGTTTAAATTTTTGCTTTCGGCAAATGTGTAAAAAGTCCTCTTTGTATAATTTTGTCAATTTTATTACTTAAATATTAATATGTAAAGGACACTTGACCTGTGAAAAATGTAAACTAAATAAGAGATACATATATGTATTTAAATTCAAATCAAAAAGAATATTTTATTTCAGTGCAAATTTTTTAATTATGTATTTATTAAAAATATATTAAAGCATGGTTAGACTGGGCAAATATTTACGAAGTAACCGCTCTATTATTGTAGCCAAGTAATAGTTAAGTACGGCATGTGATCAATTAAAATAAAAAGGAAATAAATATAATATCATTACATTATTTCACTTTATTGTACCTTTTATATTACAAGTAAAATTTATTATTTCTCGAAAATTGTTTCTAACTTTATTTCACCAAATATTTGCTTAGTCTGCTTACACTTTAGATAATTCAATCATTAAAATTTTTATGTGAATTTCAAATGAAATACTATTTTATGCAGAAATAAAAATTATCTTGATAGAAGAATGTTTTACATATTTTCAAATATATGTATGCATAGAATAAAATAAATTATAAAAAAATCTTTAACATTATTGACATATTGAGTTCCTTATGAACATTTGTTTTAACGAATAGCTGGCTGATTTAATTATTTTTTATCTGTTGTGGATTCAAGTCTAACGCCCGCGTTATCCTGCTGTAGAGTTACGTGTATTTTGTGTAATTATGCATCTATGTATGTATGTACAATATGTATTTAATTTTTTCATGCATACTTCTTGATTGATTTATAAAATTGTTTGTAACACAAGTAAGTAATGCTTCTAACACAAGTTCGCATCTGGTGGTGTTTTTAAATATTCTTCGCGTCTTTTGTGCTCAATAAGGGCATGTACTGTGCCACTGTCAGCTGGCAAATCGGATTTTCGTCTTAGCAATGGTTTATCCGCATTACGTGGCGATTTCTGAGAATTGAAATTTACACCAGTATCAAATACTTTTTATTATAAAATCAAAACAAAGTTCTAATATATACAATTACAAACATATTCACACATACAAAAACAAAACATTTAATCGTTGGATGATTCTTTATCCCTAGATGATCATACTTATTTTAATTGCTTAAGTCATTCTTCATCGAATCGGTCGGTGTTAATAAAAGTTACAATAAGAATGGCTCATGTATAAATGATCTTTTAAGTTAAGTATATTTATTATTAAAACTATGGGCTTTATGGCGAGCAATGAATGAGCATATGAAAATAAGAAAAAGTAATCCAAAAATACCAACACCTTTTCCATTATAAGTACATATTTTGTGTGGATTGTATCTTTGCTATCAATGCTTAGTTGTGTTATTGTATTTGCTATTCAACTTTAAATACGTATGTAAGCTCCTACCAAAAACCCAAATTCGTTTAGAGAAACAGGTAATTTATAACAGAATTAAAATATTCATACAATGTTCAGCTTTAATAATAAAAAGTCGGCCTTACCAAAGTCAAGATTACAGAATTTTTCTTTCGGTTCGAACAAAACTGTCGAAAGACGTAATACATAGACACTCGTAATAAGTACATTCTATATGTATTTATAACTAAATAAAGAGCAAAGCATATTTTTAAATAGTCAATACAAAATATTTATATAACCTTACATGAAAAACGAAATTAAGTTTTTTGCTAGTGTTTTTTTTTTTTTATTTCGTAGTAGCGGCATCTGCGTTGTTTTATGCGCGTAAAAATATTATTAAAATAAATTGTTCTAAATGTGTGCTTAATTGAAAGAGCTAAGATAAACATCTTGATAGAAAATAAATTACAAGCACAGAGTTTAATTATTCTTATTAGAACATAAATAACAATGTTACATGAATAATTTATATCGTTATTCTTAATGGGAACCATACGATCAAATGATTAGTATTCGTGGTTAAATGATTAATAGTTAAGTCCTTTTATTTTTGGTCTTCCTGTGTTTCCAACAGAAATGTGAATACTTAGTTTAAAAATTTGTGCTACACACATATTGCTTGAATATATATAAATTTTTAGTAATGCTGCATTTTGCCTTTAAACACATATTAAACTACACAAATAATACAACACGAATGAAAAGTTTTAAGAGTGTGACAGTGTGTTAATATGCGAGGCAAATATTTGATTGTTATAATAAAAATGTGTTAAGCAACAAACAAAAGTAAATAAAATTTATTGGTTAAATGTAGATTTTATTATGTTCTTAGTGCATTAATACATACGTGCATATACACATGTACTATGTAACAAACATTTAGTTTAGTAAAATATATTGATTATATTGCATGATAATATAAGAATTTTAACATACCTCGCGGTTATCCTGGATAGAATTGTGTAGCTGTGATGGTTGCTGTTGCTGCTGCTGTTGCTGTCTGTCATCGTAAACCAGTTTATCATAAGTTAAATCGCAATTGTCACTATCTTGATCAAACTCATTCTGACTACTTGAAATACTTAAGCTGTCCATTTGCCCTACAATTTTTGACCATTCCGGATTTGTTTTAGCCATGTTTTCAACCTGTTGCCAAAGGCCTTCACGCTGAGCATACTTCTCACGTTCTCTTAAAACGAGATAAAAATATGATATTACTTATAAATCAACATATTGAAGAACTTACAATTGCTTTTCCTGCCGATAATTTTTGCTACATTCATCAAAAAGGCGTTGATTCATTTCCATGAATAGCTTTAATGCATTATATATGAGACCATGTATAGTTTTGTTCCAATGAGTTTTCGAATTACGATTTAGGGCGGGAAACATAATTGGTAAAATGACTTGAGAGTTGTCTGATATCAATGACATTATATACTCGTTATTCCAATAATATAAAGCACGCTCGGCCACTTGAAAATGTGGCGAAGACACACATTTCGCAATTTGGCGAAACAATGGTACCATCACCTTCTGAAATTCTGCTGGTTCAATAACATCTAAAAGTTCCTCCAGTTCGTTCAAAAACATTACCTCCTTCGGACTATGGGTTTTTGGCCAAAATTTTAATAGACTCCTACATATTACATGCAATATTACATTTTAAAAGACTACTAAAATCAATAAGGAATTTACATACTTTATCACGGGTTCTGCCAAACTAGGATCCTTTTCCAAAAATTGCACAACACAATAAGTCAATTGTGGGTGATAAACAGAAAGACTTTTCGCTTTATGTAGTGGTAACAGAACTTTTAACAAAAACTGTTTATGCTCTTCCTTAAGAGGCAAAGCAAATCCATTTATTATGCTACCCAAAATTTCCAACAATTCGGCGATACCATTATGGTGTTCAGTTTCATAGATAAATCTATTTTAAATAGATATAGATGAATCTATTTTAATGAAGTCAAGCTTGTTATGCACACACACACAAACAAACAAACACACACACACACATCTATATATATATATATATATATATATATATATATATATATATATATATATATATATATACATGGGATGAAAAGTATTTTATCCACAATACTAATGTTTTTAAATTAATATATTATTGCTATCAATTAACATTTATGGCTCGATTATGGTTGGTAATCGCTATTAGGCAAACAAAAATTTCTGGTTCCCTGTCTCAGTTCTCGGAAAGCCTCTGCATTATTATTTTGTAGACAGATCCAACAATTTTTATAGTCTGTATTATCATTTTGGGCTCTTTATTAAAATTTTTATCAGACATTAGCAGAGACATACATGTTTGGAAACTGGTAATGGAATTTAAATTTGGTTGCCATCCATAACCGAGCCATTATGATTTAGTTAAGTTTACGACTGCCATGAAGCATTAGCCTTTTAATATGCCGGCTGATCTAATTTGCGGATATAAAAGTCTTGACGGACAATGAAATTTTTTCTTAGGCCTTTTTGTCAATGTTTTGTAACTGGCAAAAAGGAAATTTTAATAAGAAAACTTGTTAAGAATGAATAGGGATTTACCTATAAAACACATTATTGATTTGTTTGCGTATAAAAGCTCTCAAGCCTAAAAATTTTCCATATATACGGTGTAAAACAGTCTTTAAAAAATCACGTTCACGCGGGTCCTCGGAGTCAAATAAATCCAACAATTGCAAAACAAACTGATGATCAATATAACGTTTGGCAATATTTGCTTGAAAATCTGGCGATTCTAGAAAACGCAAAAACAATTCATAAACAAATTGTAAATGCGGCCATGAAGACTCCAAGGTCGGTTCATCTTCTTCAGGATCAAATTCAGCACCATTTGGATTTGAGGAAGGGGGCAAAGTTCGAAACAAATTTACAGAAAACTTTAAACAGAAAATGAAAATATTAGAATACAAAGAAAAACAATTTTATATGTGTACGTGTATATAAGTATATAAAAGAATTGTTACCATATTTATTGCTTCCGGGTAAATGGCTTCAGTAATAACATTATTTTGATTAGACAAATATTCAACCATTTCATGCAAAGCAGCCCTCTTCACTTCCTTCCATTTTAGGTCGCTTAATGGCTCGGAAAAATCGAACAGTGTACAACATTGTCTTATTTTCTGTACAAAAAGCTCCTCGCGCTCATTAGTTGGAGTTTCTGTGTGAATAAAAGTAAACAATTATAAATACTTTGCTCAAAAATTTTCCATTAAAGTAAATTTAACAACATAAGCAACACTCTTTTTCTATTATGACCAGTACAATCAGGAATTTTTATCTGATTGATTTGATAATTTATTTACACTAAAAATATTTATAGCCTCTTTTTCAATTTATATGTACATACGAGTATGTATGTACTTACTTCCACATTCATATGTGTATCAGATTTGGGGGTAGTGTTCTACATATATTTTCTATTTCCAGCTAATACTTGTGTAAAATGTTTAATTTTACTTTATGCCTAATGGTTACATGATGCCTAATGGTTAATTACAAAGTGTCAAGTCCCACTAAACAATACAAGTGATAGTGATGTTGGAAAAATTAACACTAAGCAGTGAAAATAATTTTTATTTTGTATTTATTGCCTTTTTAGTGATAGTGAAACATTTCTTATATGTATATATTTCTCATATATATATATATATATATATATATATATATATATATATATATATATATATATATATATATATATATATATATATATATATATATATGTATACATACATATATATATATATATATATATATATATATATATATATATACATATATATATATATATATATATATATATATATATATATATATATATATATATATATATAAGTATATAGTTTGCACACGCCGTTGGTCATAATTCATAACCGACTCACTTGGAATGTATGTATATATATAAAAAAATGTACAATTCAGACAAATTTAGAAAAAAGTGATATTTATGTTGCCAGCATTCTATATATTCTATATCAAATATAAAATAAAACATCATACATAAAAAATAATATATAATAAATCATATTTCTGTCTTTGCACTGATCTAAAGTATCGCATAAAATCTGTTATTTATTTAGGTATACGAGTATCATTAACTATAGGGAATACATTATTATAAGTATGTAGTACAATTAGAAAGGTATAGAATTCTATAGAGTTTTCATATAATATTTATGGGTTTTTGTCTAATTATATGAGTTTGAATGCTTTTCAAATATGATTCCAATAAAGAGTAATAATGATTTGGTTAAAGCCAATGAATTACAGGCGTGTATATGCCTGCAATTCCTGCTAACCCAACAATAAACAGTAAAAAAATTATATAATCATGTATTATTTTCATTAATGATATTATTAATAGCAATAACAATTATTATTACTATCATTATTATTAATAACAATAATTATTATAACTATTGTTAACCGCCAAAAAGAAGCGAAACATACTAAAACACATGTTTAATAGTTTTATATTAAATTACGATACGTTATTTGTGACGTCTGTTATTCAAGAAAAATTTTATATTTTGCGTAAATTTAAATACATAAATATAAATTTTTTTATTAAAAAAATTAAATATTTTCAAAGACTAGAACAGAATTTCACAGATTTTAAGATGAAATCTAAACTTTTAGTCATTAATAATTAGTTTATGCTATAGGGAGATCTTCGCGAAAACAGGCGAAAAAAATAACATATTTTTAAGCTTTCATTTATTTCATTTGGGAAACACCTCCAATAAAAAGTAAACAATTCAAAATTACCATTAATTTGTGCATTCTATGTCTATATACTATATTTTTGTATGCTAGAAAAATATGAACAAATTATTGAGGCGTTATCTTTAAAAATTTATTTTAATTTTTCAAATGCATTTTAAGCCATATTAACTCTTTTTGGAAAATGATTTGTTAATCTCATTCGTACATATAGTAACTTTCCATTACACAAAAATATGGATGAAATGATACATGGTATTACTGTGAATTTGGATAATTTCTAGTGATTTAGCATGCTCTTATCATTGCAAGATGTTCTTTTTATGATTCCCATCGATTAAACAACATTAAGAAAAAAGCAATTTTTACAAGTCCTTCATAATGTATTCACCTCAAAGTATGTATGTATTATATGGAAATCATTCTCATTAAACATAATTTTTATTCAATTAACTTAACAAGGAAATTTATTTCTTCATAATATGAGTATTTACCACCTTTGCCACATCAGCAATGATACGAAATTGACGTATGTATGTATACATACACTTATTTTGAGTGACTGAAGGAGTGAAAGCCCAGTTTTGCATTTCACCAAGGCAAAGTATTGCGTTATTTTAATACAAATTAATACAAATTATACAGAAAGAATGCAATGCCTCACCTAGGTGAAATACATAATCAGGCCCTAAAAGTTTTTGGCAGATGTGTACATATGTATGTTTTGCACATATTTCTTATTTTTCTCATACTTTTATACATATTGTTTTTGCCTTATACGAAATATGTACTAGAGAAGAAATTGTATACAATCACTTTTTCTAACCATTCATTATTAATTTTACATTGCATTGAATTGAAAATATCCAATGCATTGGTATGCTTGCCTTCGTTGTTTTTACCGATTGTATTTTTACACTCTCTTTTTATGTTGCCTCCATAAATCTACCAAAGAAATTAAAAACAATCACACCATTCGCTCGGTATTCCTATTGATACGCTCAATATTTGCATAGTTTCTTAAGTGTCAATAATATACTTAAGACATTTGATTTTATTCAATTAAAATCAGAATCATTCATACATTACTCTTGAAAAATGCATGCATGTCATGTATTGTTTAGGAAAAATTGTGAAAATTGACAACAAAATAATAATTACTCGTGATCGTATACATGATCATAAAATAAAACATTCAAATCGATCTCTGATATACGAGTATGTACATGCACATACATAAAAATATGTACATATTTTTAGCAAATTATTTACACCTACTTGGGATTGTTGGCAAATTATCAATTTGCAAAATAATAAAAATATAAATTATTCTATCAAACAAATACATAAATAGCAACATCGTAATTTTACACATTTTTAAAGGGAGAATAAAGCAATATGTATAAGATAGTAGATAATCTTAAGAATTGTGAAGAGCGGAGATTTTATTTCCATATGGACGTGACACATACCCAATTAACATTTGGTAATTCATTATTAAGCTTCATATAGTTTAGAATAAAAGTACATGCATGTATATGCTTATACAAACACGTACATACATATGTATATATGTATGTATGCATATACATACATAAATGCATTGTCTCACGTAAATTTTTATTTAAGATCAATATTAAGGAGATTTAATTTAAAAAATTCCATAATAATAATTTCACTCTTGTTTGTAAAGGATAAATATCATTGATGCTTATTAGCTAAATGTTGCTTATATTATTTTTATATAAAGATTATCTTATTATTAATCTAAGCTTAACCGCGTATCATTTTTCATTCAAAAGTCAGTTAAAAAGAACTGAAAAATTGTCGGTACATGAAAAGTATTTTTGAAAAAATTTAAATATTCCACTGTAATGTAATCTAATCAAAAGCTTGTGTACAAATTATTTATGAATTTATAAGATTATAAAATTATGTTTAATAAACATACATATATATATTTTAATATTTTATTGTTTGTTGTTGGCAAATCATCAGTACCCTTTTAGACAAATCATGATTGAAAAGCATTCAAGATCGTATACTTATGCCACAGACTAGAAATACTATTTGAGAATTCAAACAGAACTCAATCATATTTTTCTATTTGATAAATATTCATACATACATATACTTATAGTAATAATATTCATATGATAGCTTCAACCAAACGCCCATTTCGACTTGGAGGCATTGTTTTTTTTTTTTTGCTTTCGTATATGTTGCGATATTACAGATACTTAGTTTAGGTAAGGTTTGGTTTAACAGCAGCTATCACTGACTTGAATCCATGATTTCTTATCTTTGTGTTAAACAGAGAATGGAAAATTGGAAACAGAAGAGCACAGAAGACCAAAAGCAGAGACCAGAGTCGACGGGAGGAATCTAACCCGGGATTCTCTAATTGCTAGCCGAGTACACTAGCCACTGGTCTAAGTAAAGAGAACGAAAAAAGCAAAAAAAAGTAGGATGATTTAGAAAATAATATAAATATTACTATCATAACGTGTAAACTAATCAAAAATAGGACTAATCTGTGGAAACACTGGTTTCTAGTGACGTCGATAAGCAAATAGAGAACTGGCAGAAAGATGTTAAAGTGTTAATTTAGCCAGGCAAGGAGATGCATCCTATCTGTGAATTTTACTACACTAAACGTAGCTTAGCGAGCACCTAGAAAACGAAAATGAGTATTTTATGAGTAACGTACTTTGGTCCTCTAAACATTTAATATTTTTAGAGTATTAAAACAAAAATAGTAAATTAACGTTTAAGTTGGTGATTTTTTATCTAGTGTTTATGCAAAAAAGTTCGAAATTCATAATTGGAAGAAAATGATCAGTCGTATTACTCAAATTATAGTTAAACAAGCAATAATAATAATAAAAATTAAAACGCAATAAAGGAAAAATGCATTTATGTATGTATGTATATATTTCAAAAACCTCGTAGTAGTGGTAACTGCACTGCTATTGCCGATGACGTTGGTGTATGGAAAACATTTCTATCTCTTGCTCTTCCTGGACTGCCAGAAATTTGCTGTAGAGTTTGGGTTACGAAAGGTCCCGTTTTGGTTAATCCAGTATCATTTGAATCACTATTATTTTGACAACCGTTATGTGTAATATTATTCTTATTTTCATTTCCATCATAACATTGGTACTCTACTTTAGTAGAATTTCCTCCAATAGAGCTATTTTGTGATTTTATTTGAGTAGAGTTTGATCCGTTGTTCCGAGTTAATATATTATTGCTGGCAGCATTTCCAATACCAAGTGAAATGCTAATGCCGCTGACAATTGTTTGTGTGACGGAAGAAGAATTGGTTGTTGTTTTCGATACAGATTGTGAGGGCGATGATGCCGTTGGTAAAGCTGATATTGTTTTAGTATGTGGTACTGCATTATGTTGCCCTTGGTCAATACCACTAGCATCACTTATATAACCGGAGTTAGTAACATTATTAGGTGAGCTACTGCCAACATTTTTTGTTGCATTAAGAATATTTTTGATTGCCGTGGCCGCGCTAATTGGAGGCGACTGCAATTATTTCCATTCGTAGTATTATCAATGATATCGTTTTATGTTCGTAAAACAAAAATGGAATAAAAGAAATTGAGCACAATAATGAAAATGGCGTTTTATAGAATTAAGTCTTATTTACAAAAAACTAATGATAATTTTATTAGAACCTAATTTTGTATTTCACCAATTTCAATACAATTGTTTTTGTTTTTTTTTTAACAACAATTTACATTGAAATAACGCAATATCTTACCTAGGTAAAATACAAAATTAGGAAGGCATTTTTTTTTAACTAAAATCGGAATACATATGTAAGTACATACACATGTATCTAAGTATGTATGTGTGAAACATACATACGTACATATGTTGCATATTTAGATATATCTGAATTTTATGAAACTATTAATTGGACATACTCGTATGCATACTGTTTCAATAATAAAAAATAATGGATTATCGTATACAATCGAATTTTATAATATTCACATTCTCATGTTTATCAAAGCTAAATCAGTAAATATTTTTATTGAGAAACAAATATTTACAACAACATATATATATATATATATATATATATATATATATATATATATATATATATATATATATATATATATATATATATATATATATATAGGACCTTGTTATGTTTTCTGGATCAAATTTTTTATATTAAATTTTCTATAAGAAACAAGCTACTAAAAAATGCATCTCAATCCCAAAGATGGCAGACCAACTTTAGTGAATATTTTCTCTGATATTAAAAACATTTATGTACAAAATAAAAGTATATTTTTAATCTAGTTCCGTAATTACCAGATTCAGATAATCTTGTGGTGGCAACTTGTATTTATTAACTTGTAAATACACTTCCACAAATGAGTTCAATTAAAAATTTTAAATTGAGTACGAGCATATGGTTGATATAAGTCTATTAGTGGACATAACTTTGGTTTAAATTCAGTTGCAATTAGATTAGATTGAGTTGTAATTAGTTTCTCATTAAGAAATACATCTTCCTTAATAATAAAAAAAATTATTAATCTGAATTGACAAATTCAGGAAAAATTCAAGTTATCATCCAGTATAGCTCGGAAATTACATTAAATAATTAAACATACAATACAATTTGTAAAAATTCTAATTGTGTTAAAAATTAGTTCGGGAGAATAACCCGAAATAATAAATTTCAATATTAAGTACATACATATTATATTTAATAACTATGGTTTTTATTGTTTTTTAATACATGCTTATATTTTGGGCTAATTGGCTTTATATCACTTTACGAAATCAGCATTTTTAAAATTGTTATTTGAACCGAAGATAGAAAATACGATACTAGGAATAAAACAGCTGTATGCTGATTTTGAGTGCAGATCTGTTTCATAAACTGGTTTTTATCGATTGCATATAATATGATTAAAATGAAATGAATAACCTTTCTCTTAAGCGATGTTTGTTTCATTTAAGCTTAAGCTTTTACAAACAAAATGTGTTTCACTTACGCGATTATTCGCCAAAGCGGTTTTTAATTTAAGCGAATTAAAATGCGTTTAAATTAACAAAAAATTATAGTTAAGAATATTTTTTTCAATTAAGAGATTTTCCGGTAAAGCGGATATTCTTTTAAGTAAACTAAAATGCTTTGAAATTAATCAAAAATAGTAATTGACAATATTTGATTTCAATTAGACGATTTCTTAATTAAACCTTTATCTAAATATATATAACCCCTTTATCTAATTATATATATATATACTTTTTCCGATTTCATGTATGAGTATGATTTTTTAAGTTATAACTGATGAGTGAAAATATTAAATCAAACCTTGTTATTTGAAGAAATCGTGGATGAAGCAGTATTTAAAATTTGTGTTGCTGAAGTAGCAGCGTTAAAATGTTGAGCCAGAGTTGAAACAATGGATGATGTGGTTGCGGAAATGGGATTCGTAATTGCAATAGAACACACTTCTCCGATACTTGAAGAAGAGGTTGCCATTGTTATAGGTGTAGTCGCATTTGATGATACACTGTTGCTAGTTTTAGCTAGAGATAAGGATGTCACCTGACGTTGCTGTGCTAAGGATGGAGAAGAGGATGTTACTATTAATGCTGATGATTTTAATAATTGCGAGCTATTGACTTCTTGACCTTGAGGTTGTAATGATGACATTTTACTGTTATATGCTTCTTTAACTGCACTTATTGTTGAAAAGGAACTATTGGATAATTTAGCCTTTATTTCTTCAATGTTCGTAAACTTAAATTTACATCCAGTAATGCCACTATTGCTGTCGCCCCCTCCACACCAATTATATTTTTCAGATATGGAATTTTCTTTCGTTGTTGTTTCTATTAAAATGTCATTTATATCATCATAATCATCGGCTAATTGATCAAGACCACTATGAAACGATGGGGATTTTGGTATACCTACACCAAAGTAACCACTCCCCACGGATGGTTGGCTAGGAAAATTTCTTTTTGATTCGCTTTTGAGAAGCTGTAAATCAGTACTAATATTGTTGAATTCTTGTTTCTTTATAGAAGTTGAAGAATTGTTAATGGAAGAAGAAGTTATTTTGTTATGTTCCGTTTTATTTTCGTTCGATTTTGTATCTGTATTTTTTTCAATTTGTTCGGTATTATTATTAACATTGGTACTTTTTTCAAATAACATATCATTGAGAACCATCTCATTAGAATTCACATTTGTTCGAAACGTTTTCAAATGTAATTAAGCCACATTACCTTTTTAAAATTTTTATTTTAATCTATTATAAGTAAATTAAAGTTAAGCAAGCAAAAATCTGTAAAACAAAGCAATTTTTATGATTTTTAAATTTTGACTAAGATTTTGTTGAGGAAATAAAAAAGAAAACATTCTGTATGTAAGTGCCAGTTTACATTGAACGATTTTTGTCGCTGCAATTTTTGTCTTCCTTTCTTTAAAATTGCATTTGCGTTTACATTGAACGATTTTTGTCGCAGATATTTTATGCATACATACATACATACGTATGTAATTTTTGATATTTTCTTTTTTAAGTATATTCTTACGGTAAACAAACAAGGAATTTACGTATTACGAATTGCGGGAAAAAGGAATTGCAAGAGTACATGCCTATGTGTACTCTCTTTAGTTTCTCTCTTCCCCTATTAGCTCTATTCCCCCTATTTACCAACAAACTAAGAATTGCAGCGACAAAAATCGTCCAATGTAAACAGGCACTAATATTATATATACGAATGTACGTACATACACTGCGCTTATTAGAATATAACCAAAAAAATTAAGTAAAAAAACATGTTTTTATAAAACAAAATTTTCTCTTCGTTTTAAAAAAAATGGCCTTGCCGAAATATGACAGAACATCCAAATGACAGTTAAAAAAAATTCGTGAGTATATATGTATGTATATGTAAGTATATCAAATTCAAATGCAATATAACAGTATTTTTCTCTTCGCTTGTAGAAAGTGTACAATTCGTAATTTTTTAGTACAACATAATAAAAAATGTAAATTAAACAAGAATGGATTTTTATATTTATTAATTTTACTGTAAATAATTAAATATTAATTTAATAATTTATGAAGGTATATATGTACATATGTACTTATGTATTTATGTATATGTACCAGAACTTAATTGATTATTTTGCTCATATAATTTTTTAACCTAACAGGCATTGTTTGGTCTATTAAATTTTTTTGAAATTTGTACATATAAGCAACAAAAAACATTTTTTAAAATTTAAATTGTGTTTTTGTCTTTAGAAATGTTTACTATGTATGTACATAAGTATATAATGAATTAATTCAAATTTAATTAATATCAATTCATTCTCATCACAAAATAATGTATTCAGAGATTAATTATTCATTATGAATGCATTCATATTTTAATTCATCACATTTTTTATGTAAAAAGGCTGGTTAATCTCCGAAAGTTCTTGACCGAACGTTTGAAAATTTTACCACAATATTTTAGTTTAGTTTTTTTCAACAAAATATGGCGTTGGTTTGGGAACACTTACATATACATACATATACGTTTTAATTTGGTTAACAACAGTCACGAACTTTAATTTTATTTATAATATTCATTTATTTTATAAAGCTTTAACGGATTTAAGTACATAAATACTGAATGTGGTTCTATTCTAGTGAACCACTTAAAATAGTGAATATTTCCAATTAATTTCAATCAGAAGAAAGTATCTTTACATTGTCTTTAAATTTGTTATCATTGTTTTTAATTTAGAGTGTCATCTGTTGAATGTCTTAAACATTAAAATTAGCGTCCTGTCCAATTTCTTCGTAGAAGATATTTTTATTTATTCATTTAAAGATAGAACTAAAAACAAGGAAAAACAAAAGTGTTTTGATGCCAAACTGTTTAGTAATCCATCCTGCATCTATGATATCAATTTCGTACAAATTTTTTTTTTCCTATCACCATTATTTTCATGTTTTTGTTTTTTGAATAAATCTCTATTAATAAGAAATTTAAACGGTTTTTTTGGTCCCCTGAACAATTGTATTTTTGTAGACAATATGATTATAAGCTCTCGATATATACAGTTTTCACAAATGTTGGCCTACATAATGATCTAAACTTATTTGAGGTAGATCACTTATCAGCCTTTTAAATAATGTTATTTAAGTGTGAGTGTGGAATACAAGAAAGTGCTTTAATTTCGGCATGTCTTAATAATGTTAAATATTACAGTGTGGTAATTTGCTTCCAATTCATTGTTGACTTTTTTTTGGAATAATAAGTTGTCACAAAAACATAGAAGTGAAAGTAATGCCAAAATCTGTCCAAAAATTTCGGTGGTTAATTCTCAACATGTATGTACTTATATAATTAAGACGTCCTTTGGGTGTCAATGATTGTATTTATCAAGCAAAAAAAAATAAAATCTTTATTTTATATACTTATTATTGAATTTTATCAGGATTGTAGCCTGATAAATACAATCATTGACACCAAAATAGCGTCTAATTATACACATGTTGCAACAAAAATAAAATAGGCTCATGTTGTTTGTGTGGAGTTTGTGTGCTTTTGCACTGTAACCCTACGATGATTATGTTTTTTTTTTTTTATATAATATTCATATACATATAAGGTTACTGCCTGTTTCACTATGTCGAACGACATCGTTCGTTCGCATAAATACATTAAAACCAAAAACAACATTTTAAAATTTGTTGCTGTTTCAAATGTATTTATGCGAACGAACGATGTCATTCGACATCGTGAAACAGGCAGTTAATTGTTTTCAAACTGTTTAAAGTTCACTGACGTTTTGATTCAGCGACCATATGAACAGCTAAACAACAAACAAACAAATATGAAAAGTTCAAATATTTTATGAGTACAATTCCGATAAATTTCAATATTATCTATATATAAATTACTACATTTATATAATTTTTACGTTTATAACGAGCAGAGATAAACGTTTTTCCGTTTTTTTTCTTAGCCGCTTAAATAATTATTCACCATCATTTGATAAAACAATCAAAAATAATAGAAAATTTATTGATTGGAG